>CM041780.1:311912514-312429350 GCA_023374045.1 Limonium bicolor
ATCACTACCGTATTCGGTAGCCTTGTTGGCTCTTCCTTTGACCTTACAGTTTTGATAATAGAACATTCGAGCGACTCTCAATGGTCTTGACATGGTAGTCGTTAACTAGGGTGACTCTGTTCACTTAACTCTGTGTTCTTCCTTAATGTTCGTCCCCACGCATTTGCCGTGGTTACCGAGACTGGATTCTTGTTTAGGTACTACTTCGTAGTCCTATTGAAATATGTTTCACTAATACTCCCATAGTGGTCTAAACTATGATAATCAGGTATTGCCGCCTCTTTGGTGTTGTAGGTTTGGAATCACCCAACCTTGACTAGTTCCTTAGTCGGTTACTATACCATTGTCGGTATTATTCAACAATTGTGGTCTCGTAGACATTCTGCTTCACTGTACGGTTAGTGCGTTCCATCTCGATGGTTAATCATGGTTCTCTCGACTGCCAAGCATGTCGACCCATGCTGCCAGAAATTCCATTCTCCTGTATATAGGATTGTTAATCTTCCGCTATTAAGTGCGGGTAAAGGTGTTCAAACAGGATCCGTCTCTGGGATTCTCAATTCTTGGAATCTACCGTATGACTGGTTCTTGTTTTGTGGTAATACTTTACAACAGCCAGATCGGGTTTTCCCGAGTATGAGAGGACTTTCCATCCCTCTGGCGTTCTTTCCCGAGTTATAAAATAGGGGTTGTGGAGGGCGGGAAAGATTGTTGTAGGTTTCCAGTACTCACTGGAAATTCCTAACTAGCGTATCTCTCACGCTATCACTCAACCCTTAACCCAAAGTACTTAAATCCTAACTCGGTACTTCCTAAGCTCGGTATTTCCAGTCATCAGAGCGATACTTCGCTCTGATACCACTTTTTGTAACACCCCAACTACAAATACAATACTTAACATTGGTTGCAGCGGAATTAAAACTCAACATGTAACATAATCCTTGGGTGCTACACGCCGTTAACCACCCACGTGGCTAACAAGGCTATTACTTACACAATGTACCGGTCTGATGGACATGATTACCGAGCATTACACTTTACATTACCAACCGTTTCTAAACTGAAATACTTACATTTACATTACAACTGTACCGAGTCTGTACCTTCAACTACCGATTATCAAACTTTGGTCTTACATCTCTTACAACTACATAAACAACTAAATACTATCCATGTTTATACAGCTACCCCGTCCTACTCTCGAATGGCTGCCAGCTCGATTGTACCTATAAAGTAATGGGGGCCCCCAAAGGGGGTCAGCACCTTTACTGGTATGGTAATCCCGCAGCCCGCATGCTACCGGGCCACGCACAACTAATTGTCGAGTGAGCATGCAGGTTATTTTTATTTTAAGCATGCAAGAAAATTATAAACACATAACATACTTACAAGCACACACATCCAATAAAAGGATACAAACATAACATTCACACATCGCGTTGGTTAGATCACCTTATTGTATTCCTTGTCCCTTGAGGGCTCTACCTTAACGGGACTTATTTCTTAATAAGTAACACTCGCCGAATTGATCGAGCTACAACTATTTCTTTCACTGAATTTGGGTTGATTTTGGTTATCAACTTACACAACATTACCACACATTTCCCGTACAACGCGTATACAACACACCACCGTTCTTCTTAGAGAATGTACACTTATTTAAGGTGTGTCGGACTAAATATAAGTCCGCACACCGTACATATTTGCTCACTTAGATGGGTCGGTCTAATAATCCGTACATATATATACACATATTCCCCTAGTCCGACGTGAGTCAGATAAATAGCTTTGGTTAAGCTATCCCGGTCTTAATATAGAACCGTACACATTATACACATATCCCCCTAGCTCCAATAATGATGAGTTAGGTAAGCCTTGGTTAAGCTTGTGGGTGATTGTAATCCAAGAAGGAAAAACAACCATAACATAACAGAGTGGGAGTTAATTCAAATATATACACTAACTCCCAAACAACGCGCGCGACCGGAACGACCGGATTCCTCACCCCCCCCATAATATGTACACATAGTTAGAAGATCCTTTATGGAACCTATCACATATATACACCATTTAGTGTTACAAGTTTGGTTAATCACACACGAGGGAGGTAACATCCCATTCGACAAACATGGACAACAACACTTGTTAAACAACGGTACATTAAACAAGGGCAACACACAACACACATAACCACAATATACAACTAAAGCACGGATAGCCGTAGTTAGCACGTTCCCGTGGGTTGGGACGTTTAATCCGAATACCGATATCTTATGTGATCCTAGAGTCGGTTAGCTACAGTTTAACACATAATTAAGGTTAAACGGTATCGGAATTATTTACGCCACATTAATGAATTACTATAAACTCATTTCATGCTTTATCTTGCAAGGTGGCAAACACACAGAAAAACAAGTTGGCATACATGAAATACCCCAAACCTAAGTATGTTAATTAAACACCAATATATGATGTAGTAAGGCTAAAATATGCCTTAGAGAGATTGGTAGACAATTTAAACCAAGGAAAACACAAGAAAATGCCTTAAGGGCAATTTGGGCAAAAACGTGCTCTAAGCTTGGAGAGACTTGGGTGAGCACCCAAATATCATGTTAAGACCTTAGTAATATCCTAATGGTCATTTTTGAGCCAATTACCAAAGAAAACCAAGCTTGAAAACAAGTTAAAACACAAAATGTTCTTTAAGGAGTCTTAAAGCACATTTTTGAGAAATTGTCTTAGAATTGAGTTTTGAGTGGCTAAATGCCCATGATTACATCTTAATCAACATGTGTACTAATTAGTATCACATTAGGAAGCCTAAATCAATGGGAAATAAAAATTTCAGAAATATGTGCACTAATTAGTGAATAGTGCCAAATAGTGACTAGTTTAAGTTTTAATCAATATAAGCTAATTAGTTGGTCAACAAAGACCATGACTAGCCTTATTTAAGAGGGGGGGGGGCGGTTTTATAAGGGATGAGTCACCATAGACTTCATCAAATAAGGAAGAAAAGAAGAGATAAGTAAAAGGAGTTACTATTTGCATTTATAAAGAAAATATCTTATATTAGCCTACTTTTCTTCTTCTCTCTCTTCATTTCTCTTCTTCCCCCGGTTTTTCTTCCCTTCTCTTGCTCCAAAACCGAGAGAGCTCCATCCATGGGTGCTCCACCATCAAATGCTCACCAAGTGTTCATCTTTGCTCCAAATCAAAAACTAAGTATAGATTTTTCTTAGTTAGGCCAAGACCTATCTTTCTATCTATTCAAATCCTTCAAAGCTCCATTTTGGTGCCAAGAGGAAACTCCATTGATCGAGGAAAATTAAGTTTGAAGAGCCCATTTGGTTCTCCCTTCATTCAAGGTAAGGAAAATGTAAGAAAAACCATGTTTCCATCATTTCTTCTACATGGCCGAAAATTTACTACTCATGGGGCTATGTTTTTATGCCTTGTTCTAGCTTGTTTTATTCACCAAGGACTAGTGGAGGTCCTCTTTCATTCAATGCCCAAGTCTACCTTGAGACTTCAAAGGTAATCATCCACTTTTATACCTTAGAACACACTTTTAACCTAGGTTTTCATTCCTTGAGGTTAGTGTATTGTTTAGTACTCATGTGAGTCATTGAATATTGGTTAGAACATTGGCAAAGGAAGTTTAAGTGGTGGCCGATATTCATTCAAGAAGAAGGTCTAAGGAGGAAGATAAGATAAGCTTGAGAAAACAAGGTAAATTACTTACCTAATGGTAGTTTAAGGTTTAAGGAATGAGGTTTAGATGAATACCAATGTGGCTTAGAGCTTACATTATGCAATGGGTTATATAACCTGGGAAAAAGGGTTTAAACAAGCTTATGAACTTGTGATTAAGGAGCCAATGGAAATAAGTTAGAAAGATAAGTATAAGGTGAATTAAGAGAACACTTATATTGCTATGAGAGCATTGTTGTGTGTATTTGCAGGTTGGAAGCTTTTATATATGGGAAATTCAGTGTTTAAGTTTAAGTCATTTAAGGGCCTAAGAGCCATGTCATTTAAGAGCCTTAGTGCTATGCAATTTAATATTATTGCACTATATTGAGTTTGTTGTGAATGAGTTGATTTGGGTGATAAAATAAGATGAGAAAGGACTTTGTGTGCGTGAGATTATTGTGTGAGAAAAACAATGCATTTGGGCATGAGAATATACTAGAGGAGCTATGGCAAATTTGAGTAGAAAACTAAGTGTTTAGGTGGTGGTGGTGAGTTGATATGACCTAGGATTCACTAGGAGTCATTAGAAGGAACTAGAGTGGAAATGAGTTAATTAAGGAGTTCTTGAGGCTTAGAATGGCCTAGAGTTGTCTAGGAGGAATTAGAGGCTAGGTGGGTGTATTAAACACACCGAAATCATGTGATGAGGAATGCTAAGACTTGAGCAAAGATTTGGATGGAAAGGTGTATAATGCTTTAAGGTGATTTAGGTATGAACTAGAGAATAAAACAATGAGGAGTTTGGATAGCTTGTGTAAGTTTGATGATGCTAGTAGTGGACTAATGAGGTTTAGTTTAGATGTTAATGAGTGGACTTAGGTGATGGAAGAGAAAGGTGTGGGAGAATGTTGTAAAATGTCAAGGAAAATGACTAGGAATGTAAAATAGTGTATGATCATGAGGGTGGTGAATAAGATGCATAAAAGAGGTGGAAATGTCTAAGGAGGGTGTTACATGGTCAGGGTAAATGAAGAACCATGTCAAGGTGTTAAGGTAATGGAAAGCAATGTATAAGTAAGCTCAAGAGTTTAGGAGTGATGAGTAACAAATGAAAAGAAGAGAAATTGTGCATGGACATGCAATATGACCTTGGAAGGTTTAACAATGAAAAGATGGAATGTAATGATGTTAAGGAGGAGTTATATTGATTGGGAAGGAAACACATTGGATAGTTAGAGTTTTAGACAAAAACTACATATTGAAAAATAAGGAAATAAGTTACAAGTGTTAGAAATTCTTGTAAGGATTGAGAAAATGGTTAAGGAGGTTTTAAAGGATGTTCTAAGGTGAGTTTAAGTGCCTATATGGTATTAAGACATAATGGGACACTTGTGGAAGAGATAGGCATTTTTGCAAGAAAGGAGATAAGTGTTTAAGGGTGTAGAAGATGAATATTCTGGCCTGTCCGAACTTCCGTCCGAATCTGGAAGCTCGGACATGCCCTGTTGCGATTAGAATTTTTGAGTCTCGACTAGAGTCCGAACTACCGTCCGGACTTAGATGTTCGGACACTTGAAATTTTTCCTTTGATTTTTCCTCGACCTATGTCCGAACTTAGGGAAGTTCAGACACATGTTCGGACACGCGTCTGGTTGCACCCTATTGAGTCTCGACTTGCGTCCGAACTTGGTAAGCTCGGACACAAGTTCGGACGCGGTGCTGTTTTGACCAAAAACTTTGTTTAAGGTTAGGAAATGATATCCAATGGTGGGGATTGATATGTAATGATGATATAAGGTTGTTTAAGACATGTTTGGTGGGTAACAATGATAATTAAGTGGGTGAATAAGTATAAGTTATGAGGAGGAGTGATTCACTTAAGATTAAGTTTATAAGAACTTAAGTGGTGTTAGATGGGGATCATTAGTGACTAAGTGAGTTAAGTAAGTTAGTTTTATTGGAAAAGTAATTAACAACCTTAATGAATGAATGTTTTAGGGTTTGAGAATTTGGACTCCAAAGAAGAGTAAGCAACCGAACGACCAACGGTGAACGGTACAGTTCTTCTTGTGACCTGCTTGCTAACGAGGTGTCCCTCGGCTTGTGTGCTATTTGTTTTTGTGTGCTCACTAAACAAGATAAAGCATGCAACCGGAATATTATGTTATTGTATTGTTGTGTGATGTTTGAAAACTAACACAACATACCGTGAGAACTTACCAACCAACGTTTAGTAAGGAGTTGAGTGAGACTAAGGAACGCTCCCTAATGTGAGTTTGATATAAACCGAAAGAGGTTAACCAACAAACATGGTCTTGTGACTACTACTAATTGGAACTTGAGTGAGGAAACCCGGGACTGACTCCGGTCATTCATGCTAAGGAAAAGGGGTCGGTATCTATAGCAGATTGACTTCCGCTTAAGGACTTGTCTGCGGACTTGTAGCCTAGGGCCGGTTGCCGGCTCAGCTACGCTGGACTCCCGTCCAGGGTAGGTGGCATTAAGATGGTGCGGTGGGATCACCTAAATCCCAGGTTTGAAATTAAGCTACAACCATTCCCCTCCAGGAACGGTTTGTATACTGAGAATAAGTTAAGGTTAAGATTAAGTTGAGGTTAAGATAAGTTGCAACCATTCCTCTTTAAAGGGTGGTTTGTATTATTAAGACTAAGATAAGCTACATCCATTCCTTATTAAAGGATGGTTGTTTCTAAGTTTAAGATAAGACTAAGATTGAGGTGAGATAAGGATGGACTAAGATTAGGGGAAATATAATTTAAGGAGTTAGACAATTAACTCTCTAATTAAGGGAACGCATTTAAGTCATTCGTTATGTTTGAACTTTGATTGTTCATAATTGGTTTGTTGTTTATTGCACTTTCTATTATGTTGTGCATCTAATCAACCTCCATGCTATCGACAATTAGTCGTCGTAGCCACGTTAGCTTGGGGGCCATGAGAGGATCGTACCAGCATTCGTGCTGACCCCCTTTGGGGGCTGTTTTTACTACACAGGTGAACGTCAGGAGGCGGCCGTCGCGAGAGTAAGAAGGGGTACAAGCGTTACGTTACGGTTAAGTGTGGCCTACGAGTTGTGCATGTACACTCGTATGGCAATTTGAGTTATTAAGATGTATAGGATGTGAGGGGATTGTAAGAAGGACATGTATTTGGTTATGGTTTGTACGTACTAATGTTCGGTATATTTTGTCAGTCAGACCGTGGCAAGGTCCTGGAGTGTATTGAATTCCGCTGTGACATGTATATATATGTTGTTAAGTTGTGAAACCACATTTGGATTGAGATGGGGTGTTACAAAAAGTGATATCAGAGCGTAGTTACGCTCTGAAGACAAGAATTACCGAACTTAGGAGAATATTGAGGTTGAGATTGAGTTATGGGTTAAGGGTTGAGAGATAGAGTGAGGGTGCGTTAGTCAGGACTTCCCGGTGTTTACCGGATATCCATAGTACCTAGACCCGCCCTCCACATCCCTAACCCTGAATATGTGGAACAAACGCCAGAGGGAAGAAAGCCTTCTCTTACTCGGGGAAACCCGATCTGGCGGTTAGCTAACAGTAAGCAATACAAGAAACATCTTGTTGCACAACAGTTACGGAGAACTTGGAGATTTTTAATGGAGCGCAACAGACAAACAGGCGCTACCTATAGAATTCTATCAATAAGGGAACGGTAATTACCGACAACATGGGTCGACATGCTACACAGTCGAAATAACACGCCATACCAATGATAAGGAAAGCACTACTAGTGCAATGGATAAGAAAAGAATAAGCGACATGAGTATCGGACAGTGGTCCGAATGAGCATGACAAAGGGATAATACAAAGCATGAGGATTGAGATTACTGGAAAGTCTAGTTAGAAACGGGAACTCCAAACCCCATACAATGAAGAAGGTTGCAAACCTGGCCGACGTAACGCAGACGACGGTAGAAACTCATACAACTGTACGCAAGAATAGGACTACAATGTAGTACCTAAAGTGGGATCATTACTTAGTAACCACGACAAAATGTGTGGGAACGGAGCGAGGATTAAGACATAAGAAAATAATAAGGGGTTCCTTCAAAAAGAGGAACGCCCGGGTAAGTGACGATACAGTCAAAATAACCAGGAAACTGCCGGATGGCTAGTTATCCTAAATAAGAGAACGTCGAAGGGGTCCCGGGGACTACCAAAGATATGGAAACTAGGTGGAAGTACCACTACCGACGCACACGGTACCGGAAGCTCATCTTGCATGGCGCACTTGCCATAGCAAGTGCTACCACGGTTAAGCTAAGCGGGAGAATGAGACCTTGGAAGGGCCTGACGGCCTGACCATGATGAGATGAGTGGATACACCAGTCAGCAGGGAGCTGAACTTGGACAGAATACTAAACGATATAAATATGAGCAACAGTACAACCTACTACAACAACAATAACCGACAGCACGATAAGAACACTAAACCTGGATCTCAAAGAGAAGAACATAAGAGATCGCTCAATAATGCGAGCAAAACACTACGTAAGCAACAACATACAAGAAATGTATAATAAGATACCATTGAGACCGTTGACATAACGTCTTCCAAGAAGAGCGGGATAGAACTCCCAAGATGACCATTAAGAATACCAATAACAACAATCTTCGTTGAATATGTTAGTAAACCCCGGAAACAAGAAATGAAGAAACGAACGTAAGCTATACCCTACTAAGGATTAAAGATATACAATTCCGATAGAGGGAAGCTCAGAGGACTACCCACACAGAGCGGGTATAGTCGAGCCAAATAACTGATGAATGACAGCTAATACTGTTCGTCTAACTCATTAACACCCAAGTATGAGTGATCATCAACGGGTGGCGTAGTCAACGGAAGTTGAACGAAGCGTTGAGATGGAAGCAAAAGATGACAGGATGATTTCCGACTTAGACACCGCAAGGCAGATGCCTAATACGAACTAATCCGTAATTGCTAAAAGACATAAGTCTAGTAAAATGACAGTATTGTCAAAGACACTAAGTGACCTCAGATCACCTGAATAAACTTCCATAGCAGGAAGCAGGATGCAGCAACTTACCATGGAATCCGATACTACATTTAGTATGTAACCTAACGGTGGATAGTGTTCAAAAGACCAGAAACATATGAGAATACCCTACGGATGAGTAAGAGTACAGGTAATGGACTGAGGCATTAAGCACTAAGAGCCTATGAGCCAAAGATGTTAACCACATCAGAGCCCGAGGCGCAGTAAGTTGTAAGAGAGCTTATTTAAGCCACGAAGGAACTACAATTCATAGATAAGAACGGTTACCAAACCTATAACTTAGGTTGAGGAAAATATTGCCAGGAAAAGGCACCAATGAGAATAATGAGATAGCACATTGGCAGGGGCGGAGAACGAACCATGCCTTTTAGGGTGGGGATACCTCTCCTTGTTGTGAGGCCAAGAGTGGGAATAAACCCCTCAAAAAGGGCATTCACTTATTAGTGATGTAATACACTTTCGTTAGAGAATGAAAACTGTAAACCTTGAGATTACCTTAGAACATACCAGATACACTTGAGTAATAAGGAAGGCTGCAGAGATAGACCTCATATCCAACACCCAGGATTTAAGAATCAGTAATCATTAGAGATAAACATAGTGAGTGAACAGAATGGCACGTCAAGTGACCAACGCTCAGAAGAGCTTGTGATTCAACGGATGGTTTCTTCAGTAACCGGTTAAATTACATGGTAAATAACATCATAAAGGATGAAAACACCTTCGTATTAAGAGATAACAAAAATTACAGCATGGTACGACAACCGCCATACACCAAAATTAGAAAACCCAGTGTGGTTACACCAAGAAGGGATTGAGTATAAGATAAGATTAACGGAAACGATTGAGTAACTGCACCATCAATGGGCAGTAGAATAAAGCAAACTACCACGGTAGCATATGTCGTGAGAACAATATTTGCATAAGGGGATTAAGTCATGGTGCGCGGTAAAGCGACCGTTATGAGTGAGCTGTCAAATATTGACACTGAGGCAATTAGATCTATGAGCTGAGAATGATATAAGTAAGGACATAAGATGGTAGACGAACTGCGCATTCATGCTAGTAGTCTAGACCTGGTGAGGTAAGATTTCACAGGGAGCACACTACCCATTTCTTAAGGAACTGGAAGTGCATTCCTAGTAGAACAAATATGAGAAAGAAAATATTGAAGATAAGAGGCTCGATGGAAAGAGACCTCAGTCACTAAGAGACCGAATCAGTACGGGATGTAGAAAGAACTAGCGCATACAATACCAAGAACACAGTAAATAAATTTCCCTTGATTAAGTTCAAGAAGAACAATAAATGTTATTATGGAATGATGAAAGAGGAGATCGACAACAGAATACTTCATAATTAGCGATAGCTAAACGTGTGATGGACACTATGAGTTTACTAAAACGAGACGTGGGACCACTGCACCCCACAGGGGCTTGCAGGCCTGACACGCTCATTTATGAGTTAGTTGGGTAAGTAGTAATGTACCAGTAAGGTACCCCATGCATGTAGACGAGTGGTGTAAGGAACACGGGAAGTAGTCGACTCCGTACCACGGACAGCGACACAAGATCAGACAAGAGCAGCCATTACCACAAACAGTCGAAGAGAAAAATTCAGTTGAACTAACAACATAAAGGAATTAGAGAACAAATAATTAAGGACTATGAAATGCGAAGAACACGGATTGTTAAGTACAGACATTGGACATGTCTTAAGATGTAAGAGATTAAACTGTAAAGCGCAATACGCACTAAATAGTGGTTTCAGATTAAAAATCATCCTCAGACCAAAGGTCAGATGAAAAGAACGATTTAGACACTTGAGGAAACTCTAAGAATACAAACATTAGATCTCCGGGAAGACTGGATAGACGAGCTACAACTCATCAAGGCCGTGTATATAAAAAGACAACACGTGACCATTGAGGGACCTTTAGTGCTAAACCATAAGCACGCAGGAGGAAAATATACAATACTGTAAAAGGATAAACGAGACAGTTAAGCCTAAGACCATCAGAGTTGTGCACCGGAAGCTAGCAGATCACTACCTTTGAGATTAGACCAAACTAAGTTAAGGAAACGGTATAAGTACCGTAAGAATCCTCGATTCAGAGACTAAGTCATTAGCATAGTTATGACCCTCTGATCGAATTATAAGTGAGATAGATGACATGGAAGCTAGAATGCTTGGTGGTGAGAATTAGACATCTTGAACTTATGTTCAAGGAAGGTATAATGCTGATGATACGTGGGCGTAATCCATTTTAAGGGGGGTAGAGCGAAAACCGCTTGCGTATGTTTGTGTACTGAGTACATAAACTACGGTGTGAATAGCACAAAAGATTTGAGAATATGTTTTACATAAACATTTGAGATAAATTATGGTTATTGCGCACAGAAGATGTGAATACCATACATATTAAGTACCTATCTTGTTAACTCCGGTGTGAGTACAAGTTAAGAGAATTAAGGAAGAGGATTAAGGAGATTTAAGGAATAAGAAACATATGAGGTATAAGTCGATATGAGACTATGTGTGAGACAAGAATAAGATAACACTATTGGATACTATTCGATATGAATATGAGGAAGAAGATAGTAATGCTATGAGATATGAGACGGTGCGAATTGGCATGAGACTGTTATAGAACTTAGTAGGAATTTAAGTCTTGAGGTAATTACTAAGAGATGAATTGGGGATGTTTGATGGACTGAGTCCACACCTTGGAGATGTATTGATTACGATTAGAGGAACAAAAAAAAAGATAGAAAATTGGACATGAGTGAATTATTTGGATGTTTGAAAATGAGGTGCGAGGTGGAACTTGATTTTCTAGGGATCAAGGGAAACCGAACACAAATTTGGGTGGAAGGATAGTTCTACACTGATGCTGATCACATCAGGGTTGGATGATTCCTGAAACTCCCTACTAGTGGTCACAATTAAATCACGCTAAGGATAGAGGCGCTAGTATAAAACGAAATTGGAGTTGCTTGTATTTTTAATTAGAGGAATTATTCCTCACATGACCTCGTAAAAAGGATTACCTTTTTACTGAGTCTCGCCCATGAAGTCGAGGACGCACGAGCCTTTGTCTTCGGACAGGTAACATGGGGAGAGCAGAGTGTTTTGTATTCTGGCCCATGGTGACGAGGACGAATGAGCCATTGTCTACGGACCGGTGACAAGGGAGAATACGTTGGAAATTATGTGAATGTTTTAAGCATCAAAAGAAACAAAGAGAATTTTGAGTGCTATACATGCTTAAGCATGTTGTGTGATATTTAAGTATAAGAATATGGCGGATCTAATGATCCAATGTGTAACACCCCTACTACGCACATAACATTACTTGGAATCGCAGCGGAATATAAACAACTAAACAGTAACTAAACGATTGGTGCTACAACGCCGTCAACCACCCACGTGGTTAACAAGGCTGAACAATACAAGTGTACCGGTCTGATGATCAGACTCCCGAGCATAGAGCTAATAACCATATATATACATCAACAAAATACCGAGTGTTTTCAAAATCCTTCACTGTATACCGTAATTGTAAACCATCATAAACAAGTATATAATACGCCACGGGAGCACAGGCGCATCCCGGGCAACATCCAAAAGTACTCCAAAAGTAAACTACTCCCCGGGATCTAGAGCCACTCTGCTTCTTCGATCCTCATCCTGCAGTATAAGAAATATGGATCCCCCGAGGGGGTCAGCAACCCTTGGCTGGCATGGTTAACGCGCAGCCCATCGACTACCGGAATGCGCGCAACTATTTGTCATGATGACATGGTATTTATTTTAAAACACATAACACATACATATATAACATAACATGGGTATTGTACACATCATAACACACATCACAAACATACAATTCCTTTTTGGAAGAGAACCAACACAGTTAGCCCCATTGAGAGCTTAGAGAATGTTGCCACGCTCATACTTAGCTCGTTACATAACTCGTTACCGTCCGGTTAGATTGGACAGTTAACTTAACACAAGGTGCCTCGGATATAGTGATCCAAGCACACCGAAATAACACATAGTATGCCCCTGTGGCCCGACGTGAGTCAGTAAAATAGCCTTGGTTAAGCTAAAGGGAAGGTTAGAAACCAAATTGGAAACTTAACCATAACATACAGAGAGAATCGAACCGGTTATGACATCGACTCCCATACTCACACGCGTGGCCGGAACAGACCGGACTCCTCACTTCCCCCGTTAGCCCTTGTTAATAGTTCATCATTGAACTCAACAAACAATCCACAATAATAGGTCAAGTCTTGTTAGACATACACATGGGAGAGAGAGTCATACTTAACAACATAGTAATATTTAACAACTGTAAACTCTTTACATGATTTAATCTTACAAGGTTATAAACACACAGAAAAACAAACAACACACAAGCCGGTGTAAACCGGTAGGCAACAGACTGCAAGAAAACCATACCTTGGTCCTTGCCTCCACTGATTTCCACTTGAGAGAATCCTAAACACATTAGTAACGTCGGTTAATTATTTATTTAACTTCACACTTACTAAGTATTCAACATGATTGTATGACATGTTTTAATGTCTAATCTTACCCTAGGTTACCTTCATTATACACCCTAGGGTTAACTACATAGGTCACATTCTTTTCTGTTTTTTTTTTTTTTTTTTTTACAAGTTTTAGGTCCGACCGGACTTGCCGACCGGACTTGTCCATGTCCGGTCGATTCCAGAGAGTTTTTCCCCTTCGGAAATTTAGCCCGACCGGACTTGTCAAGTCCGGTCCTATGTCCGGTCGATTCCAGTAACTCAATCCGTACACAATTTACAAGCCCGACCGACCTTGCAAGTCCGGTCCCAAGGTCGGTCCATTCCAGAAGCCAATTCTCGCAGGGTAAACAGGTCCCGACCGAGCTTGCAAGTCCGGTCGCAATCCGGTCGGCCCCAAATCTTTGTTTTCCTTTTTCCATTCAACTCCAAACTTCACCCCATATAACCTAGTACTCCCTAACCTCATTTGGGCACTTTAAACACAACTTAAGAGATCCTTAAACACACATAAAACTCATTTTCTAATTCCTTGAGCCTTTACTTATTTCTTCACAAAATTCCTAACACTTACCATATTTTCTCCTAGTTTTTCAAGTGGTGTTTCATACCTATGATGACTACTATCCCAAAATGCTTCCACCTTATTTTAACATCATCTCCTAAGCATCATCTTTCACAACTAATTCCTTATATCCATCTTAACAATTCTTTTCCAAGTTTACACTTCTCCTTATTTTACCAAAGTTTGCCTAGGTATTTACCTAAGTCCCAATGTGACTTTGGTACTCACTAAATCTCAAGATCATGCCTAAGTCCTTATTACACTCTAGAGTACTTCCTAGTTCATCAAAATTCCTTTACAACATCTTGAACTCCTTATGCATTTTCTAAATTTCGACATAGTTTCTCCTAGCATTTTGTTACACCTTAGCACATTATTTTCATCATTAAACATCCTAGAACACTAAAAACACCAAGAACACTTTCTTACACAACTTCACCAAATTCACACTACATCACAATATAGTGCATAATTGAATTGCATGGCACTTAGGCCCTTAAAATGCTTGGCTCTTAGGCCCTTAAAGTGCTTAAATCATAAACACTGAATTTCCACAATATATATGCCTTAACCTGCAAATACACTCAACAATACATATGCCTTTTACTAAGCTCTTGAGAACACTTTACTAAGTCATTCACCATTTGCTCTTTAGGTAGTTTAATAAGCATATATAGGCTCATTTCTCCTAAGGCATTAAACAACATTAAGTTAGTAGATTTACCTCTTTTCCAAAACACTTCCTTCTTGTTTCCTTACAAAACCGTATGGTATTTTGATTCCTTGTCAAGTTCTAGACAATATACAAACATTATAATGAGTATTCAAGCTATAGGCTTCATCTCATTGTAAACCCTAATTTGACATTGTTTCAAAAACATTAATGTAGTTGTTTTACCTTGATCTTTGAAGAGAGTTGAATATATAACAAGAGAGGACTCCACCTAGTCCATGAAGAGTTGAAATGAAGCTAGAACAAGGTCACACAAAGAGCTATATCAATGTGTATTTTCGGTTAAGGTAAGAACATGGAGGAAACATGATTTTTCTTTGAGATTCCTTACCTAGAAGCAAAGGAGATCAACAATATGTCAAAATACAAGCTCAAGCTCCTTCAATGGTGGAACACCTTGGCACCGAAATGGAGCTCTTGGAGTTTTGAGAAGATAGGAATGAAGAGCTTGATGAGAGGAAGAGATTGGTGGTCTTTGTTTTGATTTGGACAAGTGAGCTAGATTTAACAAGTGGTCAAAGATGGAGTTTCCATGGTGGTAGTAGTATTACCGAGAGAGAACAAAGAAGGAAGGAAGAAGATGGTGTTTGGACCGTGGGAAATGAAGGAAAGAAATGAGAATGAAGATAGGATTTGCTTTAAGGAGATATTTATGCTTATAAAGTAAAAGGTAAGTTTAATTAGCTTTCTTTACTTACTTATTATTATCAACTAAGGAATGGTGAGTCACACACTTAGAAAACCGGCCCCCTTTATTAGTATGAGGGCATTTTAGTCTTTGTTTGTCAATTTAATTACTTAATACAACATATGTTATAAACTAGCTTGTAAAAGTTACTATTCACCTAAACAAGGCACTTAGAAGTGAAATTTTTGATTTCCCACTAATATAGCCACCCAAATGTGATACTATATAGTACACATATATATTTAAGAGTAATGATGGACATTTAGCCATTCAAACTCATTTACAAGACAATTTTTCAAAAACGTGCTTTAAGACTTCTTAAAGCACATTTTGTGTTTTAACTTGTTTTCAAGCTTGGTTTTCTTTGGTAATTGGTTTAATATGTTCATTAGTATATAAATGAGGTCTTGGTAAGCTCATTAGGTCTTACTCAAGTTTATCCCAAGCTTAGAGCACATTTTAGCTCTTATTGACTTTAAAGCACATTTGTGTTTCCTTTTGTTTAAATTTGTTTACTAAGGTTTCTAAGACTTTTTAGTCTTATTACACCCTACTTAGGTGTTTAAACAACATAACTAGGTTTGGGGTATTTCAATCTACCCCCCTTAAAAGAACTTTGTCCCCAAAGTTCATACTTCCACATAACTTAAACATTAGAACATGAGAACACATATTAACAACACTTCTATATCACATTAACAACATCTTCACATCATATCGGACACATGGTCCAAACAACAAAACATCACAACATCATTCAGACTCAGCGGTCTGTAACATTAACAACATGACAATACAACACAGATAATGTATTCAAATACATGTCATACACATAACCGAAACGGCTCTACCCCCCTTAAATAGGGGTACGCCCCGTACCCTATACATACAAACACTAAGAAGTAAACAACGACGGGTACTTCGCCTTCATCTTATCTTCCAGCTCCCAAGTGGCCTCCTCAACGTCCCGGTTAGACCAGAGAACCTTCGCCAGTCTCACAGACTTATGGCGAGTGTCTCGAGTCTTAGTGTCCAGAATCCATACCGGAGTCTCCACTGATCGCATGGTCGGCTCTAAAGTTAGCCTTTCAGGCTGAAGCACATGAGACGGATGAGACATATACTTCTTCAACTGGGACACATGAAATACATCATGTACCTTGCCCAGCTCGGCGGGTATATCAAGTCTATAAGCTACCGGGCCGATCCGCTCCGTCACAACATAAGGCCCCACATATTTTGGGCTCAACTTGCCTTTCTGGCCAAAACGAAACACTCCCTTCATGGGGGATACTCTTCAAAATACCTGATCGCCCACGGCGAACTCCAGGTCACGTCGGCGCACATCTGCGTACGACTTCTGTCTATCCTGAGCTGCTTTCATATAGCCCTGATCTGGCGAACTTCTGCCTGAACTTGCTCAAGATACTCTGGTCCTATAATGACCGTCTCACTCGACTCATCCCAACATAGTGGCGTGCGGCATGGTCTACCGTACAATGCCTGGAAGGAGACATCTTGATCGACGCATGATAACTGTTGTTGTAACTAAACTCGATCAGATGTAACTTATCAATCCAGCTGGTCTGAAAGTCAAGTGCATATGCACGTAGCATATCCTCAAGTGTCTGAATAGTGCGCTCACTCTGACCATCGGTCTGTGGGTGAAACGCTGTACTCAATTTCAGTTCAGTACCCAATGCCTCTCGTGTAGACTTCCAATATCTGGATAGGAATCTGGTATCTCTATCAGATACTATCGTCTATTGTACACCATGATGTCTTACAATTTCCTTATCGAATAGTTCTGCTATCTTGCCACTTTCCAGGTGTCCTTCATAGGAATGAATCGAGACACCTTGGTCAGTCGGTCTACCACAACCAAAATCATATTCAGACCTCCCCTTGTAGGCGGAAGCCCTACCACAAAGTCCATAGATATGTCGTGGAACTTCCACTCCGGCATTGGCATTGGCTGCACCATACCACCAGGCCGTCGGTGCTCAAACTTGACCTTCTGACAAGTGAGACACCTCAACACATAGTCATTCACATCCTTTTTCATTCCAGCCCACCAGAAATATCTTTCATACCTTATACATCTTTGAAGCTCCGGGGTGAATCAAAGTAGTAGAACAATGGGATTCATCAATATGCGCTCCTTCAGTCAGCGCTACTCCTGGGTATACACAACGGCCATTAAGCCTAATCAGGTCATCAGTGGAGTCTGAAGTCGTACTTTGACCCTCGAATGTGCCATCAATAAGCTTCGCCTAATTCCACCATATACTGATCCGTCATCTGAGCACTCCGCACCTCTTCAACCAAGCTAGTATGAGAGACTAGCGACTGGGAGAGAGTGTGCTCGGAGATAAAAGCGTCAGCTACCACATTTGCCTTACCCTACTTGTACTGTAAATTGATGGTCATAATCATTCAGAAATTCAACCCACCTTCTCTGCCTCATGTTCAACTCTTTCTGAGTGAACAAGTATTTCAACTCTTGTGGTCAGAATAGATCGTCACACTTACCCCATACAAATGATGTCGCCATATCTTCAGTGCGAAGACAATGGCCCCCAATTCTAAGTCGTGGGTAGGGTAGTTCTCCTCATGTTTCTTCAGCTGTCGGGAGGCGTAAGCTACGACCTTCCCGTGTTGCATCAACACACAACCCATACCCTGCCTGATGCGTCGCAGTAGACCTCAAAACCATCTGGACCGTCTGGTAATGTCAGAACCGGTGCAGATGTCAGAGCATCCTTGAGACTCGCGAAAGCCCTCTCACAGTCGACTGTCCACTCGAATGGTGCATCCTTTTTCATCAAGGAAGTCATCGGCTTCGAGACACTGGAGAAGTCCTTCACAAATCTCCTATAGTAACCTGCCAGACCGAGGAAGCTCCTGATGTCGGTAACTGTCTTCGGCCTAGGCCAGGTGCGCACTGCATCTATCTTTGCCGGATCAACAGCGATCCCGGCCTCAGAAATCACATGTCCAAGGAATGATACTTGGTTCAACCAAAATTCACACTTAGAAAATTTAGCATACAGCTGATTCTTTCTCAATGTTTGCAATACATCTCTCAGGTGGCTTTCATGCTCACCTTTCGATTTCGAATACACAAGTATGTCATCGATGAAGACTACCACTGATTTGTCCAACTGATCTTGGAACAAACGGTTCATTAAGTCCATGAACTTTGCTGGTGCATTTGACAAGCCAAACGGCATAACTGTGAACTCATAATGCCCATACCTAGTTCTGAAGGCTGTCTTTTCTATATCACTGTCACGGATGGCAATCTGGTGGTATCCGGAACGTAGGTCTATCTTGGAGAATACTGATGCTCCCCTAAGCTGATCAAATAGATCGTCGATGCGTGGTAAGGGGTAACGGTTCTTTACCGTAACAGCATTCAGCTCCCGATAATCAATACATAGGCGGAGGCTACCGTCCTTCTTCTTCACGAAGAGGACCGGCGCTCCCCATGGTGAAACACTAGGGCGGATAAAGCCCTTGTCGAGTAGGTCTCTCAGCTGCTCCTTGAGCTCTGTCATCTCTGCTGGAGCCATACGATAAGGTGCTTTCGCAATGGGTCCGTGCCCGGAACTAGATCAATCTCAAACTCAACCTCTCGTGCTGGCGGCATGCCCGGCAGTTCCTTAGGAAATACATCAGGAAACTCCGACACTACCGGCACATCTGGGCTAAACTCAGGGTCTCTCTCTATGTCCTGGACATAGCAGAGGTATACATCACTCCCTCGTCGTAACTCGTGATACATAGCCATGGCGGTGATGATCTGAGTCGAAGGCTCCCTGGGCCTCTGGCGGTAAGATATGGTAACCCCAGATGGACTCCGAAGAAGCAGTCGATGCTCGGCACACAGGATTCTGCCCTTGTGCCGCTCCAACCAGTTCATCCCGACAATCACATCAAAGCCTAGTCCGTCGAACTCTATCAAGTCGATCGGAAACTCTTCACCCCTGATTCGAACAATAGCATCTCGGTAGTAGCGGGTACATCTGATCCGCTCTTTCGACGGGAGAGTGACCACGAAGTCTGGCATCTCTTCACCGTCTAACCCCAGCCTCTTCGCAAATGATAGCGAAATGAATGTGTGTGAGGCTCCAGAGTCGAACAAGATCGATGCATCCACGCCATTCACTGGAAAGGTACCGGTGAGGATCGTGCCGCTCTTGCCGGCTTCTGCCTTATTGCAGACACTCAGTATACCTCCCGTTCCGAGTGCACAGCCTAATTCATTGGCAAACTAATAAGTATTGGGTAACAACACGGTTGATATGCTTCAAACAACTCCACTTTATTCATTAACACACTCTTTTTACAACATTCATTGGCTTATACTGTCGCCATGATTCACACTTACAACATCCTTAATACATACTGTTTATCACATAATTATACAAGGCTTAAAACTGTCTGAAGGTCAGATTCAAACGTCCGGGTTTCATGTGTGTGGCATTGATCACTGCCGACGGTGCGGTATTCAGTTTGATCTTTCTGATGCCATGGTATAGCATCCTTGATTGTCCACCCATGATTAGTACATCTCCCGATTTCAGCAGTAGCTTCTTTGCGAGGTCAGCACGCTTCTGCTCGCCATACACAAACACTGCGGTATCACCAATGGACCAAGACACCACGGGTACTCCCTTACTTAGAGACTCGGGTGACTCGTCCTTGTCTTGGTGTATACCTAACCGTCCACCTTTCTGGTAGAAGTTCACAATACATAGATCTGCTTTTACACTTGGAATTGATTCCGTTTCAACTTGCTGAGCAATTCCCACGGCGTGGTTAACGACCGCGTGGAACTCCTCTGGTATACTTGATACTGTTGCTCCATCTTCAGCTCGCACTTCTTGATATGACTTGGTGTAAGGGTTCCAGTCCTTACCCATGCACATCATCTTCAATTGCATCCTTGCTCCGTTCGGGTATTCGGGTGTGTAAAACCCTCCTGGTTTTGCTCCAAGTTCGTCGCATCGTCTGATGATATGGATTGTGCCTCCGGTGTCAGGTATCCATTTAAGAGTATCATACCTGGCTGGATAACCTGACATTGCTCCAACGGAAAGTCGGTGATGTTGATGGTGGTTTCTTCAGGGTTTGGTGTGGGTGGGATTGGATAACATATATTGAAAGTTCCTTTAAGTTTAGAGTACTCTAATTAGGTAAATCTCACACTATACTTTATTTATTTACTCACATGGTTGTTTATTTAAACTCACTCACACTCATGCATGAAATGCGGTATGCAGACACTTATTTCATTCAACAGTTTAGGCGGTACCTGGTCTAGAAGAGGGCCCTGGCGCCTCAGACCGGTCCACCACATTCAGGGTGGCCTTGTTGGACCCCGACCCCTTCCCCTTCTGGGACTCTGTGTACCTCTGATCTGGGGGTGGCTGGTTTGCCGTCTTCTGGCCATCGGTGGTCGTAGTGGCCTTACCCTTCCATTGCCCCTTGGGCCTGTAGTTCCTACTGTTTGGGTTCTGCCAGCATTCATGGTCGCGGTGACCCATCTTCTTACAGTATCGGCACTGAACATCGTTACCCTTGCAGTCCTTGCCGGGTGGTCTCCGTTGCACCACTTGCAGTAATAGTGGCGCTCCGGTCCAGAGCCCGTGCTAGCTGCTATCACAATACACAATCAATACTTGTTCCACAACTTATTAACATATACTCTAACTTATCACACAGGTTAGACAATTACCCTTAGGTGGGTAAGAACGTAGGGGCTTGGCCGCATACGCATAGGTGAGCTGCAGAGGCTCCTCAGCAGTGGTGGTCTGGGTCTGGCCCTTGCCACCCTGTTGCTGTCCTTTCTGGGACTGGGGGTATGATTTCTTCTTCTTCCCTCCCCACTGCCCTTGCGTGCCTTGGCCCTCGTTCTGAGCCTTGCGCTTGAGCGCACTCTCCTCGTCCCTCAGACGGACGGTGATCTCCACAATAGCACAGCGGGTTGATTAGCACTCCTGCTAGGTGGTATAATCCAGTAGGGCCCCATGCCGTAGCGTAGGCGATAGTTCAGTCCGTTGTAGAAACGGTTCACAAGGATCCGGTCTGAGTAACCCAGATCCGGTAGCAGGTGGATAAGTCCGATGAAGGCTGAGTAGTACTCATCTACCGTCATCTTATCCCCTTGTCTCAGATTGTCCAACTCCAGGCGCTTGGCCTCTTGCACATGTATAGGGTAGTATTTGGCTCGCAGCAGAGCCGTGTACTCCCTCCACTGAAACGTCGGGTCAGCAACTCTACCCTCTCGCACAAGCTTCCACCAGTTTTGTGCCGAGCCCTTCAAGTAGTAAGCAGCAAGTCGTACCTTGACCTGCTCAGGTGGTGCTAGGGTTTCGAAGGCGGTCTCCATTTCGGAGATGTACGCCTCGAGCTTACGGGGATCGGTCTCCCCACTGAATGAGGGCGGCCTCAGATCAGCCAACGCCTTGACCCAATTGGTCTCTCGTGGCGGTGGTGGTGGTGGCTGAACTCCAGGCTGTCGCCCTTGCTGTATAGCAGCAACTAAATCGGGTACCAGCTGGCTACGGCGGCTGCAACTGCCTCAGCCATAGTCTGTGCCGTAGTATCATCGCCCTGGTCACCCAAACTCTCCAGTACCGCGCCCGCGGCCTCTACCTCGTGGTCTACCTGCCATCTGAATTCATATGAACATCTCATTAGCATTATGCTTGCACACTTATCGGTCCAACGATTGTAACGCTTCCCGATAATAAGGTATCTCCACACTTAGTTAGTGGTTAACCTTTCCAAATCTGTTCACTTAGGTATCTGTAGTTAGGTCTCCTAACTCGGTATATCCCTAAGCTCGGTATTCTAGTCATCAGAGCGATACTTCGCTCTGATACCACTTTTTGTAACACCCCTACTACGCACATAACATTACTTGGAATCGCAGCGGAAATAAACAACTAAACGTAACTAAACGATTGGTGCTACAATGCCGTCAACCACCCACGTGGTTAACAAGGCTGAACAATACATGTACCGGTCTGATGATCAGACTCCCGAGCATAGAACTAATAACCATATATATACATCAACATAATACCGAGTGTTTACAAATCCTTCACTGTATACCGTCACTGTAAACCATCATAAACAATATAATAACGCCACGGGAGCACAGGCGCATCCCGGGCAACATCCAAAAGTACTCCAAAAGTAAACTACTCCCGGATCTAGAGCCACTCTGCTTCTTCGATCCTCATCCTGCAGTATAAGAAATATGGATCCCCCGAGGGGGTCAGCAACCCTTGGCTGGCATGGTTAACGCGCAGCCCATCGACTACCGGAATGCGCGCAACTATTTGTCATGATGACATGGTATTTATTTTAAAACACACAACACATACATATATACATAACATGGGTATTGTACACATCATAACACACATCACAAACATACAATTCCTTTTAGGAAGAGAACCAACACAGTTAGTCCCCATTGAGAGCTTAGAGAATGTTGCCACGCTCATACTTAGCTCGTTACATAACTCGTTACCGTCCGGTTAGATTGACGGTTAACTTAACACAAGGTGCCTCGGATATAGTGATCCAAGCACACCGAAATAACACATAGTATGCCCCTGTGGCCCGACGTGAGTCAGTAAAATAGCCTTGGTTAAGCTAAAGGGAAGGTTAGAAACCAAATTGGAAACTTAACCATAACATACAGAGAATCGAACCGGTTATGACATCGACTCCCATACTCACACGCGTGGCCGGAACAGACCGGACTCCTCACTTCCCCCGTTAGCCCTTGTTAGTAGTTCATCATTGAACTCAACAAACAATCCACAATAATAGGTCAAGTCTTGTTAGACACACACAAGGGAAGAGAGAGTCATACTTAACAACATAGTAATATTTAACAACTGTAAACTCTTTACATGGTTTAATCTTACAAGTCATAAACACACAGAAAAACAAACAACACACAAGCCGGTGTAAACCGGTAGGCAACAGACTGCAAGAAAACCATACCTTGGTCCTTGCCTCGACTGATTTCCACCTTGAGAGAATCCTAAACACATTAGTAACGTCGGTTAATTATTTATTTACTTCAACACTTACTAAGTATTCAACATGATTGTATGACATGTTTTAATGTCTAATCTTACCCTAGGTTACCTTCATTATACACCCTAGGGTTAACTACATAGGTCACATTCTTTTCTGTTTTTTTTTTTTTTTTTCAAGTTTTAGGTCCGACCGGACTTGTCCATGTCCGGTCGATTCCAGAGAGTTTTTCCCCTTCGGAAATTTAGCCCGACCGGACTTGTCAAGTCCGGTCCTATGTCCGGTCGATTCCAGTAACTCAATCCGTACACATTTACAAGCCCGACCGACCTTGCAAGTCCGGTCCCAAGGTCGGTCCATTCCAGAAGCCAATTCTCGCAGGGTAAACAGGTCCCGACCGAGCTTGCAAGTCCGGTCGCAAGTCCGGTCGGCCCCAAATCTTTGTTTCCTTCTTACATTCAACTCCAAACTTCACCCCATATAACCTAGTACTCCCTAACCTCATTTGGGCACTTTAAACACAACTTAGAGATCCTTAAACACACATAAAACTCATTTTCTAATTCCTTGAGCCTTTACTTATTTCTTCACAAAATCCTAACACTTACCATATTTTCTTCTCCTAGTTTTTCAAGTGTGTTTTTCATACCTATGATAACTACTATCCCAAAATGCTTCTCCTTATTTTAACATCATCTCCTAAGCATCATCTTTCACAACTAATTCCTTATATCCATCTTAACAATTCTTTTCCAAGTTTACACTTCTCCTTATTTTACCAAAGTTTGCCTAGGTATTTACCTAAGTCCCAATGTGACTTTGGTACTCACTAAACCTCAAGATCATGCCTAAGTCCTTATTACACTCTAGAGTACTTCCTAGTTCATCAAAATTCCTTTACAACATCTTGAACTCCTTATGCATTTTCTAAATTCGACATAGTTTCTCCTAGCATTTTGTTACACCTTAGCACATTATTTTCATCATTAAACATCCTAGAACACTAAAAACACCAAGAACACTTTCTTACACAACTTCACCAAATTCACACTACATCACAATATAGTGCATAATTGAATTGCATGGCACTTAGGCCCTTAAAATGCATGGCTCTTAGGCCCTTAAAGTGCTTAAATCATAAACACTGAATTTCCACAATATATATGCCTTTAACCTGCATACACTCAACAATACATATGCCTTTTACTAGCTCTTGAGAACACTTTACTAAGTCATTCACCATTTGCTCTTTAGGTAGTTTTAATAAGCATATATAGCTCATTTCTCCTAAGGCATTAAACAACATTAAGTTAGTAGATTTACCTCTTTTTCCAAAACACTTCCTTCTTGTTTCCTTACAAAACCGTATGGTATTTTGATTCCTTGTCAAGTTCTAGACAATATACAAACATTATAATGAGTATTCAAGCTATAGGCTTCATCTCATTGTAAACCCTAATTTGACATTGTTTCAAAAACATTAATGTAGTTGTTTTACCTTGATCTTTGAAGAGAGTTTGAATATATAACAAGAGAGGACTCCACCTAGTCCATGAAGAGTTGAAATGAAGCTAGAACAGGTCACACAAAGAGCTATATCAATGTGTATTTTCGGTCAAGGTAAGAACATGGAGGAAACATGATTTTTCTTTGAGATTCCTTACCTAGAAGCAAAGGAGATCAAAAATATGTCAAAATACAAGCTCAAGCTCCTTCAATGGTGGAACACCTTGGCACCGAAATGGAGCTCTTGGAGTTTTGAGAAGATAGGAATGAAGAGCTTGATGAGAGGAAGAGATTGGTGGTCTTTTTTTTGATTTGGACAAGTGAGCTAGATTTAACAAGTGGTCAAAGATGGAGTTTCCATGGTGGTAGTAGTATTACCGAGAGAGAACAAAGAAGGAAGGAGAAGATGGTGTTTGACCGTGGGAAATGAAGGAAAGAAATGAGAATGAAGATAGGATTTGCTTTAGGAGATATTTATGCTATAAAGTAAAAGGTAAGTTTAATTAGTTTTCTTTACTTACTTATTATTATCAACTAAGGAGTGGTGAGTCACACACTTAGAAAACCGGCCCCCTTTATTAGTATGAGGGCATTTTAGTCTTTGTTTGTCAATTTAATTACTTAATACAACATATGTTATAAACTAGCTTGTAAAATTACTATTCACCTAAACAAGGCACTTAGAAGTGAAATTTTTGATTTCCCATTAATATAGCCACCCAAATGTGATACTATATAGTACACATATATATTTAAGAGTAATGATGGACATTTAGCCATTCAAAACTCATTTACAAGACAATTTTTCAAAAACGTGCTTTAAGACTTCTTAAAGCACATTTTGTGTTTTAACTTGTTTTCAAGCTTGGTTTTCTTTGGTAATTGGTTTAATATGTTCATTAGTATATAAATGAGGTCTTGGTAAGCTCATTAGGTCTTACTCAAGTTTATCCCAAGCTTAGAGCACATTTTAGCTCTTATTGACTTTAAAGCACATTTGTGTTTCCTTTTGTTTAAATTTGTTTACTAAGGTTTCTAAGACTCTTTTTAGTCTTATTACACCCTATTTAGGTGTTTAAAAAACATAACTAGGTTTGGGGTATTTCACAATGAGTTTAAAATTACATAAGTATGATCTATATGATCTGTGGAATGAGATAAGACATGTGTACTAATAAGATATGATGCATGGGACTTTGGGGACAAAGTTCTTTTAAGGGGGTGATTGAAATACCCCACCTAAGTAGTTAATAAACACCAATATATGATGTAGTAAGGCTAAATATTCCTTAGAGATTGGTAGACAATTTTAAACCAAGGAAAACACAAGAAATCCTTAAGGGCATTTGGGCAAAAACATGCTCTAAGCTTGGAGAGACTTGGTGAGCACCCAAATTCATATTAAGACCTTTGTAATATCCTAATGGCATTTTTAAACAACTACCAAAGAAAAACCAAGCTTGAAAACAAGTTAAAACACAAAATGTTCTTTAAGGAGTCTAAAGCACTTTTGAGAAATTGTCTTAGAATTGAGTTTTGAGTGGCTAAATGCCCATGATTACATCTTATCAACATGTGTACTAATTAGTATCACATTTGGAAGCCTAAATCAATGGGAATCAAAAAGTTCAGAAATATGTGCACTAATTAGTGAATAATGCCAAATAGTGACTAGTTTAAGTTTTAAATCAATATAAGCTAATTAGTTGGTCAAAAAAGACCATGACTAGCCTTATTTAAGAGGGGGGCGGTTTTCTAAGGGATGAGTCACCATAGAATTCATCAAATAAGGAAGAAAAGAAGAGATAAGTAAAAGGAGTTACTATTTGCTATTATAAAGAAAATATCTTATATTAGCCTACTTCTTCTTCTTCTTCTTCTCCTCTTCATTTATCTTCTTCCCACGGTTTCTTCTCCCTTCTCTTGCTCCAAAACCGAGAGAGCTCCATCCATGGGTGCTCCACCTTGAAATGCTCACCAAGTGTTCATCTTTGCTCCAAATCAAAAACTAAGTATAGATTTCTCTTAGTTAGGCCAAGACCTTTCTTTCTATCTTTCAAATCCTTCAAAGCTCCATTTTGGTTCCAAGAGGAAACTCCATTGATGGAGGAAAATCAAGTTTGAAGAGCCCATTTGGTTCTCCATTCATTCAAGGTAAGGAAAATGTAAGAAAAACCATGTTTCCATCATTTCTTCTACATGGCCAAAATTAACTACTCATGGGGCTATGTTTTTATGCCTTGTTCGAGCTTGTTTTATTCACCAAGGACTAGTGGAGGTCCTCTTTCATTCAATGCCCAAGTCTACCTTGAGACTTCAAAGGTAATCTTCCACTTTATACCTTAGAACAACTTTTAACCTAGGTTTTCATTCCTTGAGGTTAGTGTATTGTTTAGTACTCATGTGAGTCATTGAATATTGGTTAGAACATTGGCAAAGGAAGTTTAAGTGGTGGCCGATATTCATTCAAGAAGAAGGTCTAAGGAGGAAGATAGATAAGCTTGAGAAAACAAGGTAAATTACTTACCTAATGGTGGTTTAAGGTTTAAGGAATGAGTTTTAGATGAATACCAATGTGGCTTAGAGCTTACATTATGCAATGGGTTATATAACCTAGGAAAAAGGGTTTAAACATGCTTATGAACTTGTGATTAAGGAGCCAATGGAAATAAGTTAGTAAGATAAGTATAAGGTGAATAAGAGAACACTTACATTGCTATGAAAGCATTGTTGTGTGTATTTGCAGGTTGGAAGCTTTTATATGTGGGAAATTCAGTGTTTAAGTTTAAGTCATTTAAGGGCCTAAGAGTCATGTCATTTAAGAGCCATAGTGCTATGCATTTAAGATTATTGCACTATATTGAGTTTGTTGTGAATGAGTTGATTTGGGTGAGAAAATAAGATGAGAAAGGACTTGTGTGTGTGAGATTATTGTGTGAGAAAAACAATGCATTTGGGCATGAGAATATACTAGAGGAGTTATGGCAAAATTTGAGTAGAAAACTAAGTGTTTAGGTGGTGGTGGTGAGTTGATATGACCTAGGATTCACTAGGAGTCATTCGAAGGAACTAGAGTGGAAATGAGTTAATTAAGGAGTTCTTGAGGCTTAGAATGGCTAGAGTTGTCTAGGAGGAATTAGAGGCTAGGTTGGTGTATAAACACACACCGAAATCATGTGATGAGGAATGCTAAGACTTGAGCAAAGATTTGGATGGAAAGGTGTATAATGCTTTATTATGGTGATTTAGGTATGAACTAGAATAAAACAATGAGGAGTTTGGATAGCTTGTGTAAGTGTGATGATGCTAGTAGTGGACTAATGAGGTTTTAGTTTAGATGTTAATGAGAGGACTTAGGTGATGGAAGAGAAAGGTGTGGGAGAATGTTGTAAAATGTCAAGGAAAATGACTAGGAATGTAAAAGAGCGTATGATCATGAGGGTGGTGAATAAGATGCATAAAGAGGTGGAAATGCTAAGGAGGGTGTTACATGGTCAGGGTAAATGAAGAACCATGTCAAGGTGTTAAGGTAATGGAAAGCAATGTATAAGTAAGCTCAAGAGTTTAGGAGTGATGAGTAACAAATGAAAAGAAGAGAAATTGTGCATGGACATGCAAGATGACCTTGGAAGGTTTAGCAAAGCAAAGATGGAATGTAATGATGTTAAGGATGAGTTATATTGATTGGGAGGAAACACTTTGGATAGTTAGAGTTTTAGACAAAAATTACATGTTGGAAAAATAAGGAAATAAGTAACAAGTGTTAGAAATTCTTGTAAGGATTGAGAAAATGGTTAAGGAGGTTTTAAAGGATGTTCTAAGGTGAGTTTAAGTGCCTATATGGTATTAGACATAATGGGACACTTGTGGAAGAGATGGGCATTTTTGCAAGAAAGGAGATAAGTGTTTAAGGGTGTAGAAGATGAATATTCTGGCCTGTCCGAACTTCCGTCCGAATTTGGAAGCTCGGACATGCCCTGTTGCGATTAGAATTTTTGAGTCTCGACTAGAGTCCGAACTACCGTCCGGACTTAGATGTTCGGACACTTGAAATTTTTCCTTTGATTTTCCAAGACCTATGTCCGAACTTAGGGAAGTTCGGACATGTTCGGACACGCGTCTGTTGCACCCTTTTGAGTCTCGACTTGGCGTCCGAACTTGGTAAGCTCGGACACAAGTTCGGACGCGTTGCTGTTTTGACCAAAAACTTTGTTTATGGTTAGGAAATGATATCCAATGGTGGGGATTGATATGTAATGATGATATAAGGTTGTTTAAGACATGTTTGGGTGGGTAGCAATGATAATTAAGTGGGTGAATAAGTATAAGTTATGAGGAGAAGTGATTCACTTAAGATTAAGTTTATAAGAACTTAAGTGGTGTTAGATGGGGATCATTAGTGACTAAGTGAGTTATGTAAGTTAGTTTATTGGAAAAGTAATTAACAACCTAAATTGAATGAATGTTTTAGGGTTGAGAATTTTGGGACTCCAAAGAAGAGTAAGCAACCGAACGACCAACGGTGAATGTACAGTTCTTCTGTGACCTGCTTGCTAACAAGGTGTCCCTCGGCTTGTGTGCTATTTGTTTTTGTGTGCACACTAAACCAAGATAAAGCATGCTACCGGAATATTATGTTTATTGTATTGTTTGTTGATTTTTGAAAACTAGCACAACATACCGTGAGAACATACTAACCAACGTTTAGTAAGGAATTGAGTGAGACTAAGGAAACGCTCCCTAATGTGAGTTTGATATAAACCGAAAGAGGTTAACCAACAAACATGGTCTTGTGACTACTACTAACTGGAACATGAGTGAGGAAGCCCGGACTGACTCCGGTCATGCATGATAAGGAAAAGGGGGTCGGTATCTATAGCAGATTCGACTTCCGCTTAAGGACTTGTCTTCGGACTTGTAGCCTAGGGCCGGTTGCCGGCTCAGCTACGCTGGACTCCCCGTCCAGGGAGGTGGCATTAAGATGGTGCAGTGGGATCACCTAAATCCCAGGTTTGAAATTAAGCTACAACCATTCCCCTCCAGGAAACGGTTTGTATACTGAGAATAAGAAGTTAAGGTTAAGATTAAGGTGAGGTTAAGATAAGTTGCAACCATTCCTCTTTAAAGGGTGGTTTGTATTATTAAGACTAAGATAAGCTACATCCATTCCTTATTAAAGGATGGTTGTTTCTAAGTTTAAGATAAGACTAAGATTGAGGTGAGATAAGGATGGACTAAGATTAAGGGGAAATATAATTAAGGAGTTAGATAATTAACTCTCTAATTAAGGGAAGCATTTAAGTCGTTCGTTATGTTTGAACTTTGATTGTTCATAATTGGTTTGTTGTTTATTGCACTTTCTATTATGTTGTGCATCTAATCAACCTCCATGCTATCGATAATTAGTCGTCGTAGCCACGTTAGCTTGGGGCCATGAGAGGATGGTACCAGCATTCGTGCTGACCCCTTTGGGGGCTGTTTTTACACACAGGTGAACGTCAGGAGGCGGCCGTCGCGAGAGTAAGAAGGGGTACAAGCGTTACGGGTTAAGTGTGGCCTACGAGTTGTGCATGTACACTCGTATGGCAAATTGAGTTAGTAAGATGTATAGGATGTGAGGGGATTGTAAGAAGGATATGTATTTGGTCATGGTTTGTATGTACTAATGTTCGGTATATTCTATCAGTCAGACCGTGGCAAGGTCCTGGAGTGTATTGAATTCCGCTGTGACATGTATATATATGTTGTTAAGTTGTGAAACCACATTTGGATTGAGATGGGGTGTTACAATACAAGCCGGTGTAATCCGGTAGGACACAGGTTGCAAGAAAACCATACCTGTCACCAAGGTCCACTCTATTTTGTCCTCTTATATTCCTTGAATAATTCTCGGACAACTGGTAACATCACAATTGTTTCCATTAACATCGGGGTAATATAATTGTTTAACGACTAATGCGCCCATAGTTAACCCCGTCATCCCGATATACTTAATTTACTCTTGTGATCTTAAGTTTACAACTCTCACACCAAACCTAACACTTGTTTACCCACTTTAAGGCCTTTACATGTCACCAAACAAGGCCTAAACATCATCTAAAACCATTACCATTCAATCCCCCATCATTAGGAGCCTTAAACAAATTTTTTGTCTTTCTCCTATATGGACCGCCCCATTGGGGCGGTCCACAACAGAAGCTACCCGTTTTTTTCGTTTTCTACATTTTGCGCACTGGACCTCCCCACAGGGGCAGTCCCGAGGGGCGGTCCAGAACATAACCCATTTTAAAAACCGTTTTTCTACACATTCTGAGCTCCAATTCATCCAAAATTTTTTCCACTTATTCCACAATCTTTCCACATGTTTCTCACATGTTTAAACACCTTAAAACATGCATTAAACCTCTCCAAATCATTGGTTAAAACCTTACTCCAATTCTTGCTCAAATCCACAAATTAAACTATCACATTTTGCATTCTTTACACTATTTGCATTTCTTACTCCTCTTGCCTGTTTCTACCTCTCATCAAACTTACCAAATCACTCAATGGCCATACTAATTCGTTCCTAGACAATGCATCTCTAAAAATCCACATTCACTCCTTGTTTCACAAGTTACAAACACAAGCTCTTCTTCTTGAAATTCCAAGTTACCAAGCATCATTATGCTACAGATTTTGCACTCTCTTATCTCCATTATCTATCTACCATTATAAGGCCATTAATCCACTCTACTCAACACTATAACACCAAGGTTCTCCCATTCACTAAGCCATCATCAAAACACTCATTTTCTACCAAAATTTCGCCATAACCTCCCCATAATTTAACATGTTCCTACACATTACTTAGCTCACCAAAGCACTCCAACCATCAACTCTTTCAAGGCCACACATCAATTCCATCATTTTAACAATGATCACCTCAATGTACATAACTTTAAAAGCTTGGCTCTTAGGCCCTTAAACAACATCAAATTTAAACACTGAATTTCCTCATAATAATAGCAACACCTGTACTACACTCAACATTTATAATTGTACCAAAACAACAAAATTTCCTTAAAACACCACATAAGCTTAAGGTGAATTATTTATTTTGGATTTTCTTCCAAAATTTCCCATCCCAAGTCTACACTAACCAAGGTAATTATTAAGGTAGTTTTCTTACCTTAAATTCACAAGTCTCTCCTTAATTCTTCTCTTGCTCCTCATCTCCTCAAATCGGTCAAGAGGGAATGGAGTTTCCAAACTCCATCCCAACATTCAAGAAACACAAAATACATTCCATTAATTATCTAAACCCTTAGGAAATTTTAATTCAATCAAAGGGCTTATAACATAAGGTTAGGGTTACCTTTTGAGCCTTTTAAGAGGGATTTCACCCTTGAATCAATAAGGCATTTACTCCACCATTGGAGGGTTGTAACAAGGCTCCAAAAAAAGAAAAAAAACAAGGTAAGAGAGAGAGAGAAAAATCGGCTACCATAGGAGGAAGAACAAAAACGACTTTTTCAATGAGATTTTACCTTGTTTGAAAGAGGAGGCTCCAAGCTACACATTGGTGCCATTATCTCTTCAAATGGGGAAAACCCATGGAGATGAACTTCACTATTTTCGGATTTTGAAAAGAGAGAAGTGTAGAGCTTGATGAGAGGAAGAAGAAGAAGAATATGTAGTTTTCATTTGGAGCATGGACGAAGCTTGGGCAAGAGGAGAAAGGTGGGAAGCCATTGAAGGGGGTTCAAAATCGCCAACACACAGAGAGGAGGGGAGAAAATCGCTGGAGGAATAAGGAAAGAGAGGAAAGAGAAGAGGGCTCACGTGAGGAAATGAGAGAATGAGAGGAGAGAGAGTGTGGGTGGGGTATATGTTAACTTTTTCACTTTTGTTTTTGCTCTTGACTTATTTAATTAGTTAACTAGTCATGTGTGAGGGGCTATCTATATTAATAAAACCGGCCCACTAATATGTACACACTGGAGCGTTTTTCATTTTTTACAGAAACGGTCGTTATTTACCCGGTTTTAGCACTATTCACTAACCGGGTCCGTTTTCCAGAATTTCTCGTTTAATTAATTTTAATGGTTATTATACTCCCATTAATGTTTATTTATAGTTATATGATCAACTATAATTTTTACGGGGTCTTTTGACCATTTAAAGTCACGTTTTCGGGTTTTCTCGAAAAACTAGCTTTAAGGCTCCGTTAGCGTTTTAACGCATTATTTGGATCCGTTTCCTTCCGGAATTTTCCCACATATTCTTAGTGTGTATTTAGGGTGTAAAAATATATTTATAACCCCAGTGAAGGTTATATACCTCCTTAAATAATTAAATACGTGTTTTCAAGTTTTGTGACTTTTACGCATTTTCTTTTTCTTTTTGGTTTGTATCTCTTCACCAATGATCTTAAGGACTAAATTAGCCTTAGAAAATCATAATTACATAATTAATTAACATATTAAGGTTTGGGGTATTTCACCCATAGTTGCATGCGTTCCATGCAATGTTACTTTATAAGTGTGATAGTTTATTATTCTAGATTTACCTTACGTTACACAACTTCTTATTCATGTAACAAGTGTGTTCGTTCAAACTTTTTGACATTATGGTACACAATATACCTACACGTTAACATTTATTATTGACTACTATATGGTTTGTAAACCATATTGTATATGCGTATCCTTTGCGCCAGCATTTATATATGCATACACATTAGTTTCTAATGAAGTAAGAAACTTTATACTATGTACTTATTATTTATATGCAGGGTTTATTCAACTATTATAAAATCATACATTAACTATAGTATTTATTTCATGGTATACTACAGTTATATCTTCATTTTTGATATATAAATGTATGCATGCGCCAGCATGTATAGTTTTATATACTACACTTTTGCCCACAATATTATTTGGTGTTGCACTCATATCATGATATTGTATAGCATGATCATTTTATGAGTCATTAAACTTTATAGCATATAGTTTTGGTAAATAATATTATTACCGAAGATGGCGAAATATATAACACACCTCTACCTCTTTATTCTTATAATTTCCATAATAACAATATATCCACATACCTTATACATGTTATAAATGCCTTACTTTATAACATCAAAAATTTGTAACAAGATATAATCTATAGTTTTGTAATATTTCCCTTTTACTGCCGAGTAGGCATAATTTAATCTTTCACTTCCTTTCAAATCCACACTCTCCAAATATGACAATTTCACCAAAATTTTATAACCTACTTAAATTACCATATACTATAACACTTAAACCATATAATATGATAGTAGGTCTTAAAATTTCCGAAAATACAAAACAGCCCCTTAGGTTCTGTTTTTCTTTTGTTTAAACCCCAACTTTGCATATTATATACTTCCAACACAATCCTTTTGAAATACCCCAAACCTAAGTATGTTAAGAAAACATCAAATCATGATGTATTAAGGCTAAAATATGCCTTAGAAAGATTGGTAGACAATTTAAACCAAGGAAAACACAAGAAAGTGCCTTAAAGGCAATCAGGGCAAAAAACGTGCTCTAAGCTTGGAGAGATTGGGTGAGTACCCAAACATCATGATAAGACCTTAGTAATATCCTAATGGTCATTTTAAATCAATTAGCAAAGAAAAACCAAGCTTGAAAACAAGTTAAAACACAAAATGTGCTTTAAGAAGTCTTAAAGCACATTTTTGAGAAATTGTCTTAGAATTGAGTTTTGAGTGGCTAGATGTCCATCATTACTCTTTAATCAACATGTGTACTAATTAGTATCACATTAGGAGGTCTAAATCAATGGGAAATCAAAAATTTCCCGATTATGTGCCTTGATTAGTGAATAGTAACTATTAGTGCTAGTTTAAGTTTTAATCAATATAAGCTAATTAGTTGGTCAACAAAGACCATGACTAGCCTTATATTAATGGGGTGGCCGGTTTCTTATGTGGGGAGTCACCACATGAGTCACTAAATGAGAAAGGAAAAGAAGAGATAAGTAAAGAAGTTACTATTTGCTTTATTAAAGCAAATATCTTACCTTAGCCTATCTTTCTCCCTCTCTTCTTCATTTCTCTCCTCCCACGGTTTCTTCTTCTCTTCTTTTGCTCCAAACAGAGAGAGCTTCATTCATGGGTTCTCCATCTTCAATCACTTGCCAAAATACAACTCCAAGCTCCAAATCCAAACAAATTACATATGTCTTAGTTAGGTCAAGACCTACTTTCTATCTTTCCAAATCTTTCAAAGCTCCATTTTGGTGCCATGAGAAAACTCCATTGATGGAGGAAAATCAAGTTTTGAAGAGCTCATTAGCTTCTCCATTCTCTTAAGGTAAGGAAAATGTAAGAAGAAAAACCATGTTTCCACCATTTCTACACATTACCGAAAATTCCTTCTCATGGGGATTCATTTTTATCCATTGTTCTAGCTTGATTATATCTCCAAGGGCTAGAGGAGGTCCTACTTAATTCATATCCAAGCTTGCTTTGAGAATCCAAGGTAAAACATTCAGTTTTATGCCTTAGAACACATTTCTAACCTAGGTTTTTATTCCTTAAGGTTAGTGCATTGTTTAGTACTCATATGAGTTCTTAAATATTGATTAGAACATTGGCAAAAGGGATTTAAGTGGTGGCCGAGACCTATGCAAGAAGAAGGTCTAAGGAGGAGATTAAGTTAAGCTTGAGAAAACAAGGTAAAATGCTTACCTAATGGTGGTTTAAGATTAAGGAATGAGTTTTAGATAAATACCAATGTGGCTTAGAGCTCACATTGTGTATTGGGTTATATAACCTAAGAAAAAGAACATAAACAAGCTTATGAACTTGTGATTAAGGAGCTAATGAGAATGAGTTAGTAATATAAGTTTAAGGTGGTTTTTAAGAGCATTATAACTACTATGAGATTGATGAGTGTATTTGCAGGTTGAAAGCTTATATATGTGGGAAATTCAGTGTTTAAGTTTAAGTCATTTAAGGGCCTAAGAGCCATGTCATTTAAGAGCCTTAGTGCTATGCAATTTAGATTATTGCACTATATTGAGTTATTATGAATGAGTTGATTTGGATGAGATATGATGAGAAAGAATTTGATGTGTGAATGAGATGGTTGAATGAGGAAAACAATGTGTGTGGGTGTGATAAGATAGTAGAGGAGCTATGGCGAAATTTGTGAGTAGAAAACAAAGTGTTTAAGTGATAGTGGTGAGTTAATATGCCCTAGGGTTTACTAGGGAGCATGAAAAGAAAATTGGGTGGAAATGAGTTAACTAAGGAGTTCTTGAGGTTTAGAATGACCTAGAGATATCTAGGAGGAATTAGAGGAATGGTGAGTGTTTTGAACACACCAAAATCATGAGATGAGGAATATAAGATTGAGCATAAGTTTAAGGAGAAGTATGATGATGCTTAAGGTGATTAAGATATGTTCTAAGGGAATATAATGACTAAGGAAGTACTAGGAAGTTTTAGAGATTGTCTTGATGAAGAGGGGTAAGAAAAAGTGTTGGAATGAGTGGTAATGACTTAGGCATTACCTTGGGGGATTAGGAATCAAGAGAATGTAATTGAGTATTTAGAACTTAGGCAAAAGTTGGTAAACAACTAGGAAGGAGATAAGGTGTTGGTGTATGGAAGCTTAAGCTTGTGAAGGAACTAAGGAACTTTAGTAAATGCTTGGAAGAGTTTTAGATGGTGAGAGATGCTTGGGAGATGATGTTATAGTGGTGAGGAAAACATTGGCATAGTGGTTACATTAAGTATGAACCACCACCTAGAAACCTAGAGGAAAGCATTACAAGAGTAGCATTATTACAAGGAAAATGCATAATGACTAAGGTGGATTTTGGTGGATGATTTAAGGTATTTAAAGGAGGTTATAAGGTGGGTTCAAGGTGCCAAGATGGTGTTGGACCTATTAGGACACTTGTGGAAGAGTTTGGAATTGAAAGAACACATTAATAGAAGAATCTGTAGTGGACCGACCCAGGGTCCGACCCAGTTCTGGGTCGGTCGGACCTTGCTAACCCAGCAGAGAAATGTCTCGGCAATAGACCGACCCATAAGGATGGGTCGGTCAGTGGGTCGGTCGGGCAAGGTTTAATGAAGGAAAATGTTCGGCAGAGGACCGACCAGAGGGTTTTGGGTCGGTCGGTTTAGCTTTGGGTCGGTCGGATGAGTTTTAAGAGACGGAAGAGTTTCGGTAATGGACCGACCCAGGGGTTGGGTCGGTCGGTGGGTCGGTCGACCCTTAACACTTAAAAAAAAAAAGAAATTTTGAATTCTAAGAATGGCAATGGGTAATAAGGAATGCTTGGTGGGGGTGGTAATGATTAGGACCCTAAGAACTTAAGGGATTAAGTTAAGTTAAGTATAAACTTAAAAGTTTAAGATTAAGTGTTGTAAGACTTAAGAGGTGTTAGGGTGGAGTCATTAAGGGTTAAGTAAGTTAAGTAAGATAAGTAAGTTGAATGAGTTAAGTGATTAACAACCTAAAACTGAATGAATGTTTTAGGACCTGGAATGGGACTCCGGAAGAGATTAAGCAATTGAACGGCCAACGGTGAACGGTACAGTTGTTTCTTCTTGTGACCTGCTTGCTAACGAGGTGTCCCTCGGCTTGTGTGCTATTTGTTTTGTGTGCTCACTAAACAAGATAAAGCATGCAACCGGAACATATTATATATATATATATTGTGTGTTGTGTGATGTTTGAAAACTAACACAACATACCGTGAGAACTTACTAACCAATGTTTAGTAAGAAATTGAGTGAGAATAAGGAACGCCCCCTAATGAGGGACGATATGAACCGAAAGAGGTTAACCAACAAACATGGTCTTGAGACTATTACTAACTGAACTTGAGTGAGGAAATCCGGAATGGTACCGGCACATGTGTATTGGGGGAAGTCGGTATCCTTATCAAATACCGTCTTCCAAAGAAGACTTGTCCTCGGACTCGTCGCCTAGAGTCGACAAATAGACTCGACCTCCTCGGACTTCTTGTTTTAGGAGGGAGGCATACTGAGATGGTGTAGTGGGATCTACCTAAATGCCCAACTAATTCTAACAAATATTGTTTATGTAAACCAATGGAGCTGATAACTCATTGGTTAGGGTTACGTGACCCGACAGATAAACAATGGATTAAGTTACAACCATTCTAATTAAAGAACGGTTGACTTAATTGAGATAAGAACTGAGATAAGATTGAGATAAGTTACAACCATTCTACTTCAAGAATGGTTTGTATTCTAAGACTGAGATAAGATGGTGCGGTGGGATCACCTAAATCCCAGGTTCGATTTAGATACGGCCAATCCCCTCCAGAAAGGTTGTATACAGAAATTAAGATTAAGGTTAAGTTAAGTTACAATCATTCCTGTTTAAAGGATGATTTGTATTATTAAGATTAAGATTAAGGTAAGGTTAAGATAAGTTGCAACCATTCCCTTTTAAAGGATGGTTCGTAATATTAAGATTAAGATAAGCTACATCACTCCTGATTAAAGGATGGTTGTTTCTAAGATTAAGATAAGAATCAGATTGAGGTAAGATAAGGATGGACTAAGATTAAGAGAGAACAATACTTAAGGAGTTAAATATCTAACTCTCTAATTAAGGGAACGCATTTAAGTCGTTCATTGAGTGTGAACTTTGATTGTTCATATCTGAGTTGTTGTTTACTGCACTTTCTATTATGTTGTGCATCTAATCAACCTCCATGCTATCGACAATTAGTCGTCGTAGCCACGTTAGCTTGGGGCCATGAGAGGATCGTACCAGCATTCGTGCTGACCCCCTCGGGGGCTTCTTTTTACTACACAGGTGAACATCAGGAGGCGGTTGTCACAAGAGTAAGAAGAGGATACAGCTGGTAAGGGTTTAGAGTGGCCTACGAGTTGTGCATGTACACTCGTATGGCAATTTGAGTTAGTAAGATGTATAGACGTGAGGGGGTTGTAAGAAGGTTATGTAAATGGTTAAGGTTGTTAGACTAATGTTCGGTATATTCTGTAGTCAGACCGTGGCAAGGTCCTGGATTGTAAAGAATTCCGCTGTGTGACATGGTATATATATACTGTTAAGTTGCGAGACCACAATTGGATTGAGTTGGGGGTTACAAAAAGTGGTATCAGAGCGTAGTTACGCTCTGAAGACAAGGAATTACCGAACTTAGGAAGATATTGGGTTGAGATTGAGTTATGGGTTAAGGGTTGAGAGATAGAGTGAGAGGTGCGTTAGCCAGGACTCCCGGTGTTTACCGGATATCCATAGTACCTAGGCCCGCCCTCCACATCCCTAACCCTAAATATGTGGAACAAACGCCAGAGAGAAGAAAGCCTTCTCTTACTCGGGGAACCCGATCTGGCAGTTAGCTAACAGTAAGCAATACGAGAAACAACTTGTCGTACAACAGTTATGGAGAACTGGGAAATTTTAATGGAGTGCTGAGAAGAGAAACAGGCGCTACCTATGGAATACTATCAGTAAGGGAACGGTAATTACCCGGCAACATGGGTCGACATGCTACGCAGTCGAAAATAACCCGCCATACAATGATAAGGAAAGCACTACGGGTGCATATGAAAGATAAGGAAATGATAAGAGCATGAGTACCGGACAGTGGTCCGAGGAAGGATAACAGTGAAATAATACAGAGCATGAGGATTAAGACATAAGAAAATGTTAAGGGGTTCCCTCAGAAAGAGGAACGCCCTGGTAGATGACAGTACTGTCAAACTACAAGGAAACTTCCGGATGGACGGTTAACCAAAATAAGAGATTATCGAAGGAGTCCCGAGGACTACCAATTACATGGAAATTAGAAGGAAGGTGTCACTACCGATGTACCTTGTACCAATAACCCAACCTGCATGGCGCACTTGCAATAGCAAGTGCTACCACGGGTAAGCCACGCGAAAAGCCATCAAGGCGAAATAGGAGAACGCTACAGTTGTAGTACATATTAATACCGGATTGTAAAACCATAGGAATGGAAAAATAAGACCTTGGAAAGGCCCGACGGCCTGACCATGATGAGATGAACCGACACATCAGCCAACAGGGAGCTGAGCTTAGACGAAATACTAAACCATATAAATACTAGCAACGGTATAACCCACTACAACAACAACCGACAGTATGGTAAGAACACCAATCTCAAACTTCAAGGGGGAAAACCTAAGAGATTGCTCGGTATCGCGAGCAAGAACACTATATAAGCAATGATATACAAGGGATGTATTATAAGATACTATTGAGACTGTTAAAGCATCGACTTGCAACGAAAACGGGATAAGACTCTCAGAGTGACCATTAAGGACACCAATGACAACATTCTTCAATGAAGATGTTGGAAGACCCGGAAATCAAGGATAAAAGAAATAAACATAAGTCTAATAAAATGACAGCATTGTCAAAGACATTAAGTAACCTCAGAACACCTGAACAACTTCCATAGCCGGAAGCAGGAGGATGCAGCAACTTACCATGAAACCCGATATTACATTTAGTATGTAACCTAACGGTGGATGAAAACCACAATCTCATAAGGAAGACCTGCAGATGAGTAAGAGTACAAATAATAAACTGAGACATTAAACATTAGGAGCCTACGACCAAGGATGTTAACCGCATCAGAGCCCGAGGCGCAGTAAGTTATAAGAGAGCTTATTTAAGCTATGAGGAACTACAATGCGTAGATGGAACGGTTACCAAACCTATAATTAGATTGGGAAGATATTACCAAGAAAGGGTACCAATGAGAATATTGAGATAATACTAAGGACAGGAGCGGAGAACGAACCATGCCTTTATAGGGTGGGGATACCTCTCCTTGTTGTGAGGCCATGAGTGGGAATGAACCCCTCAAAAGGGCTTTCACCTGTTAGAGATAAAATACACTTTATTTAGAAAATGGGAAACTATGAACCTTGAGATTACCTTAGAACATACCAGATACGTTGAGTAATAAGGAAGGTCGCACAGATAGACCCCATATCCAACACCCAGGATGTAAGAATTAGTAATGGTCAGAGATAAACATTGTGACTGCACATTGTGGCACGTAATTGATCGATGCTCAGAAGAGCCTACGATTCAGTGGATAATTTCTTCAGTAACCAATTAAATCACATGGTAGATAACATCACCAAGGATGAGAGAAAGCGAAAGAGATTGCCTACTTACGAATCTGAGATTGGAGCAGATATCTTCATATCAAGAGTCAACTATTTTACAACACGGTACGACAACCACAGAACTCCCAGTGTGTTTACACCAAGAAGGGATTGAGTATAAGGTAAGACATTAGAATAAGTGAGTAAGAGGTTGACCACATAATGGGCAACAAGGTAAAGGCCAACTACCACGGTAGTAGTGGTCGTGAGTACAATAGTTAGATAAGTGAGTTAAGTCATGGTACGCGGTAAGGCGACCATTATGTTGAGCCGTCAAATATTGACACTGAGGCAATTAGATTTGTGAGTTAAGACCAGCATAAGTAAGAAAATAAGATGGTAGACGAGCTGTGCATTGATGCCAGTAGTCTGGACCTGGTTAGGTGAGATTTCACAGGAAGCACACTACCCATTCCTAAGGAACTGGAAGTGCATTCCTATTAGCTAAATATGAGAAACAAGATAGGAGGCTCTATGGAAAGAGACCTCAGATATTAAGTGACCGAATCAGTACGGGATACAGAAAGAGCTAGGGCATACAATACCAAGAAACACAATAATGGATTTCCCTTGATTAACTTCAAGAAGAACAATAAATGTTATTATGGAACGATGAAGAGGAGATCGACAACAGAATACTTCATAATTAGCAATAGCTAAACGTGTGACGGACACTATGAGTTTACTAAAACGAGACGTGGGACGACTGCACCCCACAGGGGCTTGCAGGCCTGACACGCTCATTTATGAGTTAGTTGGGTAAGTAGTAATGTACCAGTAAGGTACCCCATGCATGTGAACGAGTGGTGTAAGGAACACGGGAAGTAGTCGACTCCGTACCACCGACAAACGCAAGATCAGACAAGAGCAGCTACCACCACAGACAGTCGAAGAGAAGAATTTAATGAAAACCAGCAACACAGAGGAACCAGAGAATAGATAATTAAGGACTATGAAGTGCGAGAAGCACGGATTATTAAGTACAGACATTGGATATGTCTTAAGATGTAAGGGATTAAGACTGTAAAGCGCATTATGCACTAAACAGTAGTTTGAGATTAAGAATCATCCTCATACCAAAGATCAGTTGGGGAGAACAATTTAGACATGCGAGAAAATACTAAGAGAACGATTTAGACGAGTTACAACTCATTAAGGCCGTGTATATAAAAGATAACACGTGTCCATGGAGACAATTAAGCCTAAGATTATCAGAGTGGTGCAGCGGAAGCTAGCAGACACTACACCAAACTAAGTTAAGGAAACGGTATAAGTACCGTTAAAAATCCTCGATACAGAGACTAAGTCATTTCTGATCGAATTATGAGTAAGATAGATAATGTGGAAGCTAGAATGCTTGGTAAGAATTAGACATCTTGAACTTATGTTCAAGGATGATATAATGTTGATTACGTGGGCGTAATCCATTTTAAGGGGGGTAGAGCGAAAACCGCTTAGCGTATGTTTGTGTACTGAGTACATAAACTACGGTGTGCATAGCACAAAATAATTTAAGAATATGTTTTACATAAACATTTTAAGATAAATCATGGTTATTGCACACAGAAGATGTGAATACCATACATATTAAGTATTATCTTGTTAACTCCGGTGTGAGTACAAGTTAAAAGTGAATTAAGGAAGAGGATTAAGGAGACTTAAGGAATAAGGAATATATGAGAATATTATGTTGATATGAGCATGAGAAGGAAATATAATGCTATGTGGTATGAGACAGTGATATGGGAAGTTTAGTAGGGATTTAAGTCTTGAGGTAATTACTAAGAGATGAATTGGGAATGTTTGATGGACTGAGTCCACACTTTGGAGATGTATTGATTATGATTAGAAGAACTAAAAAGATAGAAAATTGGACATGAGTGAATTATTTGGATGTTTGAAAATGACGTGGGAGGTGGAACTTGATTTTCTAGGGATCAAGGGAAACCGAACACAAATTGGAGTGGAAGGATGGTTCTACACTGATGCTGATCACATCAGGGTAGGATTATTCCTGAAACCCCTACCAGTGGTCACAAGCAAATCACACTAAGGATAGAGGCCTTAGGATATAAAAAAAAATGAAGTTGGAGTTGCTTGTATTTTTAATTAGAGGAATTATTCCTCACATGACCTCGTAAAAAGGATTACCTTTTTACTGAGTCTCGCCCATGAAGTCGAGGACGCACGAGCCTTTGTCTTCGGACCGGTGACATGGGGAGAACAGCGTGCGTGTTTTGTATTCTAGCCCATGGTGACGAGGACGAATGAGCCATTGTTACGGACCGGTGACATGGGAGAATACGTTGGAAGTTATGTGAATGTTTTAATCATCAAAAGGAACAAAAGGAATTTTGAGTGCTACTACACATGCTTAAGCATGGTGTGTGATATTTAAGATAGCAATGGTGGACTTAAGGATCCAATGAGATTAAGTATACATAAGTATGATCTATATGATCTAAGGAATGAGGTAAGACATGTTTCTAATTGAGAAGATGCATGGGAACTTTGGGGACAAATTCTTTTAAGGGGGTAGATTGAAATACCCCAAACCTAAGTATGTTAAGAAAACATCAAATCATGATGTATTAAGGCTAAAATATGCCTTAGAAGATTGGTAGACAATTTAAACCAAGGAAAACACAAGAAGAAAGTGCCTTAAAGGCAATCAGGGCAAAAACGTGCTCTAAGCTTGGAGAGAATTGGGTGAGTACCCAACATCATGAAAGACCTTAGTAATATCCTAATGGTCATTTTTAAATCAATTAGACAAAGAAAACCAAGCTTGAAAACAAGTTAAACACAAAATGTGCTTTAAGAAGTCTTAAAGCACATTTTTGAGAAATTGTCTTAGAATTGAGTTTTGAGTGGCTAGATGTCCATCATTACTCTTTAATCAACATGTGTACTAATTAGTATCACATTAGGAGGTCTAAATCAATGGGAAATCAAAAATTTCCCGATTATGTGCCTTGATTAGTGAATAGTAACTATTTAGTGCTAGTTTAAGTTTAATCAAATAAAGCTAATTAGTTGGTCAACAAAGACCATGACTAGCCTTATATTATGGGGTGGCCGGTTTCTTATGTGGGGAGTCACCACATGAGTCACTAAATGAGAAAGGAAAAGAAGAGATAAGTAAAGAAGTTACTATTTGCTTTATTAAAGCAAATATCTTACCTTAGCCTATCTTTCTTCCCTTCTCTCTTCATTTCTCTCCTTCCCACGGTTTTTCTTCTCTTCTTTTGCTCCAAACAGAGAGAGCTTCATTCATGGGTTCTCCATCTTCAATCACTTGCCAAATACAACTCCAAGCTCCAAATCCAAAACAAATTACATATTTGTCTTAGTTAGGTCAAGACCTACCTTCTATCTTTCCAAATCTTTCAAAGCTCCATTTTGGTGCCATGAGAAAAACTCCATTGATGGAGGAAAATCAAGTTTGAAGAGCTCATTAGCTTCTCCATTCTCTTAAGGTAAGGAAAATGTAAGAAAAACCATGTTTCCACCATTTCTACACATTACCGAAAATTCCTTCTCATGGGGATTCATTTTTATCCATTGTTCTAGCTTGATTCTATTCTCCAAGGGCTAGAGGAGGTCCTACTTAATTCATATCCAAGCTTGCTTTGAGAATCCAAGGTAAAACATTCAGTTTTATGCCTTAGAACACATTTCTAACCTAGGTTTTTATTCCTTAAGGTTAGTGCATTGTTTAGTACTCATATGAGTTCTTAAATATTGATTAGAACATTGGCAAAAGGGATTTAAGTGGTGGCCGAGACCTATGCAAGAAGAAGGTCTAAGGAGGAGATTAAGTTAAGCTTGAGAAAACAAGGTAAAATGCTTACCTAATGGTGGTTTAAGATTAAGGAATGAGTTTTAGATAAATACCAATGTGGCTTAGAGCTCACATTGTGTATTGGGTTATATAACCTAAGAAAAAGAACATAAACAAGCTTATGAACTTGTGATTAAGGAGCTAATGAGAATGAGTTAGTAATATAAGTTTAAGGTGGTTTTTAAGAGCATTATAACTACTATGAGATTGATGAGTGTATTTGCAGGTTGAAAGCTTATATATGTGGGAAATTCAGTGTTTAAGTTTAAGTCATTTAAGGGCCTAAGAGCCATGTCATTTAAGAGCCTTAGTGCTATGCAATTTAAGATTATTGCACTATATTGAGTTATTATGAATGAGTTGATTTGGATGAGATATGATGAGAAAGAATTTGATGTGTGAATGAGATGGTTGAATGAGGAAAACAATGTGTGTGGGTGTGATAAGATAGTAGAGGAGCTATGGCGAAATTTGTGTAGAAAACAAAGTGTTTAAGTGATAGTGGTGAGTTAATATGCCCTAGGGTTTACTAGGGAGCATGAAAAGAAAATTGGGTGGAAATGAGTTAACTAAGGAGTTCTTGAGGTTTAGAATGACCTAGAGATATCTAGGAGGAATTAGAGGAATGGTGAGTGTTTTGAACACACCAAAATCATGAGATGAGGAATATAAGATTTGAGCATAAGTTTAAGGAGAAGGTATGATGCTTAAGGTGATTAAGATATGTTCTAAGGGAATATAATGACTAAGGAAGTACTAGGAAGTTTTAGAGATTGTCTTGATGAAGAGGGGTAAGAAAAAGTGTTGGAATGAGTGGTAATGACTTAGGCATTACCTTGGGGGATTTAGGAATCAAGAGAATGTAATTGAGTATTTAGAACTTAGGCAAAAGTTGGTAAACAACTAGGAAGGAGATAAGGTGTTGGTGTATGGAAGCTTAAGCTTGTGAAGGAACTTTTAGTAAATGCTTGGAAGAGTTTTAGATGGTGAGAGATGCTTGGGAGATGATGTTATAGTGGTGAGGAAAACATTGGCATAGTGGTTACATTAAGTATGAACCACCACCTAGAAACCTAGAGGAAAGCATTACAAGAGTAGCATTATTACAAGGAAAATGCATAATGACTAAGGTGGATTTTGGTGGATGATTTAAGGTATTTAAAGGAGGTTATAAGGTGGGTTCAAGGTGCCAAGATGGTGTTGGACCTATTAGGACACTTGTGGAAGAGTTTGGAATTGAAAGAACACATTAATAGAAGAATCTGTAGTGGACCGACCCAGGGTCCGACCCAGTTCTGGGTCGGTCGGACCTTGCTAACCCAGCAGAAATGTCTCGGCAATAGACCGACCCATAAGGATGGGTCGGTCAGTGGGTCGGTCGGGCAAGGTTTAATGAAGGAAAATGTTTCGGCAGAGGACCGACCCAGAGGGTTTTGGGTCGGTCGGTTTAGCTTTGGGTCGGTCGGATGAGTTTTAAGAGACGGAAGAGTTTCGGTAATGGACCGACCCAGGGGTTGGGTCGGTCGGTGGGTCGGTCGACCCTTAACACTTAAAAAAAAAAAAGAAATTTTGAATTCTAAGAATGGCAATGGGTAATAAGGAATGCCTTTGGTAGGGTGGTAATGATTAGGACCCTAAGAACTTAAGGGATTAAGTTAAGTTAAGTATAAACTTAAAAGTTTAAGATTAAGTTGTAAGACTTAAGAGGTGTTAGGTTGGAGTCATTAAGGGTTAAGTAAGTTAAGTAAGATAAGTAAGTTGAATTGAGTTAAGTGATTAACAACCTAAAACTGAATGAATGTTTTAGGACCTGGAATGGGACTCCGGAAGAGATTAAGCAATTGAACGGCCAACGGTGAACGGTACAGTTGTTTCTTCTTGTGACCTGCTTGCTAACGAGGTGTCCCTCGGCTTGTGTGCTATTTGTTTTGTGTGCTCACTAAACAAGATAAAGCATGCAACCGGAACATATTATATATATATATATTGTGTTGTTGTGTGATGTTTGAAAACTAACACAACATACCGTGAGAACTTACTAACCAATGTTTAGTAAGAAATTGAGTGAGAATAAGGAACGCCCCCTAATGAGGGACGATATGAACCGAAAGAGGTTAACCAACAAACATGGTCTTGAGACTATTACTAACTGAACTTGAGTGAGGAAATCCGGAATGGTACCGGCACATGTGTATTGGGGGAAGTCGGTATCCTTATCAAATACCGTCTTCCAAAGAAGACTTGTCCTCGGACTCGTCGCCTAGAGTCGACAAATAGACTCGACCTCCTCGGACTTCTTGTTTTAGGAGGGAGGCATACTGAGATGGTGTAGTGGGATCTACCTAAATGCCCAACTAATTCTAACAAATATTGTTTATGTAAACCAATGGAGCTGATAACTCATTGGTTAGGGTTACGTGACCCGACAGATAAACAATGGATTAAGTTACAACCATTCTAATTAAAGAACGGTTGACTTAATTGAGATAAGAACTGAGATAAGATTGAGATAAGTTACAACCATTCTACTTCAAGAATGGTTTGTATTCTAAGACTGAGATAAGATGGTGCGGTGGGATCACCTAAATCCCAGGTTCGATTTAGATACGGCCAATCCCCTCCAGGAAAGGTTTGTACAGAAATTAAGATTAAGGTTAAGTTAAGTTACAATCATTCCTGTTTAAAGGATGATTTGTATTATTAAGATTAAGATTAAGGTAAGGTTAAGATAAGTTGCAACCATTCCCTTTTAAAGGATGGTTCGTAATATTAAGATTAAGATAAGCTACATCCACTCCTGATTAAAGGATGGTTGTTTCTAAGATTAAGATAAGAATCAGATTGAGGTAAGATAAGGATGGACTAAGATTAAGAGAGAACAATACTTAAGGAGTTAAATATCTAACTCTCTAATTAAGGGAACGCATTTAAGTCGTTCATTGAGTGTGAACTTTGATTGTTCATATCTGAGTTGTTGTTTACTGCACTTTCTATTATGTTGTGCATCTAATCAACCTCCATGCTATCGACAATTAGTCGTCGTAGCCACGTTAGCTTGGGGGCCATGAGAGGATCGTACCAGCATTCGTGCTGACCCCCTCGGGGGCTTCTTTTTACTACACAGGTGAACATCAGGAGGCGGTTGTCACAAGAGTAAGAGAGGATACAGCTGGTAAGGGTTTAGAGTGGCCTACGAGTTGTGCATGTACACTCGTATGGCAATTTGAGTTAGTAAGATGTATAGGACGTGAGGGGGTTGTAAGAAGGTTATGTAAATGGTTAAGGTTGTTAGACTAATGTTCGGTATATTCTGTAGTCAGACCGTGGCAAGGTCCTGGATTGTAAGGAATTCCGCTGTGACATGTGTATATATATACTGTTAAGTTGCGAGACCACAATTGGATTTAGTTGGGGTGTTACACCTTTAATATTTTTTTTGTATAACATATGTGATATCATCCAAACATTATATTATTCACAACATATGGTTTTCATATACTATTTCTCATTATTACCGAACAGACCAAGGTCTGTTTGGCTTATCTTTCTCCAGCAACATTATTTTCCTTATTTACACATTAGCCACATATATTACCTTAATGTACATATATGTGTTATACTATATAGTTTTAATACTCATTATTGATATAACCTATAGTTTCTTACCATTTTTTCCGCACAGCTCCATGCACTTTTATAAATCTTATTTCCGCCCACAAATCTTTTTCCTTATTTTCATTTTAACCCCTTCTTATATAATATACTTTCTATTCGTCACAAAACCATATTTACACTTTTACTAATATACCCACTTATATAACTCCAAAAATCCCAAATTTAATACTTAAGATATAAACCATCATATTAACCAACTACACCTCTACTTTTCGGTATTTACATTTTATACCCCCTAGTTTTATAAATTCCATTCCACTTATAATGTTAATATAAGTTCATAAATAAATTATTAATGACATTAAATTTGGTCAAACCTCCCAATGTGGTCTATGTTGACCCAATAACTTCCAGTTTGACCAGAAGTTTGTATAATTACAGTTTGACCCCTACAACTTTCATAAATTTCTTTCTTGTCCCAAAACTTTATTAAGTTTTAAGAATTCATAAATAAGGTTTTTAAAGCCTAGTCTTCGGTTATATTTATAGTTCACCCCAAAATTTATTTAAATTACAATCAAACCCCAAACTATTACGGTAATGTTTTATTTTGTTCTTAATTCGTTTTAAATCCATTTTTAACTTTATATAACATTTAAATTAAGGCATAATTGCTTGGCCTTATACAATAATTAACATGGGATATATTACACATAGGTGTCATAAGGACTATATTGTTTACGGTCCATTGTATAGTTTTCCTTTTATGTTACCTAAAATCATTTAATTAATTTATATGACACAATATGTCATCTAACCTTATATTCTCAACTAAAAATGTTATGAAACCTTATAATATTTAGTTAAATAATTTAAGACCATGTTTGGTCTTGGTTTTCCCTTCCCTTGCCACCATATACTTCATAATTGTATTTTTGACCCAAAATAATTCCTTGACCTTATAGGTCATTAATACTCTAACTAACAACCAAAATGTTATAAGGCATTTAAGTGTATAGTTAGGTTATATAACCCTTGGTAACTCCTCGACTGATATATTATATGCTTTACAAATTCGTAGGACTATAGAATATAAGGCAAAATTTTACTCACCTAGCTTGTGTTATTTTCTTCTTCTTTTTTTTTTCTTCACCCACCAACACTCCAAGTATCCTTTTATGCTCACGGCCTAGTTGGTATTCAGGATTTAATCAGTTTGAATGCCGATTCATTTAGCTAAACTATGTACATGTTAGAGGTTGAAAACACTCACTTTTCCCACGCCTACCTTTGGAGCTCGGTTGTCGTACTTTGTACAGGATATTTTCCAAAGTTTTCCAAGGTGTTTCGGCAAGAGCTTCATGTAGTAAGAGAACATGTATGTTAGGTTACATAAGTCATTTACGGGATGGTTTACACTAGGAAGAGCATGGTGTTTTGGGTGAGGAGCTGTTTTCTAAGCTCTTTCACGCTGATGCTACCAAGGCAAAAGAAGACGTTAAAATTGTACATGCACCGACATGTGTAACCGGTAACAACAAGAGGGGCGTGGACAGATTTTTTTTTTCTTTTCCCTACCGCAAATGGCAAGACAAGGAAGATTCTACCTTGGATCTTCTCCTTCCTTAACCTGGGTACGTATACCCTTCTGGTTTTCACGTGAACACAGCAAGAAAAAGAAGAGTTTAGTAGTAGCTAGGTACTCCCGAGAATGGAGAAAAGTTCAAAGCCAGCTATGGCTAACCGGGAGAAGCAGAGAAAGAAACTGGGGCATTACTTACCGTAGCTGGGTGCAGCGAGAGGGTTGCATGGGTTCTGTTTCTTCAACATGCTGGGTAACCTCCTCTGGCTTTTACGTGAAGGAAACAGAAAAGAAAGGCTCAATACAGACCGTACATGCTACTGGTAGGACAATGAATAAGGAGTGGATAAGGCTCACCGAAACATGGGCAATACAAGAGTGTTTTGCTTGGACTCACTTTTGCTTGAAACAGATGTGCTACTCCTCTGTCTTTGTTCATGAAGAAAACGGCAGAAGAAGCCCATTTAGAGCTGGGTATATTACCGGTATCTCAAGAAGGAAAGGTAGTAGAGTTTTCCTTACCGTAGGCGTGATCAAACAAGGACATCCGCATGTGTCTTGTCCTTTCACTAGTTGGGTATCTCCTACGGGTATTTTTGTGAAGAAAAACAGATAGGAGGAGAAGCTTATTAAGCTGGGAAAACTGTAAAGGAAGACCGGTGATAGGAAGGGAAGGAAGCTGCTATGTTTACCTTGAACAGGTTATGAAAACCAATGCTTTCCTCTTCTGTTTTTTGTCGATGAAACATCTCATCTTCATACATTAACACCACTCTGTTTGCTGTAGCAGGTAACAGCAGCCAAGGAAGGTCTAGTGGAGGTTCGTGGTTTTGGAACAGCAAGAGGAACTGGGTTGTTTACGCTCGTGGATTAACAAGAAGGAAGCTGGAGCTGCTACTCTACCGTTTGTCTCTGTAGCTGGGTATTGCTTCTGATTTTGGACATGAAGGAAAACAAGGAAAGGAAGGAAATGCTGTTGTCCGAGATGGAGCTGAAAATGAAAGAAGAGAACTTGCGTTATTATTTCTGTTTGTTGTCGTGGGAGGATAGGAAGGTAGCAGTATTTCCTCTGTTTTGTTCACAATGGAGCAGGAAGGAAGCGATGGGTATTTTTTTGAGTCGAGAGGAATGCTTACCTACTGCCAGCGGTAGCAGTCATGGAGGAAGGCTTTTCTCTCGGTTGTGGAGCAACAGAGCAGAACTGGAATGCTCACACTTGAAGAGGAAGGAGACGATTTTGACAGAAGGAGAAGAATTCGATGATAGTGGGTAGCAGGTATGGGTTGGTAGGAGGTACTTCTTTTCTAGCTACTTTGGGAAGCTTCCCACGTTTTGAAAAATAAGTTCACTTATCCATGTATATGTGTCGGACAAGTTGGGTAGTAGTGGAGCAGTAGATAGTTGTTAGATTTGTTAATATTATGTAATAGTAAGATGCTACTTGTAATAAATCGTTGCAATTTATTACTGAAATCGAGCACAGCTCATCCGGTTAAGGCTATGGGAATGGTACGAAAGGTCTCGGTTTCAAACCTTGGCGGGAGCATGATTGCTCCCCCTCTTTTTTTTTGGAAACAGCATACACATGCTATTTATATATGTGTGAGACTACATAATACATCGCGTTATTAGCTATATACGCGACTAGTTAATTTTGTCATGTTGTATATATATATGACTTGTATATTTTGTCGCGATTTAGTTATACGTAACTATGCGACGTTACAATTTATTATATACGACGTTGTCATGTTTTCGGACACATATATGCTCGTACTAATTTAATTGTTCGTTCGCTCACAAGTTGTTACATGCTCATAATAATGTACACATTCCCCTTAATTTAAACCTTACGCCATAAGGTTATATATGCTTATATGTTTAAATTATGTTTAATGAAGTAGGGGTATTTCATATAATGTTAATTATCATTTGTGCTCAGTGGCGTTTTGCACTAGTTTCTATTGTTTGTCCATGACATATGGTTATAACTGCACGAGGATAATAATTTTTTGTAATGCCGTGTCTCCCGGTTGTTTTGTTCCGGAGTGAAATATTTGACTGTAATATTTGTTATGTATTTCTAGTTGATATTTGTTGCGCTTCCCATGTGGCGGTTTCACAACATTCATTGTATGGTTTATTCCGTTTATTAAGGGAATCCACTATTATAATCACATTTGTGTTTTGCATTGTGTAACATCCCGTGGGGTATGTATTGGCAGTTGAGGTATTTTCCTCTGTTATATTTTATATCTTTGTATTCACACATTTTTTTTACAAGGAATATCATTGTATGTTTACGAGTTCTTGTGTGAGCTATAATTTGAACTTAGTATTTATTTAGGAATGTGTCCTTTAATGGTCTGGCTGTCGTGTAGCCCGCCATCCATTTACTTTCCATCATTGTTTAATATGCGAGTTTTACTCGTCTGTGTTTGGGACTATATTCCTTCCAAAGTTGTTTGTAATGGTCGCTTCCGCGCGCACCATATTTCAGTCATTTAGACGGTTGTATATTTATTGTAGTATTTGCCTTAAAATTGAGGGCATCCGCTAGGGTACTAGCTTAGCCTTTATTGAATATTATATAATTATGTACTAGTGTTCAACTTTTGTCGGTTAAGAACGTACCACTGTCCTTAATTGGACATACGTGATTGTCATACTGATAAGTGTAAAATACATATATTTTTAGGGCTTTAATTCTTCATATTTTCATAACAATTCATGTCATACTTTACACTTATCATGTACTTTTTCTAAGATTTGTGTTTAGATGAGAGCTGATATATTTTATGTGTTAAAAGTAGGAAAATTATAATATACCGATTATATATATATCGACAATCGAAGCACATATGGGCCGCCAACTTACTCACGTGGGTTGGATCAGTTTTTCTATTTCATACTCACACGCTCCATGAATTCACAACATACAGCACATGTGGAGATTTTTGGACAATCACATGGACATGGCTGGCATATGAATGGGCCATACGGAGAGGCTAGCAGCCATGCAACGAGCCATGCAAGTGGAGTATTATGGATGGGCCATGTATGATCGACTCTACAGAGGCGCAGACATTGGAAACGAATTGGGTTAACAATTCGAGCCCTGTTGCTCGTTTAACACAGACCGACAATGACAGAGATAAAAAGCATGTTACCAAATAGAGGAGACTAATATATCATAAAACCCATGCAGAAATAACGGGGGAGACAGGCTGGAATAGACGAATCGCACTATTCATTCACTGATATATATCTTCATATTACGGATCTTCTTCTTCATCGGGGTCTTCATCCTCCGATCGCAGTCCATCTCACGACCGCCTCCACCATCTCCGTATATTTCATCGACTGCATCACCACCGTAACCACCTCTTCATTCACGCCCGCACCTTCATTCATCTTCGACACAACTTACGCCACAGACCACCGTCGCCACACCATTCGCACCGACACCGCCATTCGCTCACCATCTTCACCACATCCCTCCGTCGACACTCACTTCATTCATCATCACCGAGACCTCCTCGCCTTCCATACACACCCGTATACCATTCACCCCCTCACGAGGTCACATCATCAACACCTACACTGCACCTCATCACCACCGACTCACCGTCTTCGAACAGAGGAGAATCGCCACATCATCATTCATCAACCAAATCATCACCAGACCTCCGGACGCCCGCCATCGTCCACGCTTCGACCATCAATCTAACTCCATTCACGCCTGTATCAACCACCTTCATCGTTCATCAGTTTCTCTCGTTTTCTCCACTCGCACTACCCTATTCAACGCCACCGATCTTCATCATCACCACCACGCCATTCACCACCACTCGCACCAACGTCTGAGGAAAGAAACCCGGACGCAACCATCTCCATTCTCGTCGCCTTCAGGAACCGCTTCCGAGGAAGAAAAAAAATCTGGACCGGTTCACTTAAAAAGGGTTTCACTAAACTTATACTATTTCTTTTATATTTGTTACATGCTATTTACTTCTTGTTACAATTTTGGTTATTACATAACATTTGATATTTGTTTTAATATTTGTTTTCATCTTTGAAATAATGAGTGAGTAGTTTTTATATACTCTGGGATGGTTTAATTGCAGTTTGTTTTAATTATATTTACTGGTTTTAATTAATTGTGGATTGTTACGATTAATGTTATTCTTGCGCTTTTTAATAAATGTCATGAGTTTATTAAATTGCTTTACTAAATCTATTTTGATCAGACCAAGTGATAAATAGATCGGTTAAATTAATCTGTATATCTATGGAATTATTGATTGGATTAATTAATTATTCCTGTAGAAGCAAATTATTATTCCTCGTACTTAATCCGTTTACATGTGTTTCTGCTTGAACCTAGACTAGGTCCTGCATTTCTGGTAAATGAGTTCTTCTGAGACTATGATTTAGCTCTTAAGAAAATATTAGGAATTTTGCCAATCTATCTTTAATTAACCAGCAGACATAATTAATCAAACGGTTTTAACCTGAACCCAGAGTCCCGCTCATCCATATTATCTATCACTTTATTTTATCTGATATTTATTCTCCTGACTTTTATTTTAATTATTTCATTCTTGTTATTTAAATCCCAAAACCAAAACAAACCCCTTTTGAATTACCTATTGTCTTAGGCTAGACTTACTTTATCAAGTCCCGTGGATTGACACCTGGTCGCTTCTAAATTGCTATACTATTACGACCGGGATTTTTGCAACCCGACGGTCTATTGATTTGTTGATTTCTAGGATTAATTTCTTAGCTTTTAATACATCAAATAAATCGTTTGCACATACCATTTAGCATTGTTGTACATATTTTATATTTGGAGAGTAGCTCTCTCTTTGCCCCATTTACGGGTAAAGATTATAAACATTGAATGGTTGCTTTTGAGTACTGCATATTGTTAGTTTAAATGGCTATTGAGCCTCTTTGTGTATTATATTCTCATTCGCCCATTTATTGGGTCTTTTTGCTTGTCATTTAATTTACTATCAATTTTCTCCACTATCGGAGGTTTTCCTTTAAAGGTTATTGTGTATTAGTCGTTCCTTTACGGAATTATGACTTGGTCATATTATATTCAAGGTTGTTGGTTCCATTCTCTTCATTAATTAAACTGGGGTTTTATTCGTTAATATTCTAGGCAGTTATTTACACTGGTCTAGGTTTACTTTTTGACCTTCGTGTGGAGTTGACTACACCCAGTGTTCCTTTCACCACATGTCTACGTATATGGGGTACCGTACTGATACATTGCTACTTGACTAACTCAGGAATGAGTCTGTCGAGCCCACAAGCTCCTGTGGAGTGTGGTCGTCCCATAACTTGTTTATAGACTCGTAGTGTCCGTCACACATTCGTGGAGTATTCTGTTGTCAATCTCCCTTCTTGTTGGTATTGGGGGTCTCCCGTAGGAATGTTCGGTTCCCCGGGTTCCCTGCCCAATGGATATGGGTTCATGCATTTGATTCAGCGGGTGTTTATTACTTTTATCCTAAAGGTATGGGTCGCACTGTAATAATGGAAGATGGTTGTTCTCCTCTTACTGTTGAGTATATTGTAGATAACTGTTCGTCAATTTCCTTAAGAGATTTCATAGGTTCTCGTATTCGTAAGTTGATGTTATTTTTTGTTTTGTAGCAGTTACTTGTAACTATTGTCATTTAAATTTCCGTATGCGCGGTTTGGCGCCTGTTAATTAATCATCGTTATTATTCACATTGCTTACGTATTGAAATACCCCAAACTTAGATATGGTGTTTAAGTGATAAACTAAGATATAAGAATGCTAAAGAATGCCTTAGAAACATTAAGAAACCATTTTAATCAAAGAAAACAAAAGGAAACACCAAAAGAGCTGTTTAAACCAAAAACATGCTCTAAGCTTGGAGAGACTTGGGTGAGCACCCAAATATCATTCTAAGACCTTAGTAATATCCTAATGGTCATTTTAAGCAATTACCAAAGAAAACCAAGCTCAAAAACAAGTTAAAACACAAATTGTGCTTTAAGGACTCTTAAAGCACATTTTTGAAAAATTGTCTTAGAAAGGGGGTTTAAGTGGCTAAATGCCCATGATTACTCCTAAATTAACTTGTGTACTAATTAGTATCACATTAGGAAGTCTAAATCAATGGGAAATCAAAATTTCACAAATATGTGCACTAATTTGTGAATAGTAACCAAATAGTGCCTAGTTTAGTCTTTAATCAATTAAGTCTAATTAATTGGTCAAACAAGACCATGACCAGCCTAATTAAAGAGGGGGCCGGTTTTCTAAGGGTGTGAGTCACCAAGAGTAGCCAATTAATGTTAGAAGAAAAACAGAAAAGTAAGTGGTTACTATTTGCTTTTAAGGAATCAAATATCTTATATGCCATCTCTCTCCTCCTTTCTTCATTCTTCATCTTCCCCATCGATTTCCTTTGCTCTATTTCTTCTCTCTCACGTAAGAAGCAACCTCCATGCTAGCTCCATCTTCTTTTGCCCACATCTTGCTCATTTAAGCTCCAAAATAAAAACCAAGTACATATATCTCTTAGTTAGCTCAAGCTCTTCCTTTCTATCTTTTCAAAACTTCAAGAGCCTCATTTTGGAGCCAAGGCAAACCTCCATTAGAGGAGGAAACTCAAGCTTGGAGACTCCATTAGCTTCTCCATTCTCTTAAGGTAAAGAATAAGTAAGAAAAATCAAGTTCCCACCATTTCTTCCCTTGTCCGAAAATTTGTACTCATGGGACTCCATGTTTATGCCTTGTTCTAGCTTGGTTCAACTCTCCAAAGGATAAAGGAGGTCCTTCTTGCTTCATACCCAAGCTTGTCTTGAGAAACCAAGGTAAAACAATCAATTTAATGCCTTAAAACACATTTTAACCTAGGTTTTTATTCCTCAAGGTTAGTGAGTTGTTTAGTACTCTTTGGAGTCATTGAATGTTGGTTAGAACATTGGCAAGGAGAACTTGATTTGGTGACCGAGATTGAGCAAGGAAAAACCTAAGGAAGAAAGTTTGTGAAGCTTGAAAAAGAACAAGGTAAATGTCTTACCTTAAGGTGTTTAATGCATTAAGGGATGTGATTTAGGTATATGGTGAGTGTAGCTTAACGTTTACATTAGAAAAGGGCTATATATAACCTAGGAGAAACAATGACTATGTTTGAGAACTTGTGACTAAGGAGCCAATGAGAGAAGAGATAGTTAAACAATGTTGAGATGAATTACAAGAAGCATCTTATTTCAATGGGAGCCTTGTTGTGTGTATTCGCAGGTTAAAGGCAAATATATGTGGAAATTCAGTGGTTAAGATTACTGTCATTTAAGGGCCTAACTGCCAAGCATTTTAAGTTTATACACTATATGATGATGTGGTGTAGTTTTGGTGTAAATTGTGTGTTAAGAGGTTGTAATGAGAATTTGATTGATCTTGGTTGTTTGATGGTGAAAACCCAAGTGTTTAGGTGTAACAATATACTAGAGAACCCATGTCAAAATTTGATGAAGGAACTTAGTGTTTTAGATGTTCTAAGGAAATTTCATGACTAGGATAGTACTAGGAAGTTTAGAGGTTGTCTTGAAGGAAAAAGAGTGAGTTTAAGGTGTTCTTGTGAGTTATAATGACTTAGGAATCATCATGGAGGATTTTGGAACCAAAAGAATGTTTAGGTAAGCACCCAAGGCAATTTGAGAATGTGTTTAAAAAATATGCAATCTTGTTAGGAGAAAAGTAAAGTAATGTGTTCAAAGGTGAAGAGACTTCATGTAGTTACATAAAGGAACCTAGATGGTGAAAGATGCTTGGGAGATGATGTTATAGTGGTGAGGAAGCATTTGGCATAGTGGTTACATTAGGTATGAACCACCACCTTGAAACCTAGTGAAAAACATTACAAGTGTTGGCATGATTACAAGGAAAATGCATAATGACTAAGGTGGATGTTGGTGAGTGATTTAATGTGTTTAGTGGAGGGCTTAAGGTGTATATGAGGTGCCTAAATGAGGTTAGAGCATACTAGGATGTAAGAGAAGTTTGGAGTCAAATGGGAATTTAGAAACAAGGTTCTAGAGCCGAACGACCTTAGGGACCGGACCTGCAAGGTCGGTTGAGCTCAGTTTACACTACCGGAAAACGTTTCTGGAACCGACCGAACTTGGGGACCGGACTTACAAGTTCGGTCGGGCTTGTATTTTGTGTATGAATTAAGTCTCTGGAATCGACCAAACTTGGGACCGGACTTACAAGTTCGGTCGAGCTTAAATTTCCCACGGGGAAAACTCTCGGGAATGGACCGACCTTAGGGACCGGACTTGCAAGGTCGGTCGGGGTAAAATTTTCAAACAGTAAATGCGTCCTGGAATGGACCGACCTTGGGTAAGGTTGGTCGGTAAGATCGGTCGAGCCAAAAGCAAAAAAAAAGAAATTTTAAATTCTAAAGATGTTAATTGGTAATAAGGTATGCCATTGGTAGGGTAATAATGATTAGGAACCTAAGAACCTAAGGAATTAAGTTAAGTTAAGTATAAACCTTAAGTTTAAAGTTAAGTTAATATGGTTAAGTGGTGAAGACTTAAGAGGGTATCGAATGGGAATCTTTAGGGATTTTAAGTGTCTTAAGTAAGGTGCAATTAACTAATGGCCTAAAAATGAATCAATGTTTTAGGTTTGTGAATTGGGACCCCGGAGAAGGTTAAACAAACGACAGTCGACGGTGAACGGTACAGTCTTTCTTGTGACCTGCTTGCTAACGAGGTGTCCCTCGGCTTGTGTGCTATCTGTTTACTTGCTATGACTAAGACAAGATAAAGCATGCAACCGGTTATATTTGTTCTCGTTGTGAATGTGTTTTCTTTACACTAACCCACGAGACTTGAGATTGTTACTAACTAAGTTTAGTACTTACTGAGTTAAGGATAAGAGTTAAGTATTGGTAACTGTTGGTTAATACCCGTTAAGGTTTAACTAACACATGGTGTGTGAGATTTTTACTAACTGGAACTTGAGTGAGGAACCCGGGACTGACTCCGGTCATGCATGCTAAGGAAAGGGGGACGGTATCTGAATCAGATCCGCCCTCCGCTTAAGGACTTGTCTTCGGACTTGTTGCCTACGGCCGGTTGCCGGCTCAGCTACACTGGACTCCCGTCCAAGGTAGGTGGCATTAAGATGGTGTGGTAGGATCACCTAAATCCTAAGTTTAAGATTAAGCTACAACCATTTCCACTATTGGAACGGTTTGTATACTGAGATTAAGATTAGGTTAAGACTAAGGTAAGATAAGGAACCGAGGTTAAGGAAATCAGGACTAAGGAGGTGGTTACTAACCCGCTTGATAAGGGAACACTTGTGTCGTTCATTGTGTCTGAACTATGTATGTTCATCTGTGGATTGATGTTTATAGCACTTCATATCATGATTGTGTTTCTAATCAATTTCCATGCTATCGACAATTAGTCGTCGTAGCCCCGTTAGCTTGGCGGCCACGAGAGGGTCGTACCAGCATTCGTGCTGACCCCCATTGGGGGCTGTTTTTACACTTGCAGGTAAGAGGCCCATGAAGTCACACCACGAGAGTAGGAGCGGTTAGACTTAGGATGGGTTGTTAATTTTGAGTACGGGTTGCGCTTGTGCTTCCGTCTGTATATATTGAAACTGATGTAAGTTTGTGACTATGACTTAGATACTTAAACTCGGTTGGTTGGTGGTATTTTGGTTGGTGGTGTTTTGGTCGGTTGTTTATTTTGGATAAGTGTTGTAAATTGTTAAGGCCGGTATATTCTAATGATCAGACCGTGGCAAGGTCCCGGTGTTTGTTATTTCCGCTGCGATGAATTCGATTAAGTGTTAAGTTTTGCGACAACCACGATTGGCTTCGGACGGGGTGTTACAGTATGTACCGTAGCTCCCTTACTTCTTATATTAACTTAAACATTGTTATGTTGGTAATATACCTCGAAAGGTAATCGGAGTCGGTGTTCCCGATCTCCTGGGCTCATGCCCTTTATTAGTACATTAGGTACTTGCTTACTTGCGCCATTTAGCGTTCGGTTTGAGTGTTTTGTATTATCGATTTGGCTTTTTGCCATTGTTTTAATTTACACATTTATTCATCACTGACAGTCGTCACAATAGTAAACGACATGTATTTAACACATTATGATACTTATCATTTTTACATGGCCGAACGCCAATGGCGGTAGTCATTCTTTTACTTAGAACTTGTCTAATGATCGATATGATCAGTAATAATATACATAGAACTTATCTTGACGTTTGTTCGTTAAATATCGCTCATGGCACTCCTTGGTAAAGGTAGTGCCCAGGGGTGGTAATTATTCATGATTTTTACATAGATTCGCATTTATTGATGCGAATTGTATTTGTAGTAACCGTGTTTCGGTACACTTATTATTCTTAATTTTGGTCCAACTGTGGACTGATATGTTTTACAACTTTTCTGGTGTTCATCACATGTTGGTGTAAGCCATTATAGTTTAACATTGGTATTGCTTGTTATTTGTTCGTATTTCCTTGACTACTCCTGATGTATGTTGTTGTTACTTGCAGGTATTCTTATTTAATAATTTATTATTAGCTTGTTGCAAGCAGTTGTAGCTAGCATGTTGTTGTTCTTGTTTCTTCTTACTGTAATTAATTGTGGTAATTTGTGAAGAGTCTCATGAATCACCTGATTCTGGTGTGATCAGCACCAGTGTCGAGCTATCATTCCACCCCAATTTGTGGTTGGTTTCCCTTGATCCCCGGGAATTAAGTTTCACCTTCCACGTCCAATTCAGCCTTTAAATGGTTGATAATTAAATTATGTTATCTTGTCTTTTAAGCCGGTGCCATTTAATTCGTTCTTGTTTAGTGGTTATAATATGTGATGGGCTGGTGTATGCTCTTTTTATTGCGTTAGTCGGACTCGTCGGGTCCTTCGGAGGTTGTAAATAGTTAGTTATGTGGTCGTAATCAAGTCGTACGTTTACCAGGTAGTTATTGGTAGCTATGGTATACAGATTGTTTGACAATAATAGTCGTTTGCAGCACTTGCTGTAAGAAAGTGCTCGGGGTAGACAGAATTAATAGTATGATGCCTGTTATAGCGCTTGCTATGGCAAGTGCACCATGCAGGTTGAGTTTTTGGTTTTAGGAAATGTTTATTTACCAATGCTTTGTTTACTCAAGCGTGGTTATGACGAATCTGACAATAGAAGTTCATATTATGATTATTTCGGATTCGAGAAGATATGAAAGTCTTCTTGGCAACGCTGTTATCGGAATAACTACGTTCTATCTCACACACTTTTCGTAGTACTGAAATCGTTTAGAACACATCGGTTTATACATGAGGCCACATCAAGGTTTCAGTGTTACAATAGTGTGTACACATAACCAGCCGAGATTTAGATTGCAACAAAAACGAGTGAACTATCGACAAGATATTTACACGGTACAACGTAGTTTCACTCTAGAGTTTGGTTCTAGCAACATTACATAATCATAGACAATAGTTCTCCACAACTGGCGAAGGCCTCGAGGAGCTCAGTGTGCTCCCGATCCACTCGCCGATGTGCTCTGGGTGGTCCGCGGTGGCTTGTAGTTTCTACCCTCCGGGTTACTCTCACACTCGAAGTCTTTGAGTCCCATTTTCTTACAGTACCGACACTCGACCTTACGCCCACGACAATCGACCCCAGGATGATCTTTACCGCATTTCTTGCAGTAGTAGTGGCGTCCGGGCAGTCTGGTAGCTGAGTACAACATTTCTTTAATTCAATGCATGGAAGGGTAAGGTAGCAGTTAATAAATCAAAAAGGAATAGAATTCTTACTCTTAGAAGGAGAGGATCTCTGTGGCACTTTCGGGCTGACAAATGGAGTGGTTTGGTTGGCACTAGGACCAGGATAGGTTCTACTCTCAGGGTTGCTATAGCACTCGTAGTCCCGATGGCTTTCTTTCTTACAAAAACGGCACACCACCTTTCAGCCTTTATAGTCAACTCCAAGGTGATCCCTTCCGCACCGTTTACAGTAATAATGACGCTCGTGTTTGGCAGTCCCTATTAGTACGACTCTTGGTTATTAACGAAAGACATTGTAACACCCCATCTTAATCCAATCGTGGTTGTCGCATCTTAACTAAGCATAAATAAACGTCGCAGCGGAATTTAACCAACACCAGGACCTAGCCACGGTCTGAACCAACAGAATATACCGAACTTAAATACTTAACACCATAAATCCAAAATACACACCAACCGAGTTGTTAGTATCTCAAATATCAACATAATCTCCACAAGTTCAACTATTATCAGACAGGTGCACACGCGCATCCCGTACTCAAAATATAAAACCCTTCCTAAGTCTAACCACCCCTACTCTCGTGATGAGTCTTCATAGGGCGCTTACCTGCAAAATGTAAACAATAGCCCCTAAGGGGGTCAGCACCTTTGCTGGTACGATTCTCTTATAGCCCCCAAGCTAACGGGGCTACGATGACTAATTTTCGATAGCATGGAGATTGATTAGATACACAACGTAAATAAGAAGAGCAATAAACAACGATCCATATATGAACATTCATAGTTCAAACACAATGAACAACTTGAAGGCGTTCCCTTACTAAGTGAGTTAATCAATTAACTCCTTAAGTTTTGGTTCCTCTTGATCTTAGTCCAATCTTATCTTACCTCAACCTTAATCCTTATCTTATTCTCAATATACAAACCGTTCTTTAATTAGAAATGGTTGTATCTTATCTCAATGTTTATTTTTGTCAGGACAAAAGCAACCCTAGCCAATGAGCTATTAACTCCATTGGTTGAATAAACAACTTATCTTAAAATTAGGATTTAGGTGATCCTACCGCACCATCTTAATTTGCCTCCTACCAGGGAATGAAATCCAAGGTAGCTGAGTCGACTTTCGACCCTAGGCGACGAGTCCGAAGACAAGTCCTTAAGCGGGAGTCGGATTTTGTAACACCCCATCCAAAGCCAATCGTGGTTATCGCAAAACCTAACACTTAATCGAATTCGTCGCAGCAGAAATAACAAACACCTGGACCTTGCCACAGTCTGATCGTTAGAACATACCGGCCTTATAATATTACATCACTTATCCAAAGTAAACAACCGACCAAAACATCACCATCCAAAATACCACCAACCAACCGAGTTTAAGTATCTAAGTCATAGTCACAAACTTACATTTGTTTCATTATAAACAGGCGGGAGCACAAGCGCAACCCGTACTCAAAATAAACAACCCACCCTAAGTCTAATCGCTCCTACTCTCGTGGTGCGACTTCATGGGTCTCTTACCTGCAAGTGTAAAAGCAACCCCCAAAGGGGGTCAGCACGAATGCTGGTACTCCCTCTCATGGCCCCCAAGCTAACGGGGCTACGACGACTAAGTGTAAATAGCATGGAAATTGATTAAGTACACAAGCATGATATGAAGTGCAATAAACAACAATCCATAGATGATCATACACAGTTCACACACAATGAACGACACAAGCGTTCCCTTATCAAGCGGGTTAGTAACCCCCTCCTTAGTCCTGATTTCCTTAACCTTAGTTCCTTAGCTTACCTCAACTTATCCTTACCTTAATCTCAGTATACAAACCGTTCCTAGAATGGAAATGGTTGTAGCTTATTCTCAAACCTAGGATTTAGGTGATCCTACCGCACCATCTTAATGCCCCCTACCCTGGACGGGAGTCCAGCGTAGCTGAGCCGGCAACCGGCCCTAGGCTACAAGTCCGAAGACAAGTCCTTAAGCGGAGGGCGTCCCCCTTTCCTTAGCATGCATGACCGGAGTCAGTCCCGGGTTTCCTCACTCAAGTTCCAGTTAGTAGAAATCTTAAACACCAAGTGTTAGTTAATCCTTAACGGGTATTAACCAACAATCACCAATACTTAACTCTTATTCCTATCTCACTAAGTACTAAACTTGGTTAGTAACAATCTCAAGTCCCGTGGGTTAGTGTAAAAGAAACACATACACAACGAGAACAAATATAACCGGTTGCATGCTTTATCTTGTCTTAGTCATAGCAAATAAACAGATAGCACACAAGCCGAGGGACACCTCGTTAGCAAGCAGGTCACAAGAAAGATTGTACCGTTCACCGTCGCCCGTCGTTTGTTTAATCTTCTCCGGGGTCCCAATTCACAAACCTAACACATTAATTCATTTTTAGGCCATTAGCTATTTGCACCTTACTTAACTCACTTAGTCCCTAAAGATTCCCATTCAATTCCCTCTTAAGTCTTTGCCACTTAACCTTATAAACTTAACTTTAAACATTAAGGTTTATACTTAGCTTAACTTAATTCCTTAGGTTCTTAGGTTCCTAATCATTACTACCCTACTAATGGCATACCCTAATACCAATTACCATCCTTAGAATTTAAAATTTCTTTTTTTTATGTTTTAGGCTCAACCGAACTTACCGACCGACCTTACCCAAGGTCGGTCCATTCCAGAACCTATCACCATTTGAAAATTCTACCCCGACCGACCTTGCAAGTCCGGTCCCCAAGGTCGGTCCATTCCGAGAGTTTTCCCCGTGGGAAATTTGAGCTCGACCGAACTCGCCAAGTCCGGTCCTAAGTTCGGTCGATTCCAAAGACTTATTCCCGTACAAAATTCTAGGCATGACCGACCTTGCATGTCCGGTCCCAAGGTCGGTCCATTCCAGAGACTTAATTCCTTCACAAAATACAAGCCCGACCGAACTTGTAAGTCCGGTCCCCAAGTTCGGTCGATTCCAGAGACTCTTTCCGGTAGTGTAAATTGAGCTCGACCGACCTTGCAGGTCCGGTCCCTAAGGTCGGTCGGCTCCAGAACCTTGTTTCTAAATTCCCATTTAACTCCAAACTTCTCCTCATATATCTTAATATGTTCTAACCTCATTTGGGCATCTCAAATACACCTTAAGACAACCACTAAACACTTTAAATCACTCACCAACATCCACTTTAATCATTATGCATTTTTCCTTGTAATCATGCCAACACTTGTAATATTTTCCACTAGGTTTCTAGGTGGTGGTTCATACCTAGTGTAACCACTATGCCAAATGCTTCCTCACCACTATAACATCATCTCCCAAGCATCTTTCACCATCTAAAACTCTTTCATGCAACTACTTAAATTTTATTCACAAGCTTATGCTTCCATCCATCAACACATTATTTCCTTCCTAGTTGTTTACCAACATTTGCCTAAGTCCTAAATACTCAAGTACATTCTTTTGATTCCTAAATCCTCCATAGTGATGCCAAGGTCATTATAACTCACTAAAACACCTTACTCTCACCCCTTTTTCATCAAGACAACCTCTAAAACTTCCTAGTACTTCCTTAGTCATGAAATCTCCTTAGAACATCTTAAACACTTAGGTTCTTCACTAAAATTTGTCATGGGTTCTCTAGTATATTGATGCACTCAAACACTTGGTTTTTCACCATCAAACAACCAAGATCACTCAAATTCTCCATCACATCACCTTAACACACAATTTACACCAAAACTACACCACATCATTATATAGTGTATAAACTTAAATGCTTGGAATTTTGGCCCTTAAATGACAATAATCTTAACCACTGAATTTCCACATATATTTGCCTTTAACCTGCGAATACACACAACAAGGCTCCCATTGAAATAAAATGCTTCTTGTAATTCACCTTGATATTCTTAAACTATCTCTTTTACTCATTTGCTCCTTAGTCAAAAGTTCACAAGTATAGTCATTGTTCTTTCTCCTAGGTTTTATAACCCCTTTTTCCCAATGTAAACTCTACACTAAGCTCATCACATATCTAAATCCCATTCCCTTAAACAATAAAACACCTTAAGGTAAGTAATTTACCTTATTCTTTCACAAGCTCACAAACTTTCCTCCTTAGGTTTTTCCTTGCTCAATCTCGGTCACCACTTAAACTCTCCTTGCCAATGTTCTAACCAACATCCAATGACTCCAATGAGTGCTAGATAATACATTAACCCTAAGGAACAAACACTAGGTTAAAAATGTGCTTTAAGGTATTAAAGTGATTGTTTTACCTTGGTTTCTCAAGACAAGCTTGGATATGAAGCAAGAAGGACCTCCTTTATCCTTTGGAGAGTAGAAAACAAGCTAGAACAAGGCATAAACATGGAGTCCCCTGAGTACAAATTTTCGGACAAGGGAAGAATTGATGGAAACCTAGATTTTCTTACATATTCTTTACCTTAAGAGAATGGAGAAGCTAATGGAGTCTCCAAGCTTGAGTTTTCTCCTCTAATGGAGATTTTCCTTGGCTCCAAAATGAGGCTCTTGAAGTTTTGAAAAGATATGAAGAAAGAGCTTGAGCTAACTAAGAGATATAAGTGCTTGGTTTTGATTTTGGAGCTTAAATGAGTAAGTAGTGGCCCAGAGAAGATGGAACTAGCATGGAGTTGCCTTCATACGTGAAAGAGAGGAAAGAGAGCAAAGGGAATCGATGAAGAAGGTGAAGAATGAAGAAAGGAGGAGAGAGATGGCATATAGATATTTGATTCCTTAAAGCAAATAGTAACAAGTTACTTTTCTCTTTTTCCTTCTAACATTAATTGGCCACTTCTTGGTGACTCACACCCTTAGAAAACCGGCCCCCTTCATTAATTAGGCTGGTCAGGGTCTTGTTTGACCAATTAATTGGACTTAATTGATTAAAGACTAAAGTAGGCACTATTTGGTTACTATTCACAAATTAGTGCACATAATTGTGAAAATTTTGATTTCCCATTGATTTATACTTCCTAATGTGATACTAATTAGTACACAAGTTAATTAAGGAGTAATCATGGGCATTTAGCCATTTAAAACCCCTTTCTAAGACAATTTTTCAAAAATGTGCTTTAAGACTCCTTAAAACACATTTTGTGTTTTAACTTGTTTTCAAGCTTGGTTTTCTTTGGTAATTAACTTAAAATGACCATTAGTATATTACTAAGGTCTTAGAATGATATTTGGGTGCTCACCCAAGTCTCTCCAAGCTTAGAGCACGTTTTTGCTTAAACTGCTCTTTTGGTGTTTCCTTATGTTTTCTTTGGTTAAAATGGTTTCTTAATGTTTCTAAGGCATTATTTAGCCTTCTTATCTTAGTTTATCACTTAAACACCATATCTAAGTTTGGGGTATTTCAATCTACCCCCCTTAAAAGAACTTTGTCCCCAAAGTTCACATATATGCTTAACCATTCACGGTACTCAATTCTCTTAATCTTAACACCACATCTCAAGACTCGAAGGTCAATCACAAATACCATACATAAGTATTATACATAACTCAAACTTATCAACAAAGTGTAGCCACTTACACAAAATCACATCTTAACAACCAAACAAACGACAAACATGCTCGTTTCCTAACTCAAAAGCGAGGAAGCTCTACCCCCCTTAAAAAGGGGTGAGCCCCGTACCCTATACAGACGATCTAGTCAGTAAACAAAGTAGGGTACTTCGCCCTCATCTTATCCTCTAATTCCCACGTGGCCTCTTCGACATCCTGGTTAGACCAGAGAACCTTCACCAGTCGGACTGTCTGATGGCGAGTGTCCCTAGTCTTACTGTCCAAGATTCTTTGAGGAGTCTCCACGGATCTCATATTTGGTTCTAAAGTCAACCTCTCAGGTTCTAACACGTGGGTGGGGTGGTGCATGTATTTCTTTAGCTGTGAGACATGGAAAACATCATGTACTTTACCAGTTCAGTAGGTAAATTCAACCTGTAAGCAACCGGGCCCACCCGCTCCATAATCTCATAAGGACCAACAAACTTCGGGCTTAATTTGCCCTTCTGCCCAAACCTGAATTCACCCTTCATTGGTGAAACTCCCAGAAATACCTGGTCGCCCACTGCGAACTCCAGGTCCCGTCGTCGAACATCGGCATACGATTTCTGCCTATCTTGAGCAGCTTTTATGTTCTCCCTGATTTGCTGAACTTCAGCCTTAACTTGTTCTAAGTACTCTGGTCCTATAATTGCCGTCTCACTCGACTCATCCCAGCAGAGCGGTGTACGACATGGTCTACCGTACAACGCTTGAAAAGGTGCCATCTTGATCGAAGCGTGATAGCTGTTGTTGTATGAAAACTCGATCAGATGTAGGCTGTCAATCCAACTGCCCTGGAAGTCTAAGGCACATGCCCTCAGCATGTCCTCGAGTGTCTGAATAGTATGCTCAGTCTGACCATCTGTCTGAGGATGGAACGCGGTACTCAGCTTGAGTTCTGTACCCAACGCTTCTCTGGTAGCTCTCCAGTACCTCGAAAGGAATCTGGTATCTCTATCTGACACTATTGTCTTTGGTATCCCGTGATGTCTCATGATTTCTCTCTCAAACAACTCAGCTAATTTGGTCACCTTCCAAGTATCTGATAAGCCGCAGAGTTATCATATTTTATGCACTAGATTTAGTATTATATTTATCTAAATAAGGTTAAATATATGTTATTTATGCTTATTATGTGTTAAAGTATAATATTTGTACAGATTTAAGTTTTTGTGAGTTTTCTGTGCAAGGAATGATTTTCTAGGCAAAAGTTCAGTTGAAGCCGGACTCCATGCCGGGTAGCTTCTGCACGGCATAAGCACAGAACAGAAAAGAGGCCTTGCCGGACCTAATGCCGGGTAGATTCCATCCGGCAAAAGTGAAGAGTCGCCACGGTTGACCAAGCGATAGCAGTTATTGACCGTTGGTGAAAAGGATTATGCCGGGTGTGATGCCGGGTATATCCTACCCGGCATATGCACTGTTTCGCGCGGAATTGACGGTTTCGACCGTTAACAGTTGGGCGCATTTTACACGTGTGCCGGCTATTGGGGACCCGGCACGACGCCCGGCATTGACACAATTAATGCCTATAAATAGGCCGAGGAAGGCTACAATTCAACACACTTCAACACCATATTATACTCCATTCATTACTCCATTTCCGCCCACATTCCAAGTGTTGGTGTCCAAGGCATTTCTACGGATCCATCCACGAGAAGAAGAGAACATTTCCTTTTCGGGTTAAGGCTATGACCAATCTCCTTCTCCCTTATGTATTTCTTTTTTATTTGGGTGGATGGTGAAGTAGGAATCCTTGTTAGTTCTTTGGCCAGGGAATGAAACTCTCCTTGTAAAATAATGTGTTCTTCTTAATATAATTTCAAGTTTATTTTGAGTAAGGTTCTTATTGAAAGAGAATAGGTTGATCTCTTTTTCTCTTCATGCAATTCTTACTTGTGGAAGACAAGTCCCAAGTAAGATAGGTTAGACTCTCTCAATGGTCTTCCTACTCTCTTCTTATGAATTAAGGGTTAGTGGTAAGAGTGAGAATTAATCCATTTTCCCCCATTTCCTTGTTCATTTCACGGCATGATATATGCTCGATTTGTTAATAGGGATAAGTCTTCTGTTTTCTACTCGGAAACTGGAGAAAGAATATGCATTATGACTATGCCGGACGCACTGCCGGGTGGCCAATGTCCGGCATATTCAATGTCTTTGAATATGCCGAGCAAGTGGTATCCGGCAGGACACCCGGCGTGTTCAGTTGTTGATTAATTCGAAGGCTTGTGTTTATGTTTAGAGTTCATATTGATGCTTAGATGGTTTCACACCCTGGATCAAGGATAATTTCATTGTAATTACCACATAGTTTAGTTAGTTTTATTTAGATTAGAAAACATTTCAATTTTCCCCCTTGTCTTAGAATAGGTTATTACCGGATTAGGACTAATTTTCTATAAGTCCCTTGGGTACGATACTCTCGGTCGTAATATATTTACACTATACTCCGACCGGGTTTTATTTTGCTACCCGTAGTAGAGTTGTAGGATTAGGTTATTATTTTATTCATTTTGTATATAGTTTATCCTAACAATTTCTCTGTTAGCAAATTGGCGCCGTTGCCGGGGACTTGGAATTAGTCCAAGTCCTAAATTCGGTAAAACGCCCTATTCTTTATTTTTTTTTTGATTCTTGATTCTTTGATTTCTTAATTCTTTAATTTATTTTCGCCCTTAGTTTTGCAGTCTTGAATGTGCCGTGCTTGGTGCCGGGCGTTTGTCACCCGGCAAACTCGGAGGAAGTCTGATGCCGGATACGTTTTACCCGGCATTGCATCCGGCATGTTCAAAGTTCTTCAAAATTTATTACAGTATTGAGTTCTGGGCAATTTAAAGTTGTTCTTGCTTACTCCCATTCGTTATTTCCCTCTTCTAGTAGTCCCTATATCATGATTCTTTAATTTAGATTTCGAGTTTGAACGTGCCGTGTATTGTGCCGGGTTTCCTACACACGGCATTTCGGAGGAAGTCCTATGCCGGACAGGTTGTATCCGGCACGTCACCCGGCATGTTCAAATTCTCTCAATATTTTTGTCGCACATTGTAGGGACAATTAGGAGTAATCTCCTACAATCCCTTATTTACTCTTACATTTAATTTGATTATCCTTTACATTTTCTTTTAATTAAGTATGTTCGATTTTTGGTCACGCCGGGTAACATGCCGGTTTGTATACACCCGGCATTAGTGGAGGAAGTCCACTGCCGGGTACGCATAACCCGGCCCGCTGTCCGGCATAACCAAAAATTTGTTCATTCGTGTATTTTCATAATTTTAATTATGTAATTATATTATTTCTTTTATTATTACGAAATATTATAACATTTTCTCTTGCTCCTCCTGAAGTTATCCAAGTGAATGCTTCTTCGGTACTCCTGACAATTTAGCCAACTTTGATCCGGAGATCGAGAGAACCCTGCTTCAAACTATAAGGCAACAACGAACCCTACAAGAAGCAGATCCAACACCAATGGCAACACCTACCGTCCGTAACATAAACCGGCCTTCCAATCAAGGCCAAAAGCCAGCAATCGACCTCCCACTCCTCGCTCAAAACGAATATGATGAATGGCAAAAACTTAAGCCATATCATCAAATACGATGCATCAAGGAATTGGGTATGTTCGATGGTACAAACCCGGACGATGCTTTGCTCCACATCACCAAATTCTTGCAACACAAATAGTCTAACCTCTACAAACATGTCCTCCAATACGCCAGACTTGCTCTCTTCCCCCATAGCCTTTCGGGGAACGCCAGCAAGTGGTACCACAGTCTAACCCCCAGTACCATCACCACATGGGAGGACATGGCAACCAAGTTTTATGATAAATTCTTACCACCAAGTCGCACCCTCGAGATGATCGCCGACATTTAAACTTCAGACAACCTAGCTCGGAGAACATCTGTGAGACTTGGGACAGATTCAAAGGGTTGCTACGCACATGTCCACACCACGGCCTCACCAAGGAACAACTATCTCAGTTGTTTTACAAGGGATTGGTCAACCAATGCAAGACCATGATCCTTTCCTCCCTTGGTGCAGACATATTGAAGAAGCCTGGAGATCAATTCCTTAGTGGAGTTGAATCTCTTTGCGAAGAGATTAGGGAATGGGCCACCGGTGGATCCAGGGGTAGTACCGCTGGTTTATATCAAGTGGGAGAGGGCGACTCCAAATTCGACAAATTGATGCAAAGTCATGAGCAGTTGTTGGAGAGCAATGCCCAGACGTCAACGAAGGTTAGTGCTTTACAGAAAGTGGTGGAGCAAATAGCAATGAACAAACTTCCTCAACAAGCGAACGTGGTTAGTGCACGACCACACGCTCCAAGCCCTGACATTCCAGACTTTCAGAATGTTGAGGACGTCAACTATGTGAGTAACCAAGGGTATCGACAGCCATGGCAACAGGGGAACCAAACCCCCTCAACACTTCCAGAGTCAAGCCGGCTACCAGGGAGGTCCAAGGCAATTCAGACCATCCCATCCTGCATCATCATCAGAGGCTGAAATGGCTGAACTTCGTGACATGATGTCAGCCCTGATGAGCAAGGCCCAGGATACTCAAAATGAGATCTCGACCATTCGCAAGGAGCACAAATCGTTGCAGTTGCAGTTACAGCAACTTCTGATGCAACCACGACAGCAAGGTCAGCTCCCGTCCCAAACGCAAACCAATCCAAGGGAGCATGCGAATTCGGTCACCATTCTACCTAGGATCTCCAAAGATGCCAAATAGCCTAAAAGGCTAAGTGTAGGGCGGTTCCTCCTCACGCCTTCACTATCAACCAGGGGAGCCTTTCTTCCAATTTTATTTTTTCTCCTTTAATTTTATTTTATTGTTTTTAAATTGCTTTCATTATAGTTGTTTCAAGTTTCTTAAAAAAAAAAAAGTTTTACTTATTCGTTTTCTTTCGAACACTGGGACAGTGTTCCTGCCAAGTGTAGGGCAGGGAACCCCCTTAAAAAAATAAGTTTTTTTAGCAATATGCATAAGTTTTGCGTTTTATCAATGTTTTACTAAACTTTTTACATGTTTTTGATCGAGATAAGATTAGGAATGACTAAAAGCTTGTTCTCTCAAGAGGTAAGCTTTCTAATGACTTATAGATTCCTGTTTTTGACTCTTTGATTCTTTTTGTTTAACATGAGTACATGACCTTTCTCCTAATTCTTTCCTTATTATACTTCTGGGTATTTATTTCTTTTCTTTTCAAATTGTGAAAAATCTTTTGGGTGAAAATCTTAAAAAGGGTTTTTTGTGCAAAAGAAAGAAGAAGAAAAAGAAAAAGAGAAGAAAAAAAAATCTTCTTTCAAAGGAAAAGCAATATATTCCTAGAGGTTGAATAAACTTCCTCTGAATAAAAGCAAGAAACGAGAGTTTTTCCTTTTATTTTTCTCCTAAATTCCCCGTTCTTCAATGCAAAAAAATCATGGTTGAGTCAGAAACTCTTGCAAAATAGGGCTGATTCATAAAAACCAATGATGAGAGTCTTGGCCACATTCAGAAACTCTTGAAAAATAGAGCTGAATGATGGAAACCGGAAAAAGGAGAGATACAAAAATTCCTTATGCAAAATAGCCCAAAAGGTTTTGATCGGTTTTGAAAATTCTTTATACCCATTAGTATGTTTTGATAAGATAAGGTAGATTAAGTGATACTTATGAATTAGAGTCATATAGTTGGAAATATTTATCTACAATTCATTCTAGAGTTTATCTGTTTTGTGCATAAGTAATTAGTCCTTTCTAATCCTGTTTTGCTCGAGGACTAGCAAAAGGTAAGTGTAGGGCCTTGATATGCCGCAGACTTATCATATTTTATGCACTAGATTTAGTATTATATTTATCTAAATAAGGTTAAATATATGTTATTTATGCTTATTATGTGTTAAAGTATAATATTTGTACAGATTTATGTTTTTGTGAGTTTTCTGTGCAAGGAATGATTTTCTAGGCAAAAGTTCAGTTGAAGCCGGACTCCATGCCGGGTAGCTTCTGCACGGCATAAGCACAGAACAGAAAAGAGGCCTTGCCGGACCTAATGCCGGGTAGATTCCATCCGGCATAAGTGAAGAGTCGCCACGGTTGACCAAGCTGATAGCAGTTATTGACCGTTGGTGAAAAGGATGATGCCGGGTATATCCTACCCGGCATATGCACTGTTTCGCGCGGAATTGACGGTTTCGACCGTTAACAGTTGGGCGCATTTTACACGTGTGCCGGCTATTGGGGACCCGGCACGACGCCCGCATCGACACAATTAATGCCTATAAATAGGCCGAGGAAGGCTACAATTCAACACACTTCAACACCATATTATACTCCATTCATTACTCCATTTCCGCCCACATTCCAAGTGTTGGTGTCCAAGGCATTTCTACGGATCCATCCACGAGAAGAAGAGAAGATTTCCTTTTCGGGTTAAGGCTATGACCAATCTCCTTCTCCCTTATGTATTTCTTCTTTATTTGGGTGGATGGTGAAGTAGGAATCCTTGTTAGTTCTTTGGCCAGGGAATGAAACTCTCCTTGTAAAATAATGTGTTCTTCTTAATATAATTTCAAGTTTATTTTGAGTAAGGTTCTTATTGAAAGAGAATAGGTTGATCTCTTTTTCTCTTCATGCAATTCTTACTTGTGGAAGACAAGTCCCAAGTAAGATAGGTTAGACTCTCTTAATGGTCTTCCTACTCTCTTCTTATGAATTAAGGGTTAGTGGTAAGAGTGAGAATTAATCCACTTTCCCCCATTTCATTGTTCATTTCGCGGCATGATATATGCTCGATTTGTTAATAGGGATGAGTCTTCTGTTTTCTACTCGGAAACTGGAGAAAGAATATGCATTATGACTATGCCGGACGCACTGCCGGGTGGCCAATGTCCGGCATATTCAATGTCTTTGAATATGCCGTGCAAGTGGTATCCGGCAGGACACCCGGCGTGTTCAGTTGTTGATTAATTCGAAGGCTTGTGTTTATGTTTAGAGTTCGTATTGATGCTTAGATGGTTTCACACCCTGGATCAAGGATAATTTCATTGTAATTACCATATAGTTTAGTTAGTTTTATTTAGATTAGAAAACATTTCAATTTCCCCCCTTGTCTTAGAATAGGTTATTACCGGATTAGGACTAATTTTCTATAAGTCCCTTGTGTACGATACTCTCGGTCGTCATATATTTACACTATACTCCGACCGGGTTTTATTTTGCTACCCGTAGTAGAGTTGTAGGATTAGGTTATTATTTTATTCATTTTGTATATAGTTTATCCTAACAATTTCTCTGTTAGCAGTATCCTTCATCGGGATGAATCGGGCTACTTTGGCAAGGCGATCCACCACCACCAATATCATGTTGAGACCTCCCCTAGCAGGTAGGAGTCCAACTACAAAGTCCATGGAGATATCATGGAACTTCCACTCCGGAACTGGCATCGACTGTACCATTCCGCCCGGTCGTCGGTGCTCGAATTTCACCTTCTGGCATGTGAGACACCTCAAGACGAACTTGGTAACATCTGTCTTCATCCCCGACCACCAGAAGTATCTCTTCATGTCTTTATACATCTTAGAGGCTCCCGGATGGATGAAAACTGAAGAACAATGTGATTCCCTTAGTATACGGTCTTTCAGATCCGTGTTGCCCCGTGGTATGCATAATCGGCCCTTAAGTCTGATCAGATCATCATCGTGAAGTCTGAAGTCATATTTCTGACTCTCAAAGGTACCATCTGTCAGCTTCTGTCTGACCTCTCTCATATACTCATCTGTCCTCTAAGCCTCTCGCACCTCATTAACCAAGCTGGAGAAAGAAATTAGTGAATGGAGTGAGTGTGCTCGACGGCTCAGGGCGTCTGCTACAAGATTGGCCTTTCCCTCTTTGTATTAGAGGTCAATGTCATAGTCTTTCAAGAATTCCAACCATCTCCTCTGTCTGAGATTCAACTCCTTCTGAGTAAATATGTATCTTAAGCTCTTATGATCGGTGTAGATCGTCACACTAACCCCGTATAAGTAGTGGCGCCATATCTTCAAAGCGAAGACTACAGCTCCCAGCTCTAAATCATGTGTGGGGTAGTTCTCCTCATGTTTCTTTAACTGGCGTGAGGCATATTCCACCACCTTGCCATGTTGCATGAGCACGCAACCCAGCCCTCTGCCGGATGCATCACAGTAAACCTCAAAGCCCTCTATACCGTCTGGAATAGTTAGAACTGGTGCAGTGGTCAGTGAGTCTTTCAAACTCTGAAATGATTTCTCACAGTCAGCCGTCCATACGAACGGTGCATCTTTCTTCATCAGACTGGTCATCGGCTTTGCGACCTTGCTGAAATCCGTAACAAACCTCCTGTAGTAACATGCCAGACCGAGAATGCTCCGGATGTCGGTAACAGTCTTCGGCCTTGGCCAAGTATGTACGACATCAATCTTTGCTGGATCCACTGAGATCCCAGCATCCGAGATGACATGACCTAGGAAAGAGACTTGGTCAAGCCAAAACTCACATTTGGAGAACTTAGCATATAGCTGGTTCTCCCTCAATATATCCAATACTCTCCTCAAGTGTTCCTCATGTTCAACCTTAGATCTCGAATATATCAATATGTCATTGATGAATACCACAACCGACTTGTCCAGCTGCTCCCGGAACAAGCGGTTCATCAGATCCATAAACTTCGTCGGTGCGTTCGACAAACCGAACGGCATCACTGTAAACTCATAGTGACCGTATCGTGTCCGGAATGCCATCTTCTCAATGTCTCCCTCCTTAATGGCTATCTGATGATACCCCGATCTGAGATCAATCTTGGAAAACACAGATGCTCCCTTCAACTGATCGAACAGATCGTCAATGCGGGATAGTGGATACTTATTCTTCACTGTCACTGCATTTAGCTCTGTGTAGTCGATGCAGAGGTGGAGACTACCATCCTTCTTCTTCACGAAGAGGACTGGCGCTCCCCATGGTGACACACTTGGTCTTATGAACCCTTTGTCTAACAAGTCCTTTAGTTGTTCCTTTAACTCAGTCATTTCTGCCGGAGCCATGCGGTATGGTGCCTTGGCTATAGGTCCGGTTCCAGGTAGCAGCTCGATGGTGAACTCTACCTCCCGAGTGGGTGGCATACCGGGCAGTTCCCGTGGAAATAGGTCGGGGAACTCCGACACTACCGGTAAGTCAGGGTCGAACTCGGGGTCTCTCTCTATGTCCTGTACATAGCAGAGGAACACTTCTTCCCTTCTACTCAACTCCTTATACATTGTCATGGCGTTGATGATCTTAGTCGAAGGCTCTCTGGGCCTCTGATGGTATGACAATGTTACCCCAGACGGACTCCTGAGGAGCAATCTATGCTCGGCGCAGAGGATACGACCCTTGTGCCGCTCCAACCAGTTCATCCCGAAGATAACATCAAATCCCAACTCCCTGAACTCAATGAAACTGACTGGAAAGTCTTCCCCCATAATTCTGGCAGTGGCTCCTCGGTAGTAGCAAGTGCAACGAACCTTCTCCTTAGACGGGAGCGTAACCGTGAAGTCGGGTAGCTCATCAGCGTCTAGCCCCAACCTTCTCGCAAAAGATGTCGAGACAAAGGTATGCGAGGCCCCTGAGTCGAAGAGAACTGATGCCTCAATCCCATTAATCGGAAAGGTGCCTGTGAGGATAGTACCGCTGGCGTCGGCCTGTGCCTCTGTAAGTATGCTTAGCGCACCTTCCGTACCGAGTCCATGACCTAATTGTGTTCATAAGCTTCATGAGTATTGATGGTATAACAATAGTCGTAACAATTTATATGAACAACACTGTTATTTTATTCATAACCATCCTGTTTACAACATGTGCTTTAATCTTACATCTCATTCCTCATCTCATTCTAACATTACATGGCTAATATTGTCTAAAGGTTAGGTTTAACCATCCTAGTTTCATGTGCGTCGCATTAATCACTGCTGACGGTGCTGTATTCAACTTAATTCTCTTAATCCCATGGTACAACATCCTTGATTCTCCTCCCATAACTAATACATCTCCAGACTTAAGTACCAACTTGTTTGCACGGTTCGCACACTTCTGCTCGCCGTATAAAAACTCTGCATCATCCCCAATGCACCAAGACACTACGGGTATCCCTCTTGCGAGAGACTCCATTGTCTCGTCCTTATCCTGGTGTATTCCAAGTCACCCGTCTTTCTCGTAGAAGTTCACAATGCAAATGTCTGCTTGTATGTCTGGAATCGGTTCAGCTTCAACTGCTGAGCGATCTCCACGATTGTGTAATGATTGAACTCTTCGGGTTAGTCCCGGTGGTGAGACTACATCTGCATTTCCTCGGTGGTTTGGTAGTTCTTGGCATACGGATTCCATCCTTGCCTAAGCTCATCATTTTTAATTTCATCCTTGCTCCCCCTGGGTATTCCGGTGTAAAAAACCTCCGGTCCCATTCCTAGTTTGATTGCATCTTCTGATGATGGCTATTTGCTTCGGTGGGGTGTCAGGTATCCCTTAATAAAATCATACCTAGGCGGATAACCTGACATTGTCGGTTGGAAAAATCTATGGTTTCGATGTCGTGTGTCTCCGGGGGTTAGGTGTAGATGGTATTGGATAGCATAGATGTTGAAGCTTCTAAAGTGGTAGTAGGTTATATCTTACTTAAGTTCTCTCTATCTCATTCTCACTTAACTCAATTATTCACCAAACATGCATGATAATGCGGTAAGCAGGAAATTTTATTACGAAGTGGTTATAACGGTACCTGGCCTCGATGAGGGTTCAGGCTCATCGTCCCGGTCCACCAAGTTTAGTGTGGGTCCCGACTTCTGGGTCACCCGTGGGTTCTTGTCTGCAGCTTGCTGCACCTTCCTCTGATCGTCAGATCCAGCTCCCTGATCGGTCTTGCCCTTGCCCCTGGTGTCGGGCCTATAGGCTCTGCTAGCGGGGTTCTGGAAGCACTCATATGCTCGGTGTCTGTATACCCCACAATAGTTGCACTCCACCTTATTTCCGTTGCAATCGAGCATGGGGTGGTCCTTGTGACACCACCTACAGATGTAGCGTCGCTGGTAGCCACCACCGGCTCCCTTCTCAGTCTCAGATCCTGATCATTCATAATATTAGTATTCACATCTCAAACAGTTACTACTTGTCTCTTAACTCTCTCAATATCAATCCCTTACCCTTTGGCGCTCTAGAGCGCAGGGGTGTAGCTGCGTAAGCGTACGTCAACTTCAATGGCTCTTCCGGAGCCTTTTCCTTTTCCTCCTTCCCCTTTTGGTTATGATTTTTCTGGGCCTGAGGCTGGTACTTCTGTTTCTTGTACCCACCTTGCCCTTGGCTCTCCGTGCTCTTACCGGCACTCTTTCTCTTAGCATTCTCCTCGTCCCTCAGCTGGACGGTTATCTCAACCTTAGAAGCGGCATGATAGCACTCCTGCTTTCCATAGTATTAGTCACTCTTATTTCTCATAATCTAAATCTTACTCATTTACTTACTCTAATCTCAATTATTCTCATTACCTGCAAGGTAGTGTAACTCGTCGGCCCCATGCCGTAGCGGAGTCGATGGCTAAGCCCGCCATAGAAGCGGTCCACCAGGATCTGGTCTGAATATCCAAGACCTGGCAGAAGACGGAGCAAGGCGGTGAACTCTGAGTAATACTCGTCCACCATCATCTTGTCGGTCTGCTTAAGCGCATCCAACTACAAGCGCTTCTTCGTCTGGACATGGGCAGGGTAGTACTTTGCTCGTAGCAAGGCGGTGTACTGCTCCCAGCCGAACTCTGGATTGGCCACATGCTCGGTCCTCACCAGGTTCCACCAATCGCCTGCCGCCCCCTTCAGATAGAAAGCAGCCAGACGCACCTTAATCCCAGCAGGGACGTCAAGGGTCTCAAAGGCGGTCTCCATCTCGGAGATGTACGCCTGAAGCTTGGCGGGATCGGTCTCCACCTTAAAGTGTGCGGGTCGAAGATCTGCAAGGCTCTTCACCCAATTTGGTTCCCGGGGTTGTGGCGGTGGAGGTGGTGCACCCACACCAGGCTGATAGCCCATATGCCCTAAGGCGGTAGCTACGATCTCTGCGATCGTCTGCCCCTCTGGTATCTCAGTCTCGTCACCTCGACCACGACCTCGTCTGCCCCTCTGACATCTGAACAAGCATAACTCACATTAGATTCGTATCCACCACTGTTTCGGTTAACGAATTTATAACGTCCGTAGACGGTAAAGACGATCCACACTTAATAGTGGTCATCTGACTCTACTCAGTTAACTTCTCACACCCTTAACCCGTCACTTATTTCTTAACATATATCCTAACTCGGTGGTTACTCATGTCCGGTATTTCTTGATCAGAGCGTAACTATGCTCTGATACCACTTTTTGTAACACCCCGTCCAAAGCCAATCGTGGTTATCGCAAAACCTAACACTTAATCGAATTCGTCGCAGCGGAAATAACAAACACCTGGACCTTGCCACGGTCTGATCGTTAGAACATACCGACCTTATAATATTACACCACTTATCCAAAGTAAACAACCGACCAAAACATCACCATCCAAAATACCACCAACCAACCGAGTTTAAGTATCTAAGTCATAGTCACAAACTTACATTAGTTTCATTATAAACAGACGGGAGCACAAGCGCAACCCGTACTCAAAATAAACAACCCACCCTAAGTCTAACCGCTCCTACTCTCGTGGTGCGACTTCATGGGTCTCTTACCTGCAAGTGTAAAAACAGCCACCAAAGGGGGTCAGCGCGAATGCTGGTACTCCCTCTCATGGCCCCCAAGCTAACGGGGCTACGACGACTAATTGTCGATAGCATGGAAATTGATTAAGTACATAAGCATGATATGAAGTGCAATAAACAACAATCCACAGATGAACATAAACAGTTCACACACAATGAACGACACAAGCGTTCCCTTATCAAGCGGGTTAGTAACCCCCTCCTTAGTCCTGATTTCCTTAACCTTAGTTCATTATCTTACCTCAACTTATCGTTATCTTAATCTCAGTATACAAACCGTTCCTAGAATGGAAATGGTTGTAGATTAATCTCAAACCTAGGATTTAGTGATCCTACCGCACCATCTTAATGCCCCCTACCCTGGACGGGAGTCCAGCGTAGCTGAGCCGGCAACCGGCCCTAGGCTACAAGTACGAAGACAAGTCCTTAAGCGGAGGGCGGATCTGATTCAGATACCGTCTTTTTCCTTAGCATGCATGACCGGAGTCAGTCCCGGGTTTCCTCACTCAAGTTCCAGTTAGTAGAAATCTTAAACACCAAGTGTTAGTTAAACCTTAACGGGTATTAACCAACAATCACCAATACTTAACTCTTATTCCTATCTCAGTAAGTACTAAACTTGGTTAGTAACAATCTCAAGTCCCGTGGGTTACTGTAAAAGAAACACATACACAACAAGAACAAATATAACCGGTTGCATGCTTTATCTTGTCTTAGTCATAGCAAATAAACAGATAGCACACAAGCCGAGGGACACCTCGTTAGCAAGCAGGTCACAAGAAAGATTGTACCGTTCACTGTCGCCCGTCGTTTGTTTAACCTTCTCCGGGGTCCCAATTCACAAACCTAACACATTAATTTATTTTTAGGCCATTAGCTATTTGCACCTTACTTAACTCACTTAGTCCCTAAAGATTCCCATTCAATTCCCTCTTAAGTCTTTGCCACTTAACCTTATAAACTTAACTTTAAACATTAAGGTTTATACTTAGCTTAACTTAATTCCTTAGGTTCTTAGGTTCCTAATCATTACTAACCTACCAATGGCATACCCTAATACCAATTACCATCGTTAGAATTTAAAATTTCTTTTTTTTTTGTGTTTAAGGATGGACCGAACTTACCGACCGACCTTACCCAAGGTCGGTCCATTCCAGAACCTATCACCGTTTGAAAATTCTACCCCGACCGACCTTGCAAGTCCGGTCCCCAAGGTCGGTCCATTCCCGAGAGTTTTCCCCGTGGGAACTTTGAGCTTGACCGAACTTGCCATGTCCGATCCTAAGTTCGGTCGATTCCAGAGACTTATTCTCGTACAAAATTCTAGGCATAACCGACCTTGCAAGTCCGGTCCCAAGGTCGGTCCATTCCAGAGACTTAATTCCTTCACAAAATACAAGCTCGACCGAACTTGTAAGTCTGGTCCCCAAGTTCAGTCGATTCCAGAGACTCTTTCCGGTAGTGTAAATTGAGCTCGACCGACCTTGCAGGTCCGGTCCCTAAGGTCGGTCGGCTCCAGAACCTTGTTTCTAAATTCCCATTTAACTCCAAACTTCTCCTCATATATCCTAATATGTTCTAACCTCATTTGGGCACCTCAAATACACCTTAAGCCAACCACTAAACACTTTAAATCACTCACCAACATCCACTTTAATCATTATGCATTTTTCCTTGTAATCATGCCAACACTTGTAATATTTTTCACTAGGTTTCTAGGTGGTGGTTCATACCTAGTGTAACCACTATGCCAAATGCTTCCTCACCACTATAACATCATCTCCCAAGCATCTTTCACCATCTAAAACTCTTTCATGCAACTACTTAAATTTTCTTCACAAGCTTATGCTTCCATCCATCAACACATTATTTCCTTCCTAGTTGTTTACCAACATTTGCCTAAGTCCTAAATACTCAAGTACATTCTTTTGATTCCTAAATCCTCCATGGTGATGCCTAAGTCATTATAACTCACTAAAACACCTTACTCTCACCCCTTTTTCATCAAGACAACCTCTAAAACTTCCTAGTAATTCCTTAGTCATGAAATCTCCTTAGAACATCTTAAACACTTAGGTTCTTCACTAAAATTTGCCATGGGTTCTCTAGTATATTGATGCACTCAAACACTTGGTTTTTTACCATCAAACAACCAAGATCACTCAAATTCTCATCACAACACCTTAACACACAATTTACACCAAAACTACACCACATCATTATATAGTGTATAAACTTAAATGCTTGGCACTTTGGCCCTTAAATGACAATAATCTTAACCACTGAATTTCCATATATATTTGCCTTTAACCTGCGAATACACACAACAAGGCTCCCATTGAAATAAAATGCTTCTTGTAATTCACCTTGATATTCTTAAACTATCCCTTTTTCTCATTTGCTCCTTAGTCAAAAGTTCACAAGTATAGTCATTGTTCTTTCTTCTAGGTTTTATAACCCCTTTTTCCCAATGTAAACTCTACACTAAGCTCATCACATATCTAAATCCCATTCCCTTAAACAATAAAACACCTTAAGGTAAGTAATTTACCTTATTCTTTCACAAGATCACAAACTTTCCTCCTTAGGTTTTTCCTTGCTCAATCTCGGTCACCACTTAAACTCTCCTTGCCAATGTTCTAACCAACATCCAATGACTCCAATGAGTGCTAGATAATACATTAACCGTAAGGAACAAACCCTAGGTTAAAAATGTGCTTTAAGGTATTAAGGTGATTGTTTTACCTTGGTTTCTCAAGACAAGCTTGGATATGAAGCAAGAAGGACCTCCTTTATAGTTTGGAGAGTAGAAAACAAGCTAGAACAAGGCATAAACATGGAGTCCCATGAGTACAAATTTTCGGACAAGGGAAGAATTGATGGAAACCTAGATTTTCTTACATATTCTTTACCTTAAGAGAATGGAGAAGCTAATGGAGTCTCCAAGCTTGAGTTTCCTCCTCTAATGGAGATTTGCCTTGGCTCCAAAATGAGGCTCTTGAAGTTTTGAAAAGATATGAAGAAAGAGCTTGAGCTAACTAAGAGATATAAGTGCTTGGTTTTGATTTTGGAGCTTAAATGAGTAAGTAGTGGCCCAGAGAAGATGGAACTAGCATGGAGTTGCCTTCTTACATGAAAGAGAGGAAAGAGAGCAAAGGGAATCGATGAAGAAGGTGAAGAATGAAGAAAGGAGGAGAGAGATGGCATATAGATATTTGATTCCTTAAAGCAAATAGTAACAAGTTACTTTTCTCTTTTTCCTTCTAACATTAATTGGCCACTTCTTGGTGACTCACACCCTTAGAAAACCGGCCCCCTTCATTAATTAGGCTGGTCATGGTCATGTTTGACCAATTAATTGGACTTAATTGATTAAAGACTAAACTAGGCACTATTTGGCTACTATTCACAAATTAGTGCGCATAATTGTGAAATTTTTTATTTCCCATTGATTTAGACTTCCTAATGTGATACTAATTAGTACACAAGATAATTAAGGAGTAATCATGGGCATTTAGCCATTTAAAACCCCTTTCTAAGACAATTTTACAAAAATGTGCTTTAAGACTCCTTAAAGCACATTTTGTGTTTTAACTTGTTTTCAAGCTTGGTTTTCTTTGGTGATTAACTTAAAATGACCATTAGGATATTACTAAGGTCTTAGAATGATATTTGGGTGCTCACCCAAGTCTCTCCAAGCTTAGAGCACGTTTTTGCTTAAACTGCTCTTTTGGTGTTTCCTTATGTTTTCTTTGGTTAAAATGGTTTCTTAATGTTTCTAAGGCATTATTTAGCCTTCTTATATCTTAGTTTATCACTTAAACACCATATCTAAGTTTGGGGTATTTCAGATTTGATTCAGATACCGACCCCCTTTCCTTAACATGCATGACCGGAGTCAGTCCCGGATTCCTCACTCCCCCCCATGTTCCAGTTAGTAGAAAGTCTTATAGACGAAGTTTTGTTTAAACCTTTCTCGGGTATTAACCAACCAACAATTTTGGGAGTGAATTTCTTATCTCAAACAATGTTACTATGTATAGTTAGTAACTACTCTCAAGGTCGAGTGCGTTAGTACTATACAAACACACAAGAAGATATATAGTCCGATTGCATGCTTTATCTTGTTTAAGTCATAGCAAATAAACATTTAGCACACAAGCCGAGGGACACCTCGTTAGCAATCAGGCTACAAGAATACCATACCGTTCACCGTCGACGGTTGTTCGTGTAACCTCCTTCCGAATCCCAATTCTCAAACCCTAAAAGCATTGACCCACTTAGGTTGTTAATTAACTCATCTCAACTCAACTTGTTTAACTTACTTAGTCATTAATGTTTCCCCATCTAACACCACTTAAGTTCTTATAAACTTAACCTTAAACACTTAAATCCTTAACTTTATCCCTTAAGTCCTTGTATTCTTATCTTTCTAATCATCATTACCTTCTTAATGGCATACCACTAATACCACTTAACATCCTTAGAATAAAAATTGTTTCTTTTTATAATAATAAGGGTCGACCGACCCACCGACCGACCTAACCCCCCTGGGTCGGTCCATTCCAGAACATTTTGGTTCTCTGAATTTAGCCTGACAGACCCAAAACCCTCTGGGTCGGTCCATTCCAGAAACATTCTGGCTGTCTTATTTCCGCCCGACCGACCCAGTCAGGGTCGGTCCCCTAGGTCGGTCCACTACAGAATTTTCTCCTTAATTGATAAATCAACACCAAACTCTTCCACAAGTTCCCCAACATGTTCTAATACCATTTAGGCACTTAATACCCCCTTAATTCATCCATCAAGTCATTGATAAACCCTCCACTTAATCCATTGATCATTTCCTCAAATTCTTACAAGAAATTCCTAACACTTAACACTAAACCACTTACACTTCCAACATGTAAATTGTTTGCCTAAAACTTCAACTAACCAAAGTGTTTTCTTTCCATCAATGTAACCACTCCTTAAGTATTATCACTCATCTTTCTTTTACTCAAATTTCCTAAACATTTACAAGGCCATATACTCTTGTTTTACACTTACACTTTCACAAGTCATTCCACCTTATTTTCTTCCAAACTTTGCATAAGTTTTCTAACCTCTTTTATCATGGTTTTGGTGCCTTAAATTCACCATTGTAACCCCTAGTTTCTCCTAGACATCCCTAGGTCATCTTTTAACTCCAGGACACCTTGGTTTATCCATTTCCACCTAAACAACTCTTAATGTTTAATAATACTTCCTAGCTCATGAAATCTCCTTAAAACATGTTAAACACTTAGTTTCTTCACCAAATTTTAACATGGCTTCCCTAGTATATTACTACACCCAAGCACCTAGGTTTTCCACCCTTAAACAACCATGAACATTCAAATCCTTGATACAAATTCCTTACACACTAATTACACCCAAACTACACCACATCACAATATAGTGCATAAACTTAAATTGCTTGGCACTTAGGCCCTTAAACGACATGGCTCTTAGGCCCTTAAATAACATAAAACTTAACCACTGAATTTCCCACATAATAATAGCCTTTGACGTGTAAATACACACAACAAGGCTCCCATTGCAATATAAATATTCTTGTAATTCACCTTAACATTGTTTATCTACCTCCTTTATCATTTGCTCCTTAGTCACAAGTTGTCAAATATGATCATTGTTTCTCCTAGGTTTTATGGTCCTTTCCTAATGTAAGCTCTAACTACACATATCATCTATCTAATTCCCATCCCTTAAAGCAATAAAACACCTTAAGGTAAGACATTTACCTTGTTTCTTTTCCAAGCTTCTCACACTTTTCTCCTTTGTTTTCCTTGTTTAATTTTCGGCCACCAACTTAATTCCCCTTTCTAATGTTCTAAACACTACATAATGACTCGAATGAGTGATAAAGAATACACCAACCTTAAGGAATCATTCCTAGGTCAAAAATGTGTTTTAAGGTATTAAAATGAATGTTTACCTTTGAAATCCTAAGGTAGGCTTGGATTTGAATCAAGGAGGACCTCCTTTAGTCCTTGTAGAATGAAAATAAGCTAATTCAAGGGATAAAACAAGATCCCATGAGAAGATGATTTTCGGACATGAATGAAAAATGATGGAAAGATGATTTTTCTTACATTTTCTTACCTTGAATGAACGGAGAAGCTAATGAACTCTTCAAGATGATTTTTCCTCCTCTAATGGAGGTTTCGTATGGAACTAAAATGGAGCTTTTAGAGATTTGGAAAGATAGAAAGCAAGAGCTTGATCCAACTAAGAATAATATGTGTTTAGTTTTGATTTTGGAGCTTAAATTTGTAATTAGCAAGCAAAGCAAGGTGAGTCAACAATGGGGCTGGTTCTTATGGTTTGAGAGAATAAAGAATGTGAAGAAAACGGTGGAAGAAGAGAATGAAGAAGGAAGAGGAGATAGGAGGCTTAAAAGGTAAGATTTTCTTTTAAAAGCAAATAGTACTATTCTAAATTCTCCTCTCTTTTCCTTAATATGCTGGCTCATGTGGTGACTCACCACTTCAAAAACCGCCCCCCTAATAATGAAGATATTTGTGGTCTAGGTTGACCAACTAATTGACTTATGTTGACTTAATGCTAAACTAGCATTATTTGAGCACTATTCATAAATTAGTGCACATATTTGTGAATTTTTTATTTCCCATTATTTAGGCTTCCTAATGTGATAATAAGTAGTACACAAGTTGATTAAGAAGTAATCAAGGGCATTTAGCCACTCAAAACCTCTTTCCAAGACAATTTTACAAAAATGTGCTTTAAGAGTCCTTAAAGCATAATTTGTGTTTTAACTTGTTGTTGAGCTTGGTTTTCTTTTCTAATTGATTTAACATGTCCATTAGCATGTTACTAAGTTCTAAGAATGATATTTGGGTGTTACTCAAAGTTATTCCAAGCTTAGAGCACATTTTTGCTTAAATTGCTCTTATGGCGTTTCCTTGTGTTTTCTTTGGTTTAAATTGTTTCTTAATGTTTCTAAGTCATGATTTAGCCTTCTTATATCTTAGTTTAACCTCTAAACACCATATCTAGGTTTGGGGAATTTCAATCTACCCTCCTTAAAAGAACTTTGTCCCCAAAGTTTATATACGTATTTAATCATTCACAATACTCAAATTTCTTAATCTTAATACCATATCTTATATTCACATATCTCAAGACTCAATGGTCTGCCACACATACAATACACAAGTACTATACATATCTTAAACTCACAACAAGTGTAATAACTTACACAACCATATCTTACACCAACAAAACAAACGACAAACATGTTAGTTTACTAACTCTAAAGTGAGGAAGCTCTACCCTTCTTAAAAAGGGGTACACCCCATACCCTATACTGACAATCTAGTCAGTAAATAACGAAGGTTACTTTGATCTCATCTGATCCTCTAATCCCCACGTAGCCTCTTTGACATCCTGGTTAGACCAAAGATCCTTCACCATTCGCACTAACTTATGGCGAGTGTCCCTAGTCTTAGTATCCAAGATTCTCTAAGGAATCTCCACTGATCTCATATTTGGGTCTAATTAGAGCTGATCAACTGGGCGGACGGGCCGGGTTCGGACCGGGCTAGACATAAATTTTCATCCCAATCGGGCCAAGTTTTAGTCCAAACCCGCCCAATAGGGGCAATCACCTGAACCGAACCCGCCCACCTAAAAAAAATGCTCATGCCATAGCCCGGCCCGTCCAGCCCTCTTTTAACTCAAATTTCTCTATTTAGTAACATAGATTTTAAAGTATAGATAAATAGTATAGATTTTAAAGAGTGTGCAAGACACAAAACAAAATTTATAAGACGAAGAGTATGCGGTCCATTTAGTTGAATATTTACTACTATACTATTGTAAGCATTTTATTACTTTTGTTTACATATTTACAATAACATATACTAATGTAAGATGTACTATGATATTCAGGCCGGGCCGGGCCATCAACTGGCCAAAATATTTAGCCATAACCTGGCCCGAAAAAAATTCGGGCTGTTTTTTTTGTCCAAACCCGCCTAGTTATTTTTTCTACCCATACCCATTGGTCGAAAATACGGGCCGGGCCGGACTGGGCAGTTGGGCTATCCTGATTATGATCAGCTCTAGCTCTAATGTCAATCTCTCAGACTCTAACACGTGGGAGGGGTGGTGCATGTACTTCTTTAGCTGTGAGACATGAAAGACATCATGCACTTTACCCAGCTCAGCAGGTAAATTCAACCTGTAAGCAACTAGGCCCACCCCCTCCGTAATCTCATAAGGACCAACAAATTTCGGGCTTAGTTTGCCCTTCTGCCCAAATCTAAACACACCCTTCATCGGTGAAACTCGTAGAAATACTCGGTGGCCCACTACAAACTCTAGGTCTCGTCGTCGAACATCAGCGTACGACTTCTGCCTATCTTGAGCAGCTTTCATATTCTCCCTAATTTGCTGAACTTCAGCTTGAACTTGTTCTAAGTATTTTGGTCCTATAATGACCGTCTCACTTGACTCATCCCAGCAGAGCGGTGTACGGCATGGTCTACCGTACAACACTTGGAAAGGCGCCATCTTGATCGAAGCATGATAGCTATTGTTATAAGAGAACTCGATCAAATGCAACTTGTCAATCCAACTGCCCTGGAAGTCCAAGGCATATGCTCTCAGCAGGTCCTCAAGTATCTGAATTGTACGCTCAGTCTGACCATTTGTCTGAGGATGGAACGCGGTACTCAACTTCAATTTTGTACCCAACGCTTCTCTCAAAGCTCTCCAGTACCTCGAAAGGAATCTGGTATCTCTATCTGACACTATGGTCTTCGGTACCCCATGGTGTCTCATGATCTCTTTGTTAAGTAGCTTAACTAGCTTAGTTACCTTCCAAGTATCCTTCATCGGTATGAATCAGGCTACCTTGGTAAGCCGATCCACTACAACCAATATCATGTTCAGACCTCCCCTGGTAGGTGGGAGTCCGACCACGAAGTCCATTGAGATGTCATGAAACTTCCACTCCGGAACTGGCATCGACTGTACCATTCCGCCCGGTCGTCGATGCTTGAATTTTACCTTCTGGCATGTGAGACACCTCAAAACAAACTCTGTAACATCTGTCTTCATCCCCGACCACCAGAAGTATCTCTTCATGTCTTTATACATTTTAGAGGCTCCCAGATGGATGGAAACTGAAGAACAGTGTGATTCTCTGAGTATGCGGTCCTTCAGATCCGCGCTGCCTCGTGGTATGCATAACCGGCCCTTAAGTCTGATCAGATCATCATCATGAAGTCTGAAGTCGTATTTCTGACTCTAAAAGGTACCCTCTGTCAGCTTCTTCCTGACTTCCCTCGTATACTCATCGGTCCTCTTAGCCACTCGCACCTCATCAACCAAGCTCGAGGAAGCAAGTAGCGAATGGAGTGAGTGTGCTCAATGGCTCAGGGCGTCAGCTACTACATTGGCCTTCCCTCTTTGTATTGGAGGTCAATATCGTAGTCCTTCAAGAACTCTAACCATCTCCTCTGTCGAAGATTCAGCTCCTTCTGAGTGAATATGTATTTTAAACTCTTATGATCGGTGTAGATCGTCACACTAACCCCGCATAAGTAGTGGCGCCATATCTTCAAAGCGAAGAGTAAAGCTCCCAGCTCTAAATCATGCGTGGGGTAGTTCTCCTCATGTTTCTTCAGCTGGCGTGAGGCATATGCCACCACCTTGCCATGCTGCATGAGCACGCAACCTAGTCCTCTGTCGGATGCATCACAGTATACCTCAAAGCCCTCCGTTCCATCTGGAATTGTCAGAACCGGTGCAGTGGTCAGTGAGTCCTTCAAACTTTGAAACGTACTCTCACAATCAGCCGTCCATACGAACGGTGCATCTTTCTTCATCAGGCTGGTCATCGGCTTCGCGACCTTGCTGAAGTTCCTAACAAACCTTCGGTAGTAACCCGCCAAAGCAAGAAAGCTCCGAATGTCAGTAACTGTCTTCGATCTCAACCAGGTACGTACGACATCAATCTTTGCTGGATCTACAGAGATCCCAGCATCTGAGATGACATGACCTAGGAAAGAGATCTGGTCAAGCCAAAACTCGCACTTGGAGAATTTAGCGTAAAGCTGGTTCTCCCTCAGTATCTCTAACACCCTCCTCAAATGTTCCTCGTGCTCAGCGTTCGATTTTGAATATTTCAAAATGTCATCGATAAATACCACAACCGACTTGTTCAACTGCTCCCCGAACAAGCGGTTCATCAGATCCATAAACTTTGCCGGTGCGTTTGAAAATCCGAATGGCATCACTGTAAATTCATATTGGCCATATCGTGTCCGGAATGCCGTCTTCTCAATATCTCCTTCCTTAATGGCTATCTAATGATACCCCGATCTAAGATCTGTAACACCCCTACCATTAATCCTACGCTTATCATCCAATCGTCCAGATAAACCTACTACGTCACAGCGGAAATACTACTACTACTACTACTACTACTACTACGGCGGGTGATACAACGCCGCTAACCGCCCATACGACTAGCAAGGCTTACACAACCTACAGTTACGGTATAATGTCTAGATATACCGAGTTACTACATTCCATACCGAATACAAAAGATAACATACTTACATTGCTGGATTACCGAGTATTTAGAGTATCTAATTACATCCCTTTCCAATCTCAAAATATTTTGAGTTTATTCAAGCTACTCATCTATACCAATTCTCCATCCTTTCATTATCCAAAAGGGTGTACCCTATGGTACACCGGCTAACAAAAGCCTACAGTCGTGAACAACATAGTACACCTTTCACAACTCATTGTTTACAGACAAAAAGAAATCAAACTTAAACTCTTCGTCATCTTCACCCGTCTCGAGGATCTGCATTCATATTAAAAACATCATCCCAAGGGGCTCAGCAAAAGCTGCGCATGAACTTCACATATACCGCGTGCTAACTAGGGTACGCCGACTATTTAAGGTCGACTGTACATGCGATTCATTAATTTCATACATACATGCTTTACGTACATCATACAATCATGCTCAATGCAGTATACAATCTAAAACCACAATACAATAGTACACCCCATACTCACCTTCACAAGGGTTAGCCAAATTACGCATCCGGGTTAATCGGAATGCTATTTCCTCTTTTACTCATTACACATTACTTACTCTTACTTTACTTACTTACTTTACCATACTTGTTTACTCATTCTTACTTACTTTCTCTTACTCATGTTAAGTCGGTATGACCTCCGGCACGGGGACTACTCTGTCCCACCACCGGGATTTACTTGACTCACCAATCCAGGATGCTACCCATTTAAGGGGTTTAAGCCGTGGACCAGTTAAGAGTCAGGAATTGGAGCCAACCTCTTGTGACTCCGCCTCCTCACGCGTGGCCGAAACTATATCGGACTTCTACTCATTCCAATTTAATTATCAATTTATTAAGTTAGATTGGTTAGCTTGTTAGGAATCAGTTAGAAGTCCAATCACAAACATTCGGTCACAACACAGTACATCACGCATACGCACACTCATATTCATCCATACATTTCATGAATTATACAAACAATGGTTGAAGAGAATATGCACACAAGGATCAATCTCATGATATACACAGGTAAGCATAATATATCCGATTCGTGCGTTTATCTTATTTGGTGATCAATTAGCACACAACACACAAATCAGAGTAACCAATGTAGCATACGGGGCATGAAAAGTTCATACCGTTCACCGTTGTACTTGTAACCGACTTTCCTCCGATGTTCACAAATCAAGTCTTATAACATACATATAAACGAGTGATTAATCTAACTATCATTAACTTAACTCGATTACTCTTATTATGTTTCCTAACTCATACTTACTTTGTCTTTACAATCCTTATACTTACATATGATTTACTTTCTCTCACTATTCTCAACCATCGTGGTATATACCTATATATACACATGTGTGTGCATATGTATATATATACGTATGATTGCTAGAGTTAACATCTTTTTTTTATAAGTTTGGGACGACCGACCCACTGACCGACCCTACCTCTGGGTCGGTCCATTCCAGTAAGTTTCCCGTTCTTCAGACTTTGCCCGACCGACCCAAAACCGTTCTGACCGACCCATACACCCCTGGGTCGGTCCCTTCCAGAAAGTTTCCGGCCTAGGAATTCATCGCGACTGACCCACGACCGACTCACGGCCTATGGGTCGGTCCGTACCAGAAGATTTCCGTTTAGTTACGTATGCCCCGACCGACCCACCGACCGATCCAACCTCTGGATCGGTCGGTAGCAGAACATGCCTACAGATTTTGTTTTTCATTTCTTTTCTTACCCATTTCTTCCCCAATCTTCCTACACACATCCTAATATGTTTTAGCACTAATTAAACACTCAAAATCGTGTTAATTCATCCATTAACTCATTACCCATTCCTATACCAATTTACACACTTGTTTGCTAACTTCCATTTCAACACTTACACTATCTTCCCTTAGTTATATTTTGCTACAGATTTTGACTCTCACTTTCTCCACCTATAGCTCCCTCTTCTAATGTTATTTCTAAAGCTTCTAACATATTACACACCTCTCCTAACTTACCCACTAACTAACTCCTTATAAAATCTATTTTCAATGTGTAATTCCTACCTAGTTAAACTCTTAAGTTCTCTAGTTTATAGGTAAAATTTGCCATAGTCTCCCCTATATTTTTACACTCTCACCACCTCATTTTCACTCACATTCTCATTCGTCTCACCTGTTAATAAACAACACAATATGTAGCTCTCCAACACCATACTAAACATTAAACACTCAGTAAATTCCTGCACACAACACCCATTCCCAACTATGTTTTACAAGTTTTAAAATGTCTTTTAAGCTTCAACACAATTCAGTTCTTCTTCCACATTACACTATTACTCATTACCATTTTACCATACCCATTTACACTACTAAAAATCTATTACATAACCATTACAAAACTACACAAAGCTGAGAATAATTTACCTTGTTCTTCTTCTAATTTTTCTTTTCTTCTTCTTTCGTCTACCTTCTTCCTTCTCTCTCTCTCCACCGATTATAGCACTTCAAAATCTAACATTACAGCCCACACATACTACCATTTAAATACACTAACTAACCCTTAATTATCTTAAAGACTTAAGGTAAGTTTTTAGGGTTTAGAAGATTGCATTACCTTGCAAGTGAATGGGTGAAGCCTAGAATAGCTCAAGAATAAGATTTCTCACCCTCCAAGAATGCCAAAATCGGCTAGAATACAAAGCACCAAACAAGGTTTTTAGCTTAAATTTCGTTTTGCCCACAAGGGCTAGAAAAAGATGAGGTTTCAAGAATATTTTTACCTCAAAGTAACAAGGAGATGAAGGTGGTTCTAATGGTGGTCTTGAAGCTCCAAAGCAAGAACACCCATGGAGATGAAATTGCTTGTTTTCAAATTTTGAAAAGAGAATAGTGTTCTCCTTGATGAGAGGAACACAATGGTGTACTTTTTGTGATTTTTGGTGAAGGTTTGATGGGTTAACAAGAGGAGAGAAGTGGGTGTTTTTGTGAGTTGCTCAATTCTCCATTGTTACCGGTTGGTGAAGGAAGAAAATAGAGAGTGAGGGAGAAGGGTGTGTACGTGAGTGAGGGAAATGAGAGTATAGGAGCGAGAGTAAAAGTGAGGGTGGGGTTTACTTTATTGCTTTTTAATTTGTTTGTCTTTTGCAAATGAAAACAGAGTTGAGAGTGTGAGTGAGGGGCATAAATCGGCTGCACCCAGCACCCATGTGGGTTTTGAAATTTTATTTGTGATATTGGACACACTAGTTTAGTTTATTTATGTTTCTACCCCACAACTTCCCGTTTTTGACAGTTTTTACTATTTTCTCGTTTTATTGCTTTTATTGGTTCTAAAGCTTCACTAATATTTGTTAATGACTATTTAGTTGAACAAAATTATTACAAGTCTATTTGACCCGCTTAAAGTCACGTTTTCCCGGATTCCTCGAAAAACGTGCTTTAAGGTTCATTAGCGTTTTTAATCCATTTTAAGGATCCGTTTTCTTCGAGATTTGTTCCCTCATGATTATTTAGACATAATTAAGCTTCTAAATTACTTTTTGGCCTAATTATTCACTATTTTTAATTACGGGGTATTTCAAGATCAATCTTAGAAAACACAGATGCCCCTTCAACTGATCGAACAGATCATCAATGCGAGGTAGTGGATACTTATTCTTCACAGTCACTTCATTCAACTCTCTATAGTCGATGCAAAGGCAGAGACTGCCATCCTTCTTCTTCACGAAGAGAACTGGCACTCCCCATGGTGAAACACTGGGCCTTATGAACCCTTTGTCTAACAAATCTTTTAATTGTTCCTTCAACTCATTCGTTTCTGCCAGAGCCATGCGGTAAGGTGCCTTGGCTATTGGTCCGGTTCCAGGTAGTAGCTCGATGGTGAACTCTACCTTCCGAGTGGGTGGCATGCGGGGTAATTCCTATGGAAAGAGATCGGGGAACTTCGACACTACCGGTAAGTCGGGGTCGAACTCGGGGTCTCTCTCTATGTCCTGGACATAGCAGAGGTACACTTCTTCCTTCTTCCTCAATTCCTTATACATTGCCATGGCGGAGATGATTTTGGTCGAAGGATCTCTGGGCCTCTGGCGGTATGATATGGTAACCCCAGATGGACTCCTGAGTAGCAGTCGGTGCTCAGCGCATAGGATATGACCCTTGTGCCACTCCAACCAGTTCATCCTGAAGATAACATCAAACCCTAAATCTCTGAACTTGATAAACGTGACTGGAAATTCTTCACCCTTAATTCTAATGGTGGCTCCTCGGTAGTAGCGAGTGCAACGAACCTTCTCCTTAGACGGGAGCGTAACCGTGAAGTCGGGTAGCTCATCAGCGTCTAGCCCCAACATTCTCTCAAATGATGCCGAGACAAAGGTATGCGAGGCTTCTGAGTCGAAGAGAACTGATGCCTCAATGCCATTGATCGGAAAGGTGCCGGTGAGGATAGTACCGCTTTCACCGGCCTGTGCCTCTGTAAGGATGGTTAGCGCACCTTCCGTACCGAGTCCATGACCTAATTGTATTTCACTAGATTTTATGAGTAATGGTGGTATAACAAGAGTCATAACAATTGATATGAACAACACTATTATTTTTATTGATAACCATCCTTTTTACATCATGTGTTTCCTCCTTACACTTCTTTTCTTACATCATGCTTAAAACATAACATGGCTAATATTGTCTAAAGGTTAGGTTTAACCGTCCCTGTTTCATGTGTGTCGCATTGATTACTGCCGACGGTGCTGTATTCAGCTTGATTCTCTTAATCCCATGGTACAACATTCTTGACTCTCCACCCATAACTAATACATCTCTAGACTGAAGTAGTAGCTTCTTAGCATGGTCCACACGCTTCTGCTCACCGTATATAAACTCAGCGTCATCTGCAATGGACCAAGACACTACGGGTATCCCTCTTTCGAGAGACTTCGCTGTCTCGTCCTTATCCTGATGTAATCCGAGTCGCCCGTCCTTCTCATAGAAATTAACGATACATAGATCCGCTTGTATGCCAGGGATCGGGTCAGCCTTCAGTTGCTGTGTGACCTCCACGGCTTGTGTAGTAACCGGATGGAACTCTTCGGGTATCCCCGGTGGTGAGACTCCATCTCGTGCTCTCGTGGTTTGGTACGTCTTGGCATATGGATTCTAGTCCTTGCCTAAGCTCATCATCTTTAGTTTCATCCTTGCTCCTCTTGGGTACTCCAGTGTATAGAAACCTCCCGGTCCCACTCCTAACTGACTGCATTTCCTGATGATGGCTATTTATGCTTCGGGTGTCAGGTATCCCCTTAATAAAATCATACTTGGGCGGATAACCTGACATTGATTTGGTGTGATTTCTCGGGTTTCGATGTCGGTCTCTTCCAGGTCATGCGTTGTAGGTATGGGGTAGCAAATATTGAATTTCCTAAGGTAATGGTAGGTTATATCTCACTTAAGTTCTCATTTTGTCTTAATCTTATCTAACTTAATTATTCACCAAAGCATGCATAAAATGAGGTAGCAGGCAATTTTATTACTAAATGGTTTATGGCGGTACCTGGCCTCGACGAGGGTTCAGCCTCATCGTCCTGGTCCACAACGTGTAAAGAGGGTCCCGACTTCTGGACTACTCTGGGGTTCTTGTTTGCAGCTGGTTGTGTCGCCTTCTGACCGTCAGATCCAGCTCCCTGATCAGTCTTCCTCTTGCCCTTCATCTCGGGCCTAAAAGCCCTGCTCTCGGGGTTCCGGAAGCACTCGTATACATGGTGTCCGTATACCCCACAAAAGTTGAATTCCACCTTATTACCCTTGCAGTCAAGCCCGGGGTGGTCCTTGTGACACCACTGACAGTAGTGGCGTCGTTGGTAGCCACCACCGGCTTCCTTCCCAGACTCAGTACCCGATTGCATACGACATCTGTAATCGTGTCTCAATGATTGTTAAACGATTCTTAACTCACCTAAAGTTTATTTCCTCACCTTTTGGCACCTTTGAGCGCTGGGGCTTAGCAGTAATTGCATAAGTAAACTTCATTGGCTCTTTAGTAACCTTCTCAGTCTCCATCTTATTCTTCTGACTTTTATGGGCCTGAGGCTGGTACTTCTGCTTTTTGTACCCGCCTTGCCCTTGGCTCTCAGCACTCTTACTTGCCGTCTTCCTCTTAGCAGCATTGTCCTCGTCCCTCAGTTGGACAGTTATCTCAACCTTTGCAGCGGCATGATAGCACTCCTGCTTCCAAAGTATTAGTTTCTCTCATTCTCATAGTCTAAATCTTATTCACTTATCTCTTAACCTTTCTCATTACCTGCAAGTTTGTATAACTAGTCGGTCCCATGCCGTAGCGGAGTCGATGGCTCAGCCCGCCGTAGAAGTGGTCCACCAGAATCTGGTCCGAATACTCCAGACCCGGCAGAAGACGTAGCAAGGCGGTGAACTCCGAGTAATACTCGTCCACCGTCATCTTGTCTGTCTGCTTCAGCGCATCCAACTGCAAGCGCTTCTTCATTTGGATATGGGCGGGATAGTATTTGGCTCGCAGCAGAGTTGTATACTGTTCCCAGCCGAACTCTGGAGTGGCCACATGCTTGGCCCTCACCAGCTTTCACCAATCGCCCGCCGCTCCCTTCAGGTAAAACGCGGCCAGACGCACCTTGATCCCAGCAGGGACATCAAGGGTCTCGAAGGCGGTCTCCAGCTCGGAGATGTATGCCTCAAGCTTGGCGGGATCAGTCTCCCCTTTGAAAGATGCGGGTCGAAGGTCAGCCAGACTCTTCACCCAGTTTGGTTCCCTGGGTTGTGGCGGTGGAGGTGGGGGTGCACCAGGCAGATAGCCCATGTGCCCTAATGCGGCAGCCACGATCTCTGCGATCGCCTGCCCTCCCGGTATCTCAGTAGACTCATTGCCTCAGCCACGGCCTCGGCCTCCTCTCGGACGTCCTGTCATCTGAACAATTACAACGCGCATTAGGCTTGTACTCACTATGGTTTTGTTTCATGAATTTATAACATCCGTAGAGGGTAAAGATGATCCATAAGTAATAGTGGTCATCTGACTCTACTCACTCTAACTTCTCACACCCTTAACCCATGTCTTATATTTTAAGTCATAACCTAACTCGGTGGTTATCCATGATCGGGATTTCGTTATTTAGAGCGTAACTACGCTCTGATACCACTTTTTGTAACACCCCATCTTAATCCAATCGTGGTTGTTGCATCTTAACAAAGCATAAATAAACGTCACAGCAGAATTTAACCAACACCAGGACCTTGCCACGGTCTGAACTAACAGAATATACCGAACTTAAATACTTAACACCATAAATCCAAAATACACACCAACCGATTGTTAGTAACTCAAGTATCAACATAATCTCCACAAGTTCAACTATTAACAGACAGGTGCACACGATCATCCCATACTCAAAATATAAAACCCATCCTAAGTATAGCCACCCCTACTCTCGTGATGAGTCTTCATAGGGCGCTTTTCTACAAAATGTAAACAACAGCCCCCGAGGGGGTTAGCACCTTTGCTGGTACGATTCTCTTATAGCCCCCAAGCTAACGGGGTTATGATGACTAATTGTCGATTGCATGGAGATTGATTAGATACACAACGTAAATAAGAAGTGCAATAAACAACGATCCATATATGAACATTCATAGTTCAAACACAATGAACAGCTTGAAGGCGTTCCCTTACTAAGTAAGTTAATCAATTAACTCCTTAAGTTATGGTTCCTCTTGATCTTAGACCAATCTTATCTTACCTCAACCTTAATTCTTATCTTATTCGCAATATACAAACCGTTCTTTAATTAGAAATGGTTGTATCTTATGCCAATGTTTATTTTTGTCGGGTCAAAAGAAACCCTAGCCAATGAGCTATTAACTCCATTGGTTGAATAAACAACTTATCTTAAAATTAGGATTTAGGTGATCCTACCGCACCATCTTAATTTGCCTTCTACCTTGGACTGAAATCCAAGGTAGCTGAGTCGACTTTTGACCCTAGGCGACGACTCCGAAGACAAGTCCCACTAGTAGAAAAAGACTCTACCGCAGCGGTTGTTTGGTACCTATGGCAGCGGTTGAAAACCGCTGCGATGGGTGCCGCTGTGGTGATGAAACACCTACGCAGCGGTTGTAGAACCGCTGCGGTAGGTACTCTACGCAGCGGTTGTTAAAGAACCGCTGCGTTAGACCTTTTTTTTAAAAAAAAAACAACCTATCGCAGCGGTTGTTAAGGAACCGCTGCGATAGTCTTTAAAAAAACACCTATGCAGCGGTTCTTACTAAGAACCGCTGCAATAGGTTGTTTTTTTTTGTTTTTTCCATTCCACCCTACAATTCTACCACAACACCCAAAATCAATCAAACCTGTTAAGATATAGCAATTAACAATGCCACCACAGTGGGGCATTAGATCAACCATTTCACCATTTAAATAGCCACCAAACCTATCTACGGGCAATAATCCACTTACATTTACAAATTTGAGCAAATTAATCAAACATCAACAAAATCTTTACAGAAACCACAATTGTTTCATGAGAATTTCAAAATCATCCTACTCAATCCTACCAAACCTAAACCCTAAAAGCAACCATTAACGCTCATGAATTCTGCCCATTCTTCGAGCACCTCGGTTATATGTCCTTCTGTAACCGTCTACCAACTCTTCAAAAGCCTTGAATTAACAAAAAAGAAATATGATTAGTTGCTAATAATACTTTGAGTTTAAGAATCAATGTTAAAAATTATCTACAAAACCAAAATATTTCGAGAATGCTACTTACCTTGTCTAGAGACTTCTCTGGCAAGAGTCTCGGTCCCGCTATCAAGTCACTCATAAACCGAATGACATAGTAGCCACATTCCGAACCTCCCGGCTGCTGTGGACACTGCACATGTATATACGTACATATTCAAAATCGATTTAACACATAAATTATAATACTGTTCCTATTTTAAAACTAATGAACATATTACAAAATTTGAATAAGGACTACAAAAATACCTTGACTACATTCCACGGAATTCTTAAATCTCTCTCCCGGATTGCGTATTACAGATACAAAGGCACTAGAATTCATACGCACAGATAAAGTAAAAGTTATCAACCGGATGATTAAGAAATAACTAAAAATTGATAATTAATCAAGTTAAGTAAATTCATCACCTCATCAACATGTTATATATAAGTGGCCTCTTGGGACGCCGAGATGCTGAGTCAAGCTGCAGGACTCTTGGGCTTTTTAGACATAGAACGAGCAAAGACCAGTGTCGGCTGTTCATAGATACAAGCAGAACTTAATTCAATCAATTACATAATACAAATATCATAATTTTTAAACTAACTTAACATTAGATAAAATTCTTACCCTTGATGAAGAGGCAGCATTATGTAAGATTTATCAGCAACTGCACACGCATGTATCACATTCGACAAGTACTGGACCAAAGCTTGGGGGTCAGATCCCATATTAGCTTCGGAACAGTAGTCAGGGCATAAGAACCCGAAACTACTATTCTCATGTACTTGGACCGCCTTGTCATAATAAACCTGCACAATATAAAGAAACCAATATTATGAATTTAATTTTCAAATATACAGAGTAAAATGTGTACAAGGTATGCTAATTACTCACATGCAAGCCGATTTGAGAATCGACGCACTCAACCAATCCTTCGTGAACAACTCCACAAAATCAGTAAGATAGATTTCAAAACTCTGAGCGCCTATAGTAAAAAAGATCCGGTCTTGGTTCCATTGTAACCGAATCTCTTGCTGGCGGCGTCATCAATAGTGTGGAGTGCAACAGTTTCAGCTTGGGGGGTAAGGCATTCAGAACCGCCGGTTGTAGCAAATTCGATCTCATCACAACTCTAGTCGCGGATGCCATCGAAGGATTAGCTGGTGCAACAACAACTCTCTTTCCTTTTGCCTTATCAGAATTTGATTGAATGTGTTCCTAATATATTAATTTAATAAGTATATGTTTCTACTCTAGGATATGTTAAAGAATAAGTTTTTTCATGGGGTTACCTGCTGCTCCCCAAGCTTAATCAATCTACAGGGCCACTGTACTGTCATGGATTCAGCTTGACGAAGGGTGGATATGTCTGCACTGGGCACCGGTATCTGACAATCCGCGTAAGCAGGCGCGTAACCTTCAACAAGCACCCGGCATGGTACTCTCGGAGCGCTGCATTCCTCACGGTGTCTCCAGCAAGACTTGAAAAGTTTTCCCCACCCTACTTCGACTTCGTCAACGCCAATCACTTGGAACAATGTGCAGTCAATTGGTTGCTAAATTTTCAAAATTAAAGATTTTAGATGCACATAAACAAGTGTATAATTTGTTTTTTTTTTGTATTTGTAGTTAACATGTTGTTCTAACCTTGAGAGATGAATATGGAAATGGGTTGACGGAGTGAACACTACTGGGAGGCACTGCTGCGGGCTCTGATGCTTGTGCCTGATCTGGCGGTCTAGAAACCTCCTGACTCATCCTCTCAGATCGCATCATCTCCATAGCTTGAGCGATTGACTGCGAAATTCATTTCGTAGTCGCTGCTCGAGCTCCGCATTCTGGCGTAAGTGCTCCTCATATGTAATGCTCCCTCCACACGTGTCTGGACCCAGGATTACCGAAGGCTTGGCGTATACCGACATGACCACCAAAGCCTACTGCACGACCCGGATGATCCTTCTTCCCGAGAGCGCGGGAAAGTGGATCATCCTGCCTAACGGGCTGCCAAGTGCCCTGGGTGATCTGGGAGCTTAACTCTTCCTGTTATGGAGTTTAATAAGTCAATAAGGATACTTCGGTTTATTTAACTGCTATTGTTACTCTATAAATATAATAAACATTTTTTAAACTAAAAATCACTTACCATTTGGTTGATGACTCTCTCGTGGCGTCATCATACTCAGCAGGTGCCGCCGGATTTGAAGGTTTCTTCCGTCGACTTAAGTCCCAAACCTTCATCCTTCGTTCGCTGACATTCGAGCCAGCTGGCAGCAACCCCTCTTTCTCCCACTGCGGCACACGCTGAGCAATACTTGTACTCCCCATGTGGTATGGGGTAACGATTTTTTTTTGCATTTTGTTGTTGTTTCTCACGTATAGCCTACATATATGTATGAAAAGACAAATTATGCAAATAATATATGAAAAAGACGAATTAACCAAATGAACTCTAAGGACACTTTAAACATTTATCATACAAAAGAACAACTACTAGTGTGAAACTCACCTTGAACTCAGGGGTCAAACGCTTCGCAACAAACTCATTCCACTGCTCTTCAGTAATACCATCATATTTTTGCCACGGTGGTCTCCGATCATCCACATCTTCACCTTCTGCCTCCTCTATCTCTGCGGGCTCCTCACAGTAAATGTACTGCCTCGTGAGCAGAGATCTGAAGTCTTTGAACTGTGTGGCAATCCCCTTCATCACATCATCCTTCATAGAAGGATCTATAGAATCGGTCCTATATGAAAAAAAAATGGATTAGTGTAAAAAGTAACTATAAATCTTAAAACAAACTATTAAGTGTAACAAATACCTTGAGACGTTCAAATATCTGCTCCTTCAACGCCTGAGGCACTTGCTTCCAATGGTGGTTTATATTGAAATATGTACTCACCAAATGCCTGGCTAGAGCAGTGAAATCATTTTTCCAAGTACCCGTGGGCTGATTAAACTCATTGAACTCCAAAGGCTTTGTCGGGGGGCCTCTATTTGCTTTCAGCCCACGGGTTGCCCCTCGTTTTTTGGGTTTCTTGAGAGGCGGAGGAGCAACTTGTATCTCTTGCTTCCTGTGAAGGCCCAGCTGTCTCGGTCTGCTGGGGTGGTCTCTATCTGCTTTCTTTGATTTCTTTTTACCACCTCGTGTGGTGCGTTTTGCCGGTCTACTCTGTGTGGCTGAGTTTCCCCAGTCAGGAGCAGCTGTCCTATAGGATCATCAATAGGATCATCATCCACTGAGGAAAAAAACACACAATTAGATCAATATTCATGGAACGATGTATAATTGCAAAAATAAACATAAATAATTAATTCTGATAACATTGTAACAACAATAATACGAATTATATAATGTAATTTCAACCAATGGTGTTACCTAGACATAGTAACATATATCATGATCTGTTTTCTACCCAAACCCCCTCATTATGGTCTGATCGAGCGTAGATGGTCTGAACATCATCATTTTGTAAATCATCAGTTGAATCATGCAACCCTGTATGCAACGATACTGTTTCATCTATCATCTCATTATCATCATCGTCGTTGTTTTCATCCTCAAACAAAACCGGTCTTCTCCCTGGAAGAACAACATACCATCTACTAGCTTTTGGGTCTTCAACATAAAACACCTGGTCACAGTCTTTACCCAACACAAACTGATCTTCCTTATTAGTTGTAACACGTGAAAGATCAACCAAAATAAGTCCTTTATCATTTTGGAGTCCATGTCGGTTGTCCACCCAATTGCGGAACAATAGAAACGAATCAATGTGATAGTTTAGTTCCCATATGTCCTCTATCACACCATAATACCAACTACTACTGCTCATTGGTTGAACCTGGTTACCTAGACCATATTCAGTCACCGATGCTTCAATTTTTACCCCACTGTTCTGATGTATTGATTTAGCATCTTGGCGTGCAGTGTAGTATGTGCATCCATTAATGTCATACCCTTCAAACGATACAACATCTGTTCCAGAACCAACAGCTAGACATCTGATTTCTTCACTGACATCTTCGGGGTTCAATGAAGCTTGCTCAAACACATATTCCTTAAACCATTGGACGAATACTCGATTTTGTTCTTTTTTAAGCCAGATACGGTTTTTGGTAGGGTTTTGTCGACTCAACTCAGCAATGTGAATATCGAAGTAGGGTTCAACAACCTCAAGGTGTTGTAGTACAAACAAATGTGCCTGATTAATAAGATCACGAGAGATACGAACAACCTTTTTGCCAATAACTCCTTTACCCTTAAATCTACCATGGTGACGTGGTTTGGGAATACCAATTGACTCTGCATCGTTCAAATAACTTGTCACGAATTCTGTGACTTCCTCAGTCACTGTTGCTTCGATGATACTGCCTTCCGGTCTATATCTGTTTTTCATTCTACCCTTCAGAATCCCCATATATCGTTCGAAAGGATACATGTAACGTAAGTAGACCGGACCACAAATTTGATCTCTCGGACAATATGCACTACTAAATGCACCATTATGTCGAAGAAAGATGGTGGGAAATAAATCTCAAGCTGGCATATTGTCACAACAATTTCATGTTGCAGATCATCGAGGGTGTCTGAGTCAATTGCCTTGCAGCAGACAGCGTTGAAGAAGAAACATAATCGAGTTAGAGCATTTCTGACATTTTCTGGTAATATCCCTCGTATTGCAACTGGAAGAAGATGCAACATTAACACATGATAATCATGAGATTTCATGCCTAACAGTTTCAAATCCTTCATAGAAACTAGGTTCTTCCAGTTTGAAGAGTACCCAGATGGTACCTTCAATGTGTGCAAACACTTGCAAAAACTTAATTTTTCACTCTTAGAGAGGGTATAACACGCAGGAGGTAGATATGTTCGCTTCTCATCCTCTATTGGGTGTAGTTCTTTCCGTATGCGCAACTCTTGCATATCTCTCCTCACCTTCAATCCGTCTTTCGTCTTGCCGGGTATGTTGAGCAAAGTACCACACACTGCCTCACCGACGTTCTTCACAATGTGCATGATATCCAAACAATGTCGAACAGGCAGATGCCGCCAATACGGTAGATCCCAAAAAATGGAACGTTTTTTCCAAATGTTCTTCGGCGGCTTGGATGTGTTTCCAAAGACATTTTCAATGTCTTTTACCTTTGCATACACTTCCTCTGAATTCAAAGGCAGACGAGCCACACGAGTCTCGGGCTCATTGTTGAAAGCTTTCGCTTTCTCGAACGGTAAGGATGGTCTACTGGAAGAAACCGTCGATGACACATATAAACATTTTTGCCGCAGTGCTTCAGACGATCTGAACATGTGTCATCCTCACATACCGGACACGCTTTGAATCCTTTCACCGAGTATCCTGACAAGTTCCCATAGGCAGGAAAGTCGTTAACAGTACAGAACAACATCGCCTTCAGTGTGAAATTTTCTTTCGCATGAGCATCATATACCACTGTCCCTTCATTCCACAACAAGTTCAGATCGTCGATCAGTGGTGCAAGATATACGTCAATGTTATGACCAGGTTGCTTTGGACCAGAAATTAGGAGTGATAACATAATGTATTTTCGTTTCATGCACAACCATGACGGTAAATTGTAGATCACTAGTAGCACCGGCCAAGTGCTGTGCTGACTGCTCAACGTGCCATACGGGTTCATCCCATCGGTACACAATCCAAGTCTCAGATTCCTATCCTCATCCCCAAAATGATGTTTGAATTTTCTGTTGATATTTCTCCACTGAGGTCCGTCTGCAGGATGTCTTAATTTTTCATCAATTTTTCTACCATCCGCGTGCCATCGTAAGTTCTTCGCATCTTTCGGGTTGGCAAACAACCGTTTGAATCTAGGAATTATCGGCAAGTACCACAATAATTTCACTGGACGATTTTTTTTCTGAAAGGAGGAATCCTCATCCTTGTCCTTGTACCGGGACAACAAACATTTAGGACACTTGTCTAGATGTTCGTATTCACCCCTATAAAGCACACAGTTATTTGGGCAAGCATGAATCTTTTTATATTCAACTCCCATTGGACACATCCATTTCTTTGCCTCGTAGGTGGATGTAGGAAGACCATTCTCATCAGGAAGCATATCATGTATCAGCTCTAGAAATGACGTGAAACACTTGTCACCAACTCCATATTTCCCCTTTAAGTTGAACAAATTAAGTACACAGTCAATTTTGTGTATTTAACGCACGAAGGGTACAAAGGTGTCTTTGATGCGTCCAACAATCTTTGATACTCTTCCGGCTTATCGACAAAAGTATCCGCAACATTTTCTAACATTTCATCCATTTGCTCATCATGGTGAGTGGTCTCACTGTCATCGAATCCTGAATCACTTAACGGTACCGACTCATTGATGGTATTGAAGGTGTGGGCGGTACTTGCGTAACGTGGATCATGAGCACTTGATGATGTTGAAGCACTAGCTGCAACAGTTTCTCCATGAAAATTCCATCTTCTGTAATGTGGCATGAATCCACGGGACTTAAGATGAAATCTAATTTCCTCAATGTCTCATATTTCCTTACGACCCCACAGTCAACACAAGGACATGAAATATTGTCCGCCTTTGTTCTGTCCTTGTGTTGCACTGCCGCTTTGAGAAACTCTTTCAGCTTCTCATCAAAGTAGTGATCCCCTCGATCACCGTACATCCAGTCACGCTCCATTCTATATGTGAAAACAAAACAAGTTTAAGATTGATTTGTCTTTCAGTTTCGTCTGCATTTGTATATGGAGCATGTTTCTACTGGATGTACGGTTGCAACCAAACTCAGCACTACTCTATGGTTCCAACCAAACTAACGTAGCCTAAGTACTCTAACGTTCCAACGTAACTAATCTAGCCTTATTCTAACAATTCTAACACATTTAATTTAACTTCAACAAATCATTGCATTATTAAAACAAAAAATAAAGTTTAATTACTTACTTGTTTTAAGGTTGTACAGAGGGGGAAGCTAGGAGACTGCTTTGGTGATGGGCTGGGAAAGTACTGGTACAAATCCAATAGCAGATTCAGAAGACCTGACAAAGAAAAGTAAAGATTGTTATACACAAATAACAAATAAAATTAATTAATAAGACTAATACGATTCTAGAAAAAATTCGGCATGACCTTTGCGTAATCGTGTTAATCCCATGCTTATCATTAAGCATTCACCAATATCTTATTTACCACGACAAAAAAATCAACAATTGGCAGCAACCATTCTCAATCACTCAATAATGTCACAACCACTTGCCATTTCACCACCAACTAATTAATGACTGCATATAACATCTCTATCCAATTTGTCTATGCTACAACTACTTTCCTAATAACTAGCAGAAAATGAAGAGAAACAAGAGAAAAAAGATATATGAAGATGTTACCTTTCAACTTTTGCACCACAGCAGAAGAAATGAGGAAGAAGAAGATGTAGAGACCACCACAATTACTGCAGACAGCGGCGAAGCAAGGAAATAGTATTAGGGGGTAAGAAATCCATTACTGTTCTACATTATGTGTGCTGTTGTATTATAATTAGTTAAAAATCTGCATTATAATATTATAGTTCCATGATTTTGCATTGTAAGCGGGATGTAAGATGTTGAAACATTATCCAATACAATCTACCTCAAATTCACTCAATATACTTATTTAATTAAAACAACACCCAATTTACCTTAATGCACCACCCCTTATTAGATTAAAAAAATCCAATCTACCTCAAGACATTATCAAAATCCCTAAAGAAGCATATAAAGTTTATTGTTTTTATTTTACTAACACCTCAGTTAAATAAACACCAACAGACTAAAATTATTCACCTTAGTTGATTCTGTTTGCGCTCAACCTTGCACAATTTCAGAGCCAAACCATTTCCGTAGTCAGATTTAGCCGTTATTATTTTTCATTTCATAGTAGTTTTAATTGAGTTTGTTTGTCTGAATTGACGTTTTAGTTTACTAGTTGCTATGTGTATAGGGGGCTACAAGGTTTACTAGTTAGGGATCTACCTAAAATATAAATACAAACCAGTTTTTCATGAAATTGTATCCGCCATTGTATGCAGAGGGCACAAACAGCAAAATATCAACTCAGACATTTTATCGAACACCTTACATGCACAACTATTTATACTAATTCAATAATGTATCTATATTCAAATTATGCACACACAACTAAACTAACAATCAACAACTACTTTACAACTAGTTTTTCAATCAAACAAGACAATAATTAACATGTTTTGAAGTTAGAATTCGAATTTCTAACATAGTGTTACTGCAGCTCTCACGCGACGCCTGCGACCTCCGTGACGGTACGGGCTGGCGACGGCAACGGCGGCGACGAAGGCTGGTGGCACGCGTGGAAGAAGAAGCTGGTGGTGGCGGTGGCGTCGCAGTCACAGGCGTCCAAATCGCCGTCGCCTACTTCTAATTCGCATAGAGAGACGTCGGAGCAGAGAGAATGAAGACGCGCGCGGGGAATGACTTATGGCGAATTGGGGCAAAATAAAAGAACCTCTGTAGTGGTTCCTACTAAGAACCGCTGAGATAGGTTAGTTAAACAGACCTATCTCAGTGGTTCTTAGTAGGAATCGCTGCAGTAGGTTCTTTTTTTTTAGAATAACCCTATCGCAGCGGTTACAAATAAGAACCGCTGAGATAGGTTAGCGACAATTTAAAAAATGTCCTATCTCAGCGGTTCTTTGTACAACCGCTGCAGTAGGGGCGCTGCTATAGATCTTTTTTCTACTAGTGTCCTTAAGCGGGAGTCGGATTTGATTCAGATACCGACCCCCTTTCCTTAACATGCATGACCGGAGTCAGTCCCGGATTCCTCACTCCCCCCCCAAGTTCCAGTTAGTAGAAAGTCTTATAGACGAAGTGTTGGTTAAACCTTTCTCGGGTATTAACCAACAAACAATTTTGGGAGTGAATTTCTTATCTCAAACAATGTTACTAAGTATAGTTTGTAACTACTCTCAAGGTCTAGTGCGTTAGTACTATACAAACACACAAGAAGATATATAGTCTGGTTGCATGCTTTATCTTGTTTAAGTCATAGCAAATAAACATTTAGCACACAAGCCGAGGGACATCTCGTTAGCAATCAGGCTACAAGAAAACCATACCGTTCACCGTCGACGGTTGTTCGTGTAACCTCCTTTCGAATCCCAATTCTCAAACCCTAAAAAAATTGACCCACTTAGGTTGTTAATTAATTCATATCAACTCAACTTGTTTAACTTACTTAGTCATTAATGTTTCCCCATCTAACACCACTTAAGTTCTTATAAACTTGACCTTAAACAATTAAATCCTTAACTTAACTTAATCCCTTAAGTCCTTGTATTCTTATCTTTCTAATCATCATTACCTTCTTAATGGCATACCACTAATACCATTTAACATCCTTAGAATAAAAGTTTTTCTTTTTATAATAATAAGAGTCGACCGACCCACTGACCGACCCAACCCCCTTGGGTCAGTCCATTCCAGAACATTTTGGTTGTCTAAATTTAGCCCGACCGACCCAAAACCCTCTGGTATTAGTGGTTCTTTAAACCACTTACACTTCCAACATGTAAATTGTTTGCCTAAAACTTCAACTAACCAAAGTGTTTTCTTTCCATCAATGTAACCACTCCTTAAGTATTATCACTCATCTTTCTTTTACTTAAATTTCCTAAACATTACACCCAAACTATACCACATCACAATATAGTGCATAAACTTAAATTGCTTGGCACTTAGTGTAACACCCCTACTCTAATCGGCTTCTAATCGTCTTACTTAACATTGAAATCGCAACGGTAATCTAAACAATTGAACTACTGGTGTCACCGTTCTCACTCGCCCATACGAGTAATAACGTGCTTACTGATATATTTATAAATACGAAACAATTTCCCACATTGACAACAAGAGATAGATCTAACCTTCCATTCCAATGTAAAATACAATCATAGTGAGCATTCTAAGTACCCCAATCCTATACACGTTTCTATATTCGTATTAAAATGCAATAGTGCATATTTAAACAACTGTGACTAAACTACCTAGCGCGTCCCGCTCTCTGTCGACATCGGAAGCTGCATAACTGCAAAATATTTGTTTGTGGTATGGAATCAGCCCCTGCTGAGTATGTTACTACATGACTGTCATGGCCCCTCAGACTCTCAGTTAATTGGTCAAGAGCATGCCATTCATTTGCATACAAGTAGTTAAATATAAAAACTGTAAAGCAACAAATATATTGCAGTAAACTCATATAGCAAACAAGCCCCCGGCTTCACACATCACATCGCAATTAACCAACTGAAAGCGTTACAACGCATATATGAGTACGAAGACTCCACTCCACCAAACACTTAATAGTTCATAATTGAGTACGGTGACTCACTCGACCAATCAATCCACAAATAATCCACACACGAGTACAGCAACTCTACTCAACCAGTTCACAATATAGATGTGAGTACAATGACTCAATTAAATCAATTCACAACATACATCACATAACCACATAGCATAACCATTGAACAACAAGGCAAAACAACGAGGATTATAAACAAGTATAGATTCTCGTCTGTGGCATACAAGCCCAAAGAATGTTTGCCTACTGTACGAGTTAACATAGTTGTTCATAATTGCTCAGTCATGCCTAATGACAGCATCTCGTTAAAATGACGTGTCTCTAAGTTACCCATCTCCTATGGCGGGTCACCCACGGCAGTAGCCACTCCAGCGGTAGAGTCTCCGACCGACGAACCATCTGTAGTCTGTTGGAAATTTATCTTGATACTTACAGACACCCCACGGCATCCTAGTATTGTTAGTTGATCACAATTCACAGTAAGAGTGAAATACCCCGTAATTAAAAATGGTGATTAATTAGGCTAATAGATAATTTATAAGCTTAATTAAGTATAAATAATCATGAGGGAACAAATCCCGAAGAAAACGGATCCTTAAAATGGATTAAAATCACTAACAAACCTTAAAGCGCGTTTTTCGAGGTAACCGGGGAAACGTGTCTTTAAGCGGGTCAAATAGACTCGTAACAATTTTGGTCAACTAAATAATCATTAATAAATATTAGTGAAGCTTTAGGACAAATAAAATCAATAAAACGAGAGATTAGTAAAAACTGTCAAAAACAGGAAGTTGTGGGGTAGAAATATAAATAACACAAACTTATGTGTCCAACTTTGTAAATAAAATTTTAAGACCCTCATGGTCTGTGTGTGTGTGTCCGATCCCACACCCCCTCTCTGACACTCTATTAATTCCCCCTTACTCACAAAACAACAAAAGTCATAAAACCTACTTTATCTACTTTACTCCCTCACTCACAATTCTCTCTCCTCCTCTCATTCTCTTCTCCACGTACAGACCCCCATCCCCACTCTCTGATTTTCTTTCTTTCGTCCTCTGCAAATCGATGCCATGGAAGCTTGAAGCAAACAACACAAAACCTCTCTTCTCTCCTCTTGTAACCTCCCTTAAGCTCTTCCAAAAAGTATAAAAACTACACCATTGGAATCCTCTCATCAAGAGCTACACTTCTACCTTTCCAAAATTCGAAAACGACAACTTTCGTTTTTATGGGTATGCCCCATTTGGAGCTTCAAGACCACCATTAGAAGGCCCTCCTTCTCCTTGTTCTATTGAGGTAAAAATATCCTTAAAAACCCCATCTTTTTCCTAGCCTCAAAGGTAAAACGAAAATCTAGCTAAACACTTGTTTGGTTCTCTTGTTCTATAGCCGATTTTGGCATTCTTGAAGGGGTTGAAAGTTTGTTCTTGAGCTATCCCAAACAGCACTTGTGCCTTGGAAGGTAAAATAATTTCTAAACCCTAAAACCTACATTAGAGCTCGAATAATGGTTAGGGTTAGTTTTAGTATTAAAATGGTGTATTGAAATGTATATATAAATGGTTGTAGTGTTAGATGAATTGAGATTTACAAAACCGGTAGAGAGAGAAGGAAGAAGAAGAAGCAAGAAGAAGAAGAGAAACAAGGTAAATTACATTCTTTTATGTAGCCTTGTATATACATGTATGTAAGAGATTTTTAGGAAGCTAAATGAGTATTGTAATTAGTAGTGCAGTAATAGTGTAATGTGTAGGAGAACATAAGTATTTTGAACCTTTTAAAAGACATTAAAAACTATTGAAACCTAAATGGGAATTGAATGTAATGTGCAGGAAATTTCTAATGTTGTTAGAGTGGTATTTGTGTATGAGAGATTGAGCATATTTGTATTGGTTTTAAACAGGTGGAATAGATCATTTACATGAGTGAAACAATGTGGTGAGAATATAAGATTTCAGGGGAGACTATGGCAAAATTTGTCTAGGATTAGAACACTTAATGAGTTAAACTAGGTGAAAAATGTAGGTTGTAACAGATTTTGATTGAGGAAGATAGAGGGTAAGTTGAGAGAGATAGATAATGTATTCTAAATGCATTAGGAGTGGTAGAATTGTCAATAGAAGAGGGAGATGAAGAAGAGGAGTGTAAGTGTTAAAATCTGTAGCATAATGCAACTAGAGAAGAAACTAGGTGAGTGTTGAAAAGAAACTTGGAAAATTATGTGAGTGAATTAGTATAGAATTGTGTATGGAGTTAAGGAGTGAACTAGGGTGTATTAAGAGGTTTAATTAGGGTTAAAACATGTGGGATTAAGTGTAGGAACAATGGGGAAGTTATGGGTAAAAGAGCGGACTGAAAAAAGAAATAAAAATGCAAATACTGGGCCGGACCGAACTTGCGACCGGACTTGCAAGTTTGGTCGAGCCCAGATCTACAAAGACGGGAAAGCTTCTGGAATCGACCGGACTTGCGACCAGACTTGCAAGTTTGGTCGGACCAGAAAAATTTTCCCGTCTGAAACCTACTGGAATCGACCGGACTTGCAAGTTCGGTCGAGCCAGAGAAATTCCCCGATGAAACCTTCTGGAATGGACCGAACTTGCGACCGGACATGCAAGTTCGGTCGGCCAGAAAAATTCCCGTAATGCAAGTTACTGGAATGGACCGAACTTGCGACCGGACTTGCAAGTTCGGTCGGGCCAGGAAAATTCGGTATGTGAGCTACTGGAATGGACCGGACTTGCAAGGTCGGTCGCAAGTCCGGTCCAGTCAAAAAAAAAAAATTTAAATTAAAAATAGATATATATATATACCTACATATATATATATGTACATGTATGTAAGCATGCCAATATTAAGTAAGAAAGTAAAACTTAAGGTAATGAAAAAATAAGTAAGTAATGTGTAAGTGTAAGAAGTATAAGGACATAGTAAGTATGAGTTAAATTAATGATAGTTATATTAATCATTCAATTGTATATATAATAGGATTTGATTTGTGACACCGAAGGACGTTTGGAATCACGTACAACGGTGAACGGTATGGATTCCTCATGCCCCGTATGCTATCTTGGTTACTCTGATTTGGTGTGTGTGCTAATTGATCTACAAAATAAGAAATGCACGAATCGGAGGTATCATGTTTACTTGTGAATATGTAGTGTTGTATGTTGTCCTTAAATTTAGTTTGTATAATTCATGAAATGTATGGATGAATATGAATGCTTGTATGAATGTTGCAATGTACTGTGACCGATTGTGAATGTGTTTGGGCTTCTAACTTATTCCTAACAAGCTAACCAATCTACTTAAATTGGTAATTAAATTGGAATGAGTAGAAGTCCGATATAGTTTCGGCCACGCGTGAGGATGCAGAGTCACGAGAGGTTGGCTCCAATTCCTGACTCTTAAACTGGTCTGCGGCCCAAATCCCTTAAGTGGGTAGCATCCCGGATTGGTGAGTCAAGTAAATCCCGGAGGTGGGACGTCGTAGTCCCCAGGGCCGGAGGTCCCGACGACTTAACTTGAGTATGAGTAAGTAAGTAAGAATGAGTAAGTAAAGTAAATGAAAGTAAGTAAGTGTAAGTAAGAAAAAGTAAGTAACGAGTAAAAGAGTAAAAGCATTCCGATTAACCCGGATGCATAATTTGGCTAACCTTGTGAAGGTAAGTAAGATGCGTGTTATTGTATTGTTGCCTTGGAAAATAATTATTGTGAATGAGTGTATTGTATGCAAGCATGTATGTGTGAAATAAATGAACAGCATGTTTAGTGGACGTCAAATAGTCGGCGTGCCCTAGCTAGCACGCGGTATATGCGGAGTTTATACGCAGCGTTTGCTGAGCCCCTTGGGGCACCATTTTTACTACACTCAGGTATCGCGAAGGATGAAGATGTGAAGACTTAGTTCTAGTTATTTTGTCTTCTTTTTGGATTGTAAACACTGAATTATGATGGTGTGCTGAGTAGTACATGGCTATAGCTTTTGATTAGCCGGTGTACCATGGGGTACACCTTTTTGGGTATAGAGAGGATGATGATTGGGTATAGATGAGTAGCCAGTAGAAACTCATTCTTTTGGGATGTTTGATTTGGGATGTAATTGTATGCACTTAAATACTCGGTGACCATTGATGTAAGTTTGGTAATGGTATTTTGGTAAGTAAGTAGTAGAGGTACACTTGTGCATCATACCGTGACTGTAAGTAAGGAAGCCTAGCTAGAGTAGGGCGGTTAGCGGCGTTGTACCACCCGACGTTATGTAGTAATATTTCCGCTGCGAACTCGTAGGATTACAGGACGATTAGACGGTAAGCATAGGATTAGGTTGGGGTTTACAAAGAGCCACAACCTCTTGAGTAATATCTAATCATCGCATCGTTACTATTTTCTAAACAGCAGACTAAGGTTGTTAGTCCAATCCTGAGCATGTCGACTCGGGATCCAGTGTTAGATACGGAGCGGCGTTAAAAAGGCCATGCTCCGATAGAAGTCTCGGATAATAATATATATATATATATCTTATATCTTAATGCTACAATGTTTTACTTACGTCCTTATATTACACATAAGATAGCTGAATTACCTCAAACTATAAAACAGGGATTAAACATTAATCACATGAATTAAGGCATAAACATGCTTTAAAGTCAATTGAGAACAACAGTGGTCAACACAAAGCAAGATAGCACCCTTTGACTGTTTAGGGTAAATACATACCCAAATGAACTTATTAGGACCTAGACTTTTTCCTAAGCTTATTAACACATAAATGAACATACTACAACCGATGGACAACACTCCAACACAAAGAACAAGCATTTACATGCTTCAAGGTCAAGTTGGGCAAAATGTGCTCTAAGGAAACCATAAAGGTCTAATGACCTCTATTTTGTATAAAATTGGATTCCTAAGTATTATAATGAAGTAATGAACATTATAAGACCATTCTCAAAGGAAACCAAGCTCTAAAACATGTTCTAACACAAAATGTGCTTTAAAAATCCTTAAAGCACGTTTTTGAGAAAATTGACTTTCTGAGTGGGTTTTGAGTGGTGTTAGGCATTGGATTAGACCTTGCTATACTAATGTACTATAATGTACCATATTAGAAGGTCTAAATCCAAGATTTCAAAAAATCAAAAATATGGCATTCATTTGTGATATAACCCAATATTGCATTTTAAAGCAAAATTGACTAAGTATGGTTAATGGTCAATTAATGACCACCTTAACCTTTGGAAGTTGGCAGGCATGGAGCAAGGAAGACAGCACATTCAACTTTGATACAAATATCTAGCTAATTTGGTGAATCATCATTTACTATTCCTAAGGTACATTAATTAACTATAAGACGAATTTAGTCTTGTTTTCTCATTTGCTCCATTCCCAGCCGACACCACACATATTCAGCCTCTCTTTTGCTTCCCCAAACAGTGGGGAGCACTCCATATTCAGAAGAGACAACAATTGACATAGGTAAGCTTATTAAGCCATTTTTATGTTCATTCTCTTCACATTTCTTTCTCTTTTCATGGAGCTAAGCAACAACCATTTCCATCCATGGTTTTAGCTTGTTTTGGAGGTTAAAGGAGGGTGAATCTCGGCTGTAACAAGGAATCAGGTGAAGAAATCTAATCTTGTTCTTAAGGTATAAAAATGTGCTTTAAGCACTTATCTCTTGATTCCCTTCAAATCCGTTTGGAAAGTTTTGTTTCCTAGGCTTATTATCTTCATCTTAACATACTTATTCAGTTGATATATCAAGCACTTCACTATAGACAAATCCAAGCCAAAAACACCATTTTTGGCATTTTAATCAAGGTACAAATAGCCATCTTCTAATCTGAGTTATACCATTTTAAAGCTTGGTTTAGTAGCTCTTTTGATACTCTTTATGTTTCTGTAAAGGCAGGCCGAAGACAACCTTTGGTTACCTTGTTATTCTAAGGTAAATTATACCTTGAAAATATACATTAAACACTTCTTATGGTTAGATCTTGCTTGGAGACTAATCATGCCTTAATTGCTGTTTAAAACGTAACTAACTGTGGAAAAATATATCTCCAAACAGCCGTGGCCAAACAAGGCCTAAACTAGCACAAAACAAGGTATAAATCACTTAAACCTTCACTTGGTATATTAATGTGTGCTTATATATATGTGTATAAATGTGCCGTGAGTGAACAAGTTAATAAGGTCTTATTTTGACCTTAGTGATTAAGGAATGGTTTAGTAAATTTTATAACTAATTAATTAACATAATTCAAATTTAAGACATTATGTGGAAATTAGTAAATCTGGAAAAGGTATGTTTAAGGCCGAGAGTTTAATGCATTTTCGGGCATTTATGTGTAATTCATATCTATAAGCTAATGGTTTGTAATAAGGCCATGTACTTTAGGCCATTTTATTTATGTATTTATAAGGTTTTAATTAAGTTTAGGTATATATATGTATTACCGCAAAGAATGGGGTATATATTGTATTATTAAATTGGGGCTCTATAATACTAAAGCCCGAAAATTGGAGGTTAAATGAGTTTAAATAAAATTTAAATATATAAAGTTTTGGGGTTAAATCGTAATTTCTGAAAAATATGGGTATAAAGCCGTAATATATGGGGATTAATGGTCAAGGCAATATTAAGGAGGTCAACCTTGACCATATGGTAGGTTTTGACCAAATTAGATAAGTTAAATAACTTATTTAAGGTTTTATAATAAAATAAGTATTTAATTGTAACAATTTTATAACATATGTGGTATATATGTTATTACCAAAAATAAAGGGTGTATAATGGTATTATAAACACCCATGGGCTATTAGGAATTTTTAGGAATTTATTTGGGTTGATTTTGGAATTAAAATAAACTATATATGTATAATATATAGTTATTATGTCATTATGACACTTTGGAATAAAAGATGGGGTGGAAATGAAAAATACCGAAAGTATATGGTTAGTAAGGGTAAATATACACTAGTGGAAAAAATGTTTTTAACCACGGTTATTTTGCTTATATACCACGGTTAGGAACCGTGGTTTATGCTCTCGTCGCATATAGAAAATTGCCTATATACCACGGTTGATAACCGTCGTTTAAAAGTAGACTATATACCACGGTTTGCTATGACCGTCGTTTAAGACCGTTTTTGGATGTGGTCCTCAACGATTTTAAACGACGGTTAAGGAGAGAACCGTGGTATAAAGACCTTTTATACGACGGTTAAAGGTCAAAACCGTGGTATATTATCTATAAAATCAACGAATTAACCACGGTTATATGTATAACCGTGTTTTATAGTCTATGAAATTTTTTTCAAAATCGTCGGCGATTTAGAAGCGCCGCTTCGCAGATATCAAACAGAGCACAGAAGAGAATGAAGAGGCTAGAACATGTGTGTTCCTTGTTTGCGATTTAGGGTTGCAAAATAATGAGTGAAGAATGGAGGCGTAGTATGTTCGTTGTTCGCGGTGGGTTGCAAAATTACCGTGAAGTTGAAGAGAATAAAGAATGGAGGCGTAGGCATGTTCCTTGTTCGCCGGTTATGGTTGCGAAAATTACAGTGAGAATGAGTGAGTGAGGACGAGCATGTTCCTTGTTCGCAAGTGTAAGCTGCAAAAATTACCGAAAAACAAGAGAATGAGTGAGGACGAGCATGTTCCTTGTTCGCGATTTAGGGTTGCAAAAAATTACCGTGAGCTAGTTGAAGAGAATGAAGAAGAGTTGCAGAGCATGTTCGTCGGTTTGGGTTCCAAAATTACCGTGACATTGAAGAGAATGAAGAAGAAGAGTGCTTCGTCGATATATAAGAGAGAAAGCGCCGCGTAAAATTTCGGCCGAAAATTAAAATTCCCGCCTAGACTATATACCACGGTTGATCAAAAAACCGTGGTTTAATATAGTAAGATGTGCAATATAAATGACGGTTGCCTCGGAACCGTGGTATATAGGTACCCTATATACGACGGTTCTCCAAGAACCGTGGTATATTCACTCCGGCATGTACTATATACCACGGTTGCCCTGAAAACCTTGGTATATAACTAACCTATATACGACGGTTCCGGAAAAACCGTGGTATATGCGCTCTGGTATGTACCTTAAATGACGGTTGCTATTAAAACCGTGGTTTATAAACTTTAAACCACGATTTTCCATTTAACCGTGGTTTAAACGCCGTCATTAAAAACATTTTTTCTACTAGTGATAACCCTTAGGTGAAATTTGGTGATTTTTAGAATAATATAAGAGTATTTAATAAGATATATGTATAATATATAGTTTTAAAGATATTATAAAACTATATGTTATAAATTGGGCCAAATGGCAATTATAGAAACTTGGTGGGGTAGAAAAATAATCTACAACAGCACATGGGTCTGTTCGGAAATTTTACAAAAATTAAACCATAGGTTATACCCTTTTATAAGTTAAAAATGTTATATTATATGATATATATATATATAACATGGAATAAATAATGGGGTGATTTTGTAAATAAAGGAAACTATGGAATATGAAAAAGAATAAGGTTTTGATATGGTGCCGATGTGGCAATACTATATAGTTTTGTAAAAAAACTATAGGTTATAAATTAAAGGAAATAAAAATATCATATTGTATGATATTAGTATATGGTATAACATTACAAAATGTTATGTGGTCAAAATGAAATTAAAATAAAGATAAGGGCTGCACCGAATTATTAAGAGTTGGAAAAATGGATTTTAGACTATGGTCTATAATGTTATAAATGTTATAACAATTATATGGTTTAGATGGAATTAATATAAGTAAGGATATTCACATTAAATTTAATACCCCGGACCTAATAATGGTGATTAAATTGCTCTAATATGATTATTAAAGGCCTAATGGTGCCTAAAGTGTATTGGTAAAGAAAATAAAACCAAAAGAAAAGAGAAAACGCTTGAAAAGCGAAAAACGCTAAAATGCGCGTTAAATGAGTATATGAGATATATGATCTCGAGAGGGTCCGAGATGGATTCCTAAGGCTTAGTTAGGCCTAATTAGTATATGGGAATGATTCCCGAAGAAAACGGATCCAAATAATGGATTAAAACGCTAATGGAGTTTAAAGCACGTTTTTCGAGAAAACCCGAAAACGTGACTTTAAGTGGTCAAACGGACCCGTAAAAAATATAGTTGATTAAATAACTATAATTAAGTATTAATGGAAGCTTAATAACCATTAAAAATAAAGAAACGAGAAAAATCCAAAAAATGGGCCCGGTTAGTGAATAGTGCCAAACCGGGTAAAATAACGAGCGTTTTCTGTCAGAAATCGAAAAACGCTCCAGCTCACACCTACAGGGGGGGCCGATTTTTAATTGGCTAAGTAGCCTCTCACACACAAATAAAGAAAGAAAAGAAAAGAAAAGAAAAGAAAAAGAATAGTAAAAGTAAAAAGGGATAAAGTACTCACATTAATCTCTCTCCTCCCTCACTTCTTCTTTCTTTTCCCTCCTGCCTTCTTCTTTCTCACGATCTTCCTCCCTTCCTCTGTACTGGAACGGAAATGAAGCCCCCTCTCATGGCTTCTCCAACTTTCCTCTCATGCCCAAGCCACACCCAAGCTCTAAACTCAAAAATAATCACATATTTGTGATCCTCTCATCACTCTCTATCATCCTCTCTTTTCAAAACTCGAAAATAGTGAGTTTCATTTTCGTGGGTGTTGCCCATTTGAAGATAAAAGCACTCCATTTTGTAGCTTGAAGCTTCCTCTTTCACCCAAGGTAATAATATCTAAAGAGAATTTCATTTTTCTTCACCTCCTCTTGTTGGCCGATTTTGGGCACATTGTAATGCCTTGTCTTTCCTTGTTTTGAGCTATTCTCCAAGTCTCTAATGGTGGGTTGTAGCTCCTCCTTTGATTCTTGGCAAAACCAATTCTAGGGTTTCCAAAGGTAATGCCCATTTTATGCTTTAAGCCTTCTTTTGAGTTCATGAATGATCTTTATAACTAGGAGAACTAATTGGTACTCCTTAAACCCATTGGTATATTGGTCTAGAGAATTGGGGCAAGAGATTGCCCTGACCGATTTTGGGAGAAGAGAAAAGGAGAAGAGGAGAAGAACTTTCAAAAGGGAACTTAAGAGAATTTAAGGTAAGAAACCAACCCTAATGTGTATTCTACATGTATTAGAATTTGGGAAAGGTTAATTAAAATGAAAGAATCCCACTTGAGTTGTGGTAATAATGTGCTTGTAAAGAAAGAATGCAAGTGAGAAAACATTTGTGAATTTAGTGTTTGATTTTAGAGATATGCATTACATGAACTAAGCATTGTGTTGTATTTGGAGAATTGATGAGTATTGGTGAACTTGTGTGTGCTGGTAGAACCCATGATGGGTTTGGTTAGTTTTAGGTTGAATAATGTGATGAGATGAACTTTGGGCAATGTTAGAAAAGTAGCCAAGTTATGGCAAAATTTGGGTAGAAATTTGAGTGGTTTGAGCATTGTTGTGAGTGGGGAATGACCTAGAGAAGCTAGGTGTGGATGGAGACTTATTTGAATTAGTAAACCACCATAGGAATGCTTGTTCAAGGATGAGAGATTTGTGCTAAAATCTGTAGCAAAAGAGGTTGTTTAAATGCTTGAAGAGTTGTAGAAAAACAAAGAAGATTTAAGGTTTTAAGAGAGAGATATGAACCTTGGTATGAGTTGTGCATTATCCTGGAAGATGTGGAATGGTCAAAATGAAAGAGAGCATAATGCAAAGGGTTGAGGAGAAGTTAGAAATGCACAAGTGTGCATTAGTGTAAAATGAGAATGAAAAATGTGTGAATTTGAGCAAGAGTTTGAGTAAGGTTTGAGCCTATGATTTGAAGAGTTCTAGAGCATGTTTTAAGGTGATTAAACATGTGGAAAACTTGTGGAAAGTTTATGGAAAGATTAAGGGTGGTTTAAGGATTGATTTGGAGTGGACAAATCAAGTTTGGAGCAGGTTTTAGCAGGGTCCGGGACTTGGTCCTTGGACAAAGTCCCGGACCACACCTAAATTAAGGCCGAGAGTGCAAGTGCTGCTTTGGTCCGGGACTATACTCCAGGACAAGGTCCCGGACCATGTGTAATTTTCACCCGAGAGTTAAGTTTGCAATTGGTCCGGGACTTAGGGTAAGGACCAAGTCCCGGACCACCCCCAGAAACCTACAGAGTGTATTTTTAAGGTTCCTAATGATGGGGATTTGAATGTTAATGATGTTATAAGATGTTAAGGCCTTGTTTGGTGACATGTTAAGGCCCTAGGAAGTGTAAGAAAGTGTTAGAAGTGATTGTTAAGTGAGAACTCAAATTAACAAGAGTAAAACCGAGTAAACGGGATAACGGGGTAAATACGGGAATAGCATTTTATTATGTACCGTATGAGCTTAGTATTAATAATAATGTTTGAAACATTATCAGAGAATCGTGCGTGACCCGAGCAAGGTGAGATGACACGGTAAAAGTTAAAACCCCGGTGAAAGGTATGATTTTCTCATGCCCCGTATGCTAACCGAGTTACGTTGATTTGTGTGTTTGTGTGCCGGCTTATTCAAGATTAAAGCATGAAAATAATCTCTTGTTTGATTATGTATGCCTTGTTGTATGTTGAATGAGCTAACATACTTGTATGCCGGTGTGGTCTAACATAGTGAATGGACCGACTCGTAGTGAGTAACGTTTGGCTAGAGACCCATAGATCGGGTCGACGCTTATGATAACGAAAACGTGCAAACACACCAACTATCCGTTAAAGTATAACGATAATGCAAACATATGAACTCCCTAGATTGTGAGGAGAAGTACGGGTTGAGTAAATACCCGATGATGGTTAGAAAACCACATTGAAACAATCCACGAAACAAATGAGAGTGGAAAGATAAGTGAACCTCCTTCAAGAGGATTTAAGATAGTTCGAAGATTTGAAACCAGTGAAGAAGGTAAAAGAGACCTGAGGGATTAGTAACTCCCTTGAGACATGATCGACCTCCTATATGAGGATTTTACCTGGTATATGCAAGTAACCGAAAGTATAAGTAAGTAAATGTATGGGTAACTCTTAAAACCTAAGATTAACCGAACTAAAGTAATGTTCCCAAGTCATTAGAAACATCGAGAGTGATGCTTCTAGACTAATATACATGATACTATTATAACTCCGAGAGAGGAGTGTATGGGAACGAGAGTAGTCCGAGAGTAGTCGGACCTAAGTAAAAGAGATAGGAACAAAGAGAGAGTTCCGTGAGCTAGTTGAACCTTCCCACCACGCTAGACCCAGAGTAGGGTCGAAACCGGGGAAGTAAGACTATGCTAGAGAGCCATGAGTTTTGGCCTAAGTATGTGTTAAGAGTAACAAGCGTGACGTAGGAGACCTGTAGTGTCTCGAGAATCTATGAGAGCTTGAGTATAAATAACCCAAGAGTGGGGTGAGATAATGAGTGTAAATAACCCAAGAGTATGGGTGAGATAATGAGAATAAGTAACCCGAGAGTGTGGGTGAGTATAGTACGAGTAGCCCAAGAGAATGGGTGTGTATATGAATAAGTAACCCGAGAGAGCGGGGGAGGTACTGAATAAGTAAACAAGGCATAGTGAGGTATAACCCTCATGGCCTAAGAGTAAACATATACAACTAACAACCTTGTTATGTTAGTTAGGAATTGTGCTCCCTGATTGGATGTAGATTCCTTGTGTAATATACATATATATTGTATTGCCATGATGCATGTTGTTTGATTAAAATGAACTCCATGTATATCCGACCCAAAGTAGTCAGCGTACCGCGGTTAGCACGCGGTATATGCGAATTTCATATTCAGCGTAAGCTGACCCCCTAGGGGGAACGTTTTTAGTGTGCAGGTACTTGAAGCTGACCACCGTTCGAGAGAGTAGGACGGGGACTGCTACGAAGCATGGGTAGTTAGATAGTAATTACTAATGCATTTGAAAGAGGTGTAAGTCCGAGTATGTTATCGGCATCCGTATATTGTAGACTCGGTATAGTAAAGAAAGGAATTGAGTATTGTGTTGTATGAAGTACTCGGTTGTTCCAGTTCATCAGACCGTTACGGTAAGTAAGAGAGGCCTGGTTAGCCACATGGGTGGCTAACGGCGTTGTTTGACCCCTCGTTGTAATTAGAGTTCCGCTGCGTGAGTAGGAGTATTAGTAACGGTTTAAGAGGTAATGACGAGATTAACGGTTGGGGTGTTACATTAAATAATGTGACAAACTATAAATAAATAAGATTTATAAACTAAGGTATTTATTGTTTAAACCTTAGGAGTTGTAATTATACAACATAAAATGTTACATAATATTAGGATAATAATCTTAATATAAGTTGTATAATATAATACAACCAATGGGAATAATCATCTAATATAAGATGATAAAATGTAACATATAATATGAGAGTTTTATAACTCATGAAACTTACCTATATGGTAAATATATACATATACAAGAATAATGTATATAAGGATGGATATATATTATGGTTGGAAACCATATAATATAATGGATGGTGGGAAAATGAAACAATATGAAAAATAATATATATATATATAATATAATATAATAATGCATGCATACATGCAACTATAGGTTATATACCTAGATTTAATGGTGGATAAGATTAAAGAAATATAATGAATTAAACTTAACAGTCGAAATATTTGACATACGAGTTTTAGTAACAAAGCCGACCGGTTTAGAGAAACCCTTAACAAATAACTGTAGAAATCAGGGGGATGAACTGTCGGGGTTACTTGTTATTCGGAAATACCGGATGTAGTTAGTCTATGGAGACTGACTTATAGTTTTATTACCATTTAGATCATACTTCAGACGAAGGCGCTTGACGAGCTAGTGGTCTACACTGCACATCCTTGGTCTAAGGTGAACGGTATGTAAAAGGGTTTGATCCGAGAGTTGACCTATGAAATACCCCAAACCTTAGTATGTTGTTTAAACATTAAAATATGGTATATTAGGACTAAAAAGAGTCTTAGAAACATTAGTAAACAATTTGAACCATAGAAAACACGAATAAATACCTTAAAGTCAATAAGGACCAAAATGTGCTCTAAGCTTGGGATAAGCTTGGTTAAGACCTAATGAGCTTACCAAGACCCTATTTATGTATTAGTGAACATATTAAACCGATTACCAAGGAAAACCAAGCTTGAAAACAAGTTAAAACACAAAATGTGCTTCAAGGAGTCTTAAAGCACATTTTTGAAAAATTGCCTTGTAAATGAGTTTTGAATGGCTAAAGGTCCATCATTACTCTTTAATTAACATGTGTACTACTTAGTATCACATTAGGAAGTCTAAATCAATGGGAAATCAAAAAATTTCACAACTATGTGCCTTGTTTTTGAATAGTAACTAAAATGAGCTAGTTATAACATATGTCAATATAAGTAAGTTAAATGGTCAACAAAGACTAAAACACCCCTAGATGACTAATGGGGGCCGGTTTTTATGAGGTGAGTCACCACCTTGCGAGTTAACAAGTAAATAACAAGTAATAAAGCAAGTTATTATTTGCTATACTACTTAATATCTTCCAAAAGCAAACCTATCTTCATTCTCTCATTTCCTTTGCTTTCCCACGTCTTCTACCTTCCTTCTCCCTCTCTTTCACGGTGATGCTACAGCAAAAACATCAACCTCCATCTTTCATTGCCATTATCTCCTAGCTCACTTTGCCAAATCAAAAACAAAGACCACCATTCTTCTAGTCTCATCAAGCTCTTCAATCCTATCCTTTCAAAATTCCAAGAGCTCCATTTTGGTGCCAAGAGGAATCTCCATGGGAGGAGCTTGAGCTCATCTTTTCACATATTATTGTTCTCTCTTGCTTCTAGGTAAGGAAACTCAAAGAAAAATAACATTTCCTTCATGTTTTAGTGATGTCAGAAAACCACCATTAATGGTGTTCTTACCTTGCTTGTTCTAGCTTCATTTGAATCTTCCAAGGGCTTGGTGGAGTCCTCTCTTGCTACATATCTAAACTCTCTTTCATATCCAAGGTAAAACAATCATCTAAATGTTCTAAGACAATATATGTATCTAGGGTTTACAATGAGATGAAGCATAAAGCTTGTATACTCATTTCATTATTTGTATATGGTTTAGAAGTTGACAAGCAATCAAACATCCTTTCCGATTTAATCAAGGAAACAAGAAAGAAGTTTGTGAGGAAAAAGAGGTAAATATGATAACCTAATGTGGCTTATAAAGTCTTAGGATAAATGAGCTTATGTTGCTTGTTAAAACTACCTAAGGAGCCAATGGTAAATAACTTAGTAAAATGCTCTCAAGGAGACTATTAAAGGACATATGTTTTTGTTGTGTGTATTTGTAGGTCAAAGGCAAATATAATGTGGGAAATTCAGTGTTTATGGTTTATGCACTTTAAGGGCCCAAGAGCCATGTTATTAAAGGGCCTAAGTGCCAAGCAATTTAAATAATGCACTATATTATGATGTAGTGTAGTTTGGGTGAAATTTGTGTATAAGAATGTTGTTGATGGATTTTAGTGTTCTTGGATGTTTAATGGTGAAAACAATGTGTTTTGGTGTAACAAGATGTTAGTAGAACCCATATCAAAAATTAGGTAATATATTAGAAGTTTTAAGTGTCTAAATGAGTTTAGGTGGACTAGGAAGTGTTGGAAGTGGCTAGGTATATTACTAGGGAAAGAAAGTGTATTAAGGTGTTTTTAGAGTGTAAAAAGAACTTAGGCATTATCTTAGAGATTGTAGAGATCAAATGAGTGTTTTGGAATGCACCAAAGTCATTTTGGAGTGTGTAGAGATTTAGGAAAATTTTGGTAAATAAGGTGAAAGTATAAACTTGTAAAGGAATTTCAAGAATGGCATAAGGAAATTTGGGTTGTAAGAAAACATGCTTGAAAGATGATGTTTAATGGAGAGGAAAATACTTTGGAATAATGGTTATTATAGGCATGAAACATCACTTGGGAATCTAAGGAGAAAACATTATAAGTGTTAGGAGTTTTGGTAAGAAATGAACAAGTGTTTAAGAGTGTAGAAAATGAACTTTCCTACACGTCCGAACTTCCGTCCGAATTTGGAAGTCCGGACGTGCCCTGTTGCGTTAAGCTTTCTGAGTCTCGGCCACTGTCCGAACTTCTGTCCGACCCTTGAAGTTCGGACACCGCCATCGCTTTTCTCTGATTTTCCCTCGACCTATGTCCGAACTTCGGAAGATCGAACACAAGTAAGGACATACGTCTGGCTTCACCCTTTGAGTCTCGACTTGCGTCCGAACTTGGGAAGCTCGGACACAAGTTCGGACAGGCCACTGTGTTGGCCAAAAATGTTGTTTAAGACTAGAAAATGTTGTCTAAAAATGGTGATTAATTAGTAATGATGATGTGAGGTTGTCTATGACATGTTAGGTGAGTTATAATGGCAATTAAATGGGTGAAAAGTTATAACAAGTGTGAAAATAAAATAACTAGTTATGTGAAGTAATAAGTTAACAACGAATTAGTGCGTTAATTAACCGACGTTACTAAATCTGTATAGGATTCTCCAACGGTGGAAACCAGTCGAAGCAAGGACCACGGTATGGTTTTCTTGTAGTCTGTTGCCTACCGGTTTACACCGGCTTGTGTGTTGTTTGTTTTTCTGTGTGTTTATGACCTTGTAAGACTTAAGTCATGTAATGAGTTTACAGTTGTTAAATATTATTGTATTGTTAAGTGTGACTCATTTCCCTTGTGTGTGTCTAACAAGACTTAAGCACTTGTATGTGATTGTTTGTTGAGTTCGATGTTGAACTTCTAACAAGTGCTAACTGGGGAGTGAGGAGTCCGGTCTGTTCCGGCCACACGTGTGAGTATGGGAGTCGATGTCATAACCGGTTCGATTCTCTCTGTATGTTATGGTTGTTCTTCCATTTTGGTTTCCAACCTTCCCTTTAGCTTAACCAAGGCTATTTTACTGACTCACGTCGGGCCACAGGGGCATACTATGTTTTGTTCGGTGTGCTTGGATCACTAAATCCGAGGCACCTTGTGTTAAGTTATTCGTTTAATCTAACGGGATGGTAACGAGTTATGTAACGAGCTTAGCATGAGTTTGGCAACATTCTCTAGGCTCTCCATGGGATCTAATTGTGTTGGTTCGTTTCCTAAAACGATTCGTTCTTGTATGTTATGTGCGATGTTGTTATGCAATAATCTTGCTATGATATATATGTTGTATGTTTAAAATGAATGCCATGTCATCATCACAATTAGTTGCGCGTATCCCGGTAGCCGATGGGCTGCGCGTTAACCATACCAGCCAAGGGTTGCTGACCCCCTCGGGGGCTCCATATTTTTACTGCAGGATGAGGATCGAGGAAGCGGAATGGCTATAGATTCTAGGCTGCAGAAATACCTTTGGTTATTTTGGATGTTGAGCCCGGGATGCGCCTGTGCTCCCGTGGCGTTATATTTTTGTACCGTTTGTATTACAGTGACGGTCGTTTACAGTTGACAGTGGAGTTCACGTGTACAGTTTTCAGTGACAGTTTGTATTAGATACTTGGTATGTTGGTAATGTATATATGTATGGATGTTAGTACCTAATGCTCGGGAGTATGATCATCAGACCGGTACGCTTGTATTTATTCTGCCTTGTTAACCACGTGGGTGGTTCACGGCGTTGTATTACCGAACCGTTTAGTTATTGTTTAGTGTTATTTCCGTTGCATTTTCGATTATTGTTAAGTGCGTAGTAGGGGTGTTACAAAAAGTGGTATCAGAGCGAAGTATCACTCTGATGGCTAGAATACTGAGCTTAGGAATATACCGAGTTAGGAAACCAAACCACAGTTACCTATGTGAGTAGTTATGAGAAGGTTAACCATTAACTAAGTGTGGAGATACCTTATTGTCGGGAAGATGTTCAACCGTTGGACCGATAAGTGTGCAAGCACAATGCTAATGAATGTGCGTGTGAATTCAGATGTCAGGTAGACCACGAGGTAGAGGCCGCGGACGCGGTACTGGTGATACCGGGAACCAGGGAGAGAACCCTACGGCGCAAGTTATGGCCGACGCTGTTGCGGCCGCCGTAGCCCAGATGGTCCCACAGTTAGTAGCTGCGATGCAGCAGCAGCAAGGCGGTGTGGGTCAACAAGGGCCACAACCGCAACCACAGCAGCGCGAGACCAATTGGGTCAAGGCGTTGGCGGATTTGAGACCCCCGTCATTCAGTGGGGAGACCGACCCTGGTAAGTTGGAGGCATACATCTCCGAGATGGAGACCGCCTACGAGACCTTGAATGTGCCCGAGGAGGTCAAGGTCCGTCTTGCCGCTTACTACTTGAAGGGATCGGCTCAGAGTTGGTGGAAGCTGGTAAGGGAGGGCCGAGTTGCGGATCCTACCTTTCAGTGGAGGGAGTACACGGCTCTGCTACGAGCCAAATACTACCCGATACATGTGCAAGAGGCCAAGCGCCTAGAGCTCAAAAGCCTGAGGCAGGGGGATAAGATGACGGTAGATGAGTACTACTCCGCTTTCATCGGACTTATATACCTGCTACCAGATCTGGGTTACTCAGACCGGATTCTGGTGAACCGTTTTTACAACGGCCTCAGCTACCGCCTACGCTATGGTATGGGGCCGAGCGGATATACTACTTTGCAGGTAACGGAACCACAATGTGATGTGAATAAGTATGTGCAATGTGTTAATGTAATTATGAGTTTGATTTGCGGGGCATAACTAACACCCTAAATATAGGAGTGCTATCATGCCGCTGCAATAGTAGAGATCACCGTCCGTCTGGGGGACGAGGAGAATGCGCTCAAGCGCAAGGCCACGAGCGAGGGTCAAAGCACACAAGGCTACGGGGAGGGAAGAAGAAAAAGCCATACCCCCAGTCCCAGAAAGGACAGCAGCAGGGTGGCAAGGGCCAGACCCAGGCCACCACTGCTGAGGAGCCATTGCAGCTCACCTATGCATACGCGGCTCAGCCCCTGCGCTCTCAACCATTCAAGGGTAAACAATTAGTTCTGAATACCTGACACCAGAAGCACAAATCCACATCATCAGACGATGCAATGAACTAGGAGCAGCACCTGGAGGTTTCTATACACCCGAATACCCGAGCGGATCAAGAATGAAATTGAAGATGATGTGCATGGGTAAGGACTGGAACCCTTACACCAAGACATATCAAGAAGTGCGAGCTGAACATGGAGCAACTGTACCGGTTATACCTGAGGAGTTCCTTGCGGTCGTTAACCACGCCATGGGAATTGCTCAACAAGTTGAATGAGATTCAATACCAAGTGTTAAAGCGGATTTATGTATTGTGAACTTCTACCAGAAAGGTGGACGGTTTGGGTGTCACCAGGATAAGGACGAGTCACCCGAGTCTCTAAGTGAGGGAGTACCCGAGGTGTCTTGGTCCATTGGTGACACCGTAGTGTTTGTGTACGGCGAGTAGAAGCGTGCTGATCTCGCAAAGAAGCTAGTGTTGAAATCAGGAGATGTGTTAATCATGGGTGGACAATCAAGGATGCTATATCGTGGCATCAAGAAGATCAAACTGAATACCGCACCGTCGGCAGTGATCAATGCCACACACATGAAACCCGGACGTTTGAATTTAACCTTCAGACAGTTTTAAAGCCTTGTATAATTATGTAATGTGTTAAACCAGTGTATGTTAAGGATATCGTATGTGTTAGTTACGTCAACAGTGTAAACCAACGTATGTCGTAAAGAGTGTGTTAATGAATAAAGTAGAGTTGTTTGAAGTATGTCAGCCGTGTTATTACCAAATACTTATTAGTTTGCCAATGAATTAGGCTGTGCACTCGAAACAGGAGGTATACTGAGTGTCTGCAATGAGGTAGAAGCCGGCAGGAGCGGCACAATCCTCACCGGTACCTTTCCAGTCAATGGCGTGGACGCTTCGATCTTGTTCGACTCCGGAGCCACACATACATTTATTTCGCTATCTTTTGCGAAGAGGTTGGGGTTAGACGGTGAAGAGATGCCTGACTTCCTAGTCACTCTCCCGCCGAAAGAGCGGATCAGGTGTACCCGCTACCACCGAGATGTTGTTGTACGAATCAGAGATGAAAAGTTTCTGATCGACTTGATAGAGTTTGAGGGACTTGGTTTTGATGTGATTGTCGGGATGAACTGGTTGGAGCGGTACAAGGGCAGGATCCTGTGTGCCGAGCATCGTCTGCTTCTTCGGAGTCTATCTGGGGTTACTATATCTTACCGCCAGAGGCCCAGGGAGCCTTCGACTCAGATCATCACCGCCATGGCCATGTATCGTGAACTACGACGTGGGAATGATGTATACCTCTGCTATGTCTAGGACATAGATAGAGACCCAGAGTTTAGCCCAGATGTGCCGGTAGTGTCGGAGTTTCCTGATGTAATTCCTAAGGAACTGTCGGGCATGCCGCCAGCACGGGAAGTTGAGTTTGAGATTGATTTGGTTCCGGGCACCGGACCATTAGCGAAGGCGCCCTATCATATGGCTCTAGCAGAGATGACAGAGCTCAAGGAACAGCTGAGAGACATACTCGACAAGGGATTTATCCGCCCTAGCATTTCATCATGGGGAGCGCCGGTCCTCTTCGTGAAGAAGAAGGACGGTAGTCTCCGCCTGTGTATTGATTATCGTGAGCTGAATGCAGTTACGGTGAAGAACCGTTATCCTTTACCACGCATCGACGACTTATTTGATCAGTTGAAAGGAGCATCAGTATTCTCCAAGATAGATCTACGATTCGGATACTATCAGATTGCCATCCGTGACAGTGACATTGAGAAGACCGCATTCAGAACCAGATATGGACATTATGAGTTTACGGTTATGCCGTTTGGTTTATCCAATGCACCAGCCAAGTTCATGGACTTAATGAACCGCTTGTTCCAAGATCAGTTGGACAAGTCAGTGGTAGTCTTCATCGACGATATACTTGTGTATTCGAAATCAAAATGTGAGCACGAAAGCCACCTGAGAAGTGTGTTGTAACACCCTAACCGCTAATCCTTCTATTACCCTCTAATCATCCTCATACTTACCTTACTCGCAGCAGAATACTTACTTACTTACTTACTCCTGGCGGGATACTACTACTTACAGTAACGGTCTGACGATTAGAATAACTGATACATACTACTCACTTACAATACCGAATACTTACTTACAATTGATTACCGAGTATCCAAATATAAGAATTACATTCCAAGGCTGCTTCCCAAAAATTAAGAGTTTATACATTCTCCCCTTACTATCCAATCATGAATTCATATTCCAAAAAGGTGTACCACATGGTACACCGGCTACTCAAAAAGGCCTTAGCCGTGTACAACTCGGTACACCGTTTCAATCCTACTAACTACCCGAAAAGAATTCCGCAAGATCCTTACTCGACCGTCACGCCTCGCGGGTACCTGTAGAATAAAAACATTCCCCCTAGGGGGTCAGCTTACGCTGAATATGATAACCGCATACCCCGCGTACTAGCGAGGGTACGCCAACTATTTGGCCGAGTACATGCGGTTCGTTTCATTCATACATACGTACATACATGCTTCATACAATACAAATTCAATACATTCAATTCACAAGCATACGTGCATTCAATACATACAAGGGAGATATTACGAGTCACCCATTCACACTTACCGTTTACTCACCGCATTACGGAGATACAATTCTCCAATACATACAGAAGTCAAGTTAGCTTCATTACACACCCGGGTTAATCGGGTGTTCAATACTTCTTACTCAAGGCCGATGACTTACAATAGTCAAGGCCGGTACCATTACAAGCTTCTACTACTTACATACTTTATCTATTAAGTGGTATGACCTCGGGGCAGGGATTACTACACATCCCACCAACGGGCTTTAGGGTGGCCCACTAATCCAGGGTGCTACCCATTCATGGGGATTGGTCCATGGAAAAGATTACAGCCAGGATTCGGATCCAACCTCTTGTGTTACCTTATCCTCACGCGTGGCCGAAACTATATCGGACCTCTACTCATTCCATTTTACTCATACTCAGGTTAGGAGTTAGATTGTTAGGAATTAGTAGAAGTCATTACATCATTCCATACGTCCATACAATACACAAGTACACGTTACTTACACATACTCTTCATTTCCATTCATACATTTCATGAATTATACAAACTAATTGTTCAAGAATATACAACTAGAACAATATGGTTCAAACACAGTTATGTGCAATAAAAGTTCGATTCATGCATTTATCTATTGGTGATCACATAAGCACACATATCGGATAACCAAGTTATGATAAGGCATGAAAATCATACCGTAACACCGTCGCTTTCGTACTACCGGTTCCTTTGGAGATCAACTAATCGATTCCTATACATACATGAAGTTGCATGATCAATGGTCTATTATTGATCTATCATACTCCTTCATTGATACTTTCAATGTATACATACTACTTCATTACTTTCTTACTTGATTATAAAACCATTCTTTTCTTTACTACTTCTTAAATTTGTTGCCTTACTCATTTACTTACTTTCTTACCATTACTACTTCATTCATGGTGTGCTACTACATATATATGCTTATATGTATATAGGCATATATATATATATATATATATATATACATGATTACTATAATCATAAATAATATAATATATATATATATATTTTTTGACTCGACCGAACTTGCAAATCCGGTCGATTCCAGTAGCTCACATTACGGGAAAGTCTTCTGGTCCGACCGAACTTGCATGTCCAGTCGCAAGTCCGGTCCATTCCAGAAGGTTTCTACCGGGGAGTTTTCTGGTCCGACCGAACTTGCATGTCCGGTCGCAAGTTCGGTCTCTTCCAGAAGGTTTCTGCCGGGGAATTTTCTGGTCCGACCAACTTGCATGTCCGGTCGCAAGTTCGGTCTATTCCAGAAGGTCTCAGACGGGGAATTTTTCTGGTCCGACCGAACTTGCATGTCCGGTCGCAAGTCCGGTCGATTCCATAAGGCTCCCGTCTTTGTGATTCTGGGCTCGATCGAACTTGCAAGTCTGGTCGCAAGTCCGGTCCGGCCCCAGTACTTCAGTTTTAAAATCTGTTTCTTAGTGTTTTACTTCCCCATTGCTTTCCCAATCTTTACCAATACTTCCCCACATGATTTAGCACTAATTAAGCCCTCTAAATCACCTTGGTTCATCCACCAAACTTACTACTCAATTCCTACATTCACTTACACACATTTTCCTCACTTCTTCTCAACACTTATACTAGTTTTACTCTTCTAATGTATACAGATTTTTTAAACTCCCTTTTTATGCTACAGATTTTCATTCAAACTTTTATCCCCCATTACTCCCTCAACTAATGCTACTCCTATCATCCAAAATGCATTACTTTACATCTAGCTTCATCCCATTAACACACTCATCTCCAAATCTGTTTCAAACTACAAAATACTCCCTTTACACTCCTCAAATACACCTAGTTATTTCCTAGGTTAGTTCCTCTTCTTAAACAACTTAAGTCCTCTCATTCATAAGTAAAATTGGACATAGTCTCCCCTATAATTCTTATTTTGCTCACACACTATTTCAGCTCACAATGGCTCATTTTCACAACCTGTTTATACCATACATTATACTCACATTTCAGCACTACTACAACACAACATAAAATTCCTGCACATACACATTCAATACCCCATGTTTTCCCAAGCTTTTAAACATCATTTTAAAAACTTCAAAAACTGTTTGATTATCTTCTCCATTACACTACTACATTACTACTACTCATTACTCAAATACATTACTCATTTTACTACTCAAAAACTGTTACATTACTCAATACAAACTAGTTCAAGGTAAGCACAATTACCTTGTCTTGCTAGTTTTCCTTCCTTTCCTTTCCTTCTCTTCTTTTCCTCTTCCTTTCTCCTTGTTCTCGGTTTTGCGCAAGGAATGGGCAATGCTACAGCACCCCATGCCAATACACACAACTACTTAGTATTCATTTTATACTAACCCTAGAATTTAAATGTTTTAGGGTTTAGAAATGAGTTACCTTCCAATGGATGAATGAAGTTCTTGACTAGCAAGATAACAAGATTCCTAGCCAAAATAGAAGCCAAAATCGCTGGAGCAAGAAGAACCAAGAGTTCAAAATATGGAAATTCTTATAATGCAAACAAGGGCTAGAAATGATGGATTTTCAAATTTCTTTTTACCTCAAGATGATAAGGAGGTGAAGGTGCTTCTAATGGTGGACTTGAATCTTCAAATGGCCTCCACCCATAAAAACGAAATTGAAGCTTTTGGATTTTTGAAAGGAGAAAAGTGTTCTCCTTTGCAAGGGGATTCCAATGGTATGGTTTTTATGATTTTTGGACAAGGCTTGAGCCTTCAAAAAGGGAGAGAGAAGGTGAGTTGTGGGGGTTTCTTCAAATCTCCATGTTTGTCGCAGGGAAGAAGAAAGAATAGAGAAGGAGGGAGGTGGATGCGTGAGAGAGAGGTGAGGGGTAGGAGAGAGAGTCTATTTTTTTCTTTTCCTTTACTTAATAGCTTTGTCTTTTAGCAATTAAGAAACAATAAAGAGTGAGGAGAGTGGAGAGGAGGAAATCGGTCCCCTATGCACCCCTCTACAGATTTTGATTTTTATTTGCAAGGTGGACACACTAACTTTGTTTATTTGCATTCTCACCCCACAACTTCCCGGTTGTTACAGTTTTTACTAACTGGAACCCGTTTTCCGGAATTTTCTCGTTTAATTTATTTATTGGTTCCAAAGCTCCACTAATATTTATTAGTGACTATTTAGTTGACCAAAATTGTTACGAGTCTATTTGACCCGCTTAAAGTCGCGTTTTCCCGGTTTCCTCGAAAAGCGCGCTTTAAGGTTCGTTTATGCTTTTAACCCATTTTAAAGGTCCGTTTTCTTCGGGATTTGTTCCCTGTATTTATTTAAGTGTAATTAAGCCTTTAAAAATATAATTAGCCTAATTAATCACTGTTTCTAAGTACGGGGTATTTCAATCTACCCCCTTAAGGAACTTTACCCTCAAAGTTGCTCAAGGTTTACGGTTTACTGTTCTACTCATTTGGCAAGCTAATTGCCACAATGCATTCTACTACCACCTTACAAGGTGTTCACAATTCATACACTACAAATACACAATTCAAATACCATACACCATACTCAGTTCAATTGCCATACACAATACTCCATTCAAATACCATACACAATACACCATCCAATTCACACAATCCACAATACATTCACAATACACTTCGCAATGTCATTCGTGTCATATACCGTACAACACAATGCATTACTGATTACATACATACCGTACACATACCATACTCATCGTACAACATACTGAATACTACTAGCACTACTTTGTGCCAATAAAATACAATTAGCACTAGATGTGCCAACAAAATACAATTACAATACATGCATACTACGCAATGCTAACCCGAAGCAATGCAAAAGCAAAAAGGCTCTACCCCCCTTAAAAAGGGGTACGCCCCGTACCCTCCGTGCTATACGGATACTAGACATCTAGTCTACAAATAAGTTCGGGTACTTCGCCTTCATGTGTCATCCTCTAATTCCCAAGTCGCTTCCTCGACGTCGTGGTTAGACCACAAGACCTTCACCATTCGTACAGATTTATGGCGGGTGTCTCTTGTTTGTATCAAGGATTCGCAATGGAGTCTCGACATATCTCATCGTCGGCTCTAGGGATAGATGTTCGGGTTCCAATACATGAGAGGGATCAGCTATGTATTTCTTGAGTTGTGATACATGAAAGACATCATGAACACGCCCCAATTCTTCAGGCAATGCTAGCCTATAAGCCACGGCTCCAATCCTCTCGGTAATGGTATACGGCCCTACAAATTTTGGGCTCAGCTCGCCTTTTGGCCAAATCGAAAGACGCCCTTCATAGGTGAGACTCGCAAGAACACTTGGTCGCCCACGGCGAACTCAAGGTCGCGTCGTCGCACATCCGCATAGGATTTGTCTATCTTGGGCTGCTTTCATGTTTGCTGGATTTGTTGTACCTCAGCTTGTACTTGTTCCAAATACTCCGGTCCTATGATGACCGCTTCACTTGACTCATCCCAACACAACGGGGTACGGCAAGGTCTACCATACAAAGCTGGGAATGGCGACATCTTAATCGAAGCATGATAGCTATTGTTATACGAAAACTCGATAAGATGAAGCTTGTCAATCTAGCTCCCCTGGAAGTCTAAGGCACATGCCCTAAGCATATCCTCTAGTGTCTGGATGGTCCTTTCTGTCTGACCGTCGGTCTGTGGATGGAAGGCGGTGCTAAGTTTCAATTCAGTACCAAGCGCTTCCCGTGTTGCTCTCCAGTATCTCGAAAGAAATCTGGTATCGCGGTCAGATACAATGGTTTTCGGGACTCCGTGGTGTCGGATGATCTCCTTGTCGAATAGCTCTGTGAGCTTCGCTACCTTCCTGTTGTCCTTCATCGGTATGAATCGGACAACCTTGGTGAGACGATCGACTACTACCCAGATCATGTTGAGTCCTCCCTGGCAGGTGGGAGTCCAACAACAAAATCCATAGAGATATCGTGGAATTTCCACTCCGGAATGGGCATGGATTGCACCATTCCTCCCGGTCTTCGGTGCTCGAACTTCACCTTCTGGCATGTGAGACACCTCAGAACATACTCAGTCACGTCACATTTCATTCCTGACCACCAGAAGTACCACTTCATGTCTTTGTACATTTTAGAGGCTCCCGGATGGACATGCAATGTCGAACAATGTGACTCTCGCAGAATGCGATCCCTTAGCTCAGCATTGCTTCGGGGAATGCATAATCTTCCATTCAATCGGATCAGACCATCTTCATGCAATTTGAAGTCGTACTTTCGGTTCTCGAAGGTACCCTCTGTGATTTTCTATCTGATCTCTGTGAAGTAAGGGTCGCTTAGCTGAGCGTCTCGCACCTCGTCAACCAAGCTAGAAGAAGCGAGTGAGTAGCGAATGGAGCGAGTGTGCTCGACGACTCAGGGCATCGGCTACAACGTTTGCCTTCCCTTCTTTATACTGGAGGTTGATGTCGTAATCTGAGAGGAACTCCATCCACCTCCTCTGTCTTAAATTCAGTTCCTTCTATGTGAATACATACTGCAAACTTTTATGGTCGGAGTAGATGGTGATGCTTACCCCATAAAGATACTGTCGCCATATCTTCAAGGCGAAGACAATGGCTCCTAACTCTAGATAATGTGTCGGGTAATTCTCCTCATGCTTTTTCAGCTAGCGGGAGGCGTAGGCTACTACCTTGCCATGCTGCATGAGTACGCATCCCATGCCCTTGCCCGATGCATCACAATACACCTCAAATCCTCGGTGCCCTCTGGAAGAGTGTGAGAACTGGCGCTGAGGTCAATGAGTCTTTTAGGCTCTGGAAGGATACCTCGCACTCGTTTGTCCACACAAACGGTGCATCTTTCTTCATCAATGATGTCATGGGCTTAGTGACTTTTGAGAAGTCCTTTACAAACCTCCGGTAATAACCGGCTAAACCAAGAAAGCTCCGGATGTCGGTAACAGTCTTAGGTCTAGGCCATGATCGCACTGCTTCAATTTTGGATGGATCTACTGAAATACCCGCGCTCGAGATGATATGACCGAGGAATGATACCTGATCTAGCCAAAACTCGCATTTGGAGAACTTCGCATACAGCAGGTTCTCGCAGTGTCTCAAGTACTCTTCTCAAGTGGTTTTCATGTTCTTCTGCTGACTTCGAATGCACAAGGATGTCGTCGTTGAATACTACTACTGAAGTGTCCAGCTGATCACTGAATAACCGATTCATTAGGTCCATGAATTTGGCTGGTGCGTTAGACAAACCGAATGGCATCACCGTGAATTCGTAGTGGCCATATCTTGTTCGGAATGCTGTTTTCTCATTGTCTTGCTCTTTGATAGCAATTTGGTGATATCCAGATCGGAGATCAATCTTAGAAAAGACCGAAGCTCCCTTCAACTGATCGAACAGGTCGTCGATGCGTGGCAATGGATATTTGTTCTTTACGGTGACCGCATTTAACTCGCGGTAGTCGATGCAGAGGCGGAGACTACCGTCCTTCTTCTTCACAAAGAGGACTGGTGCTCCCCAGGGTGATACGCTCGGGCGTATAAACCCTTTGTCGAGTAGTTCACGTAGTTGCTCTTTCAACTCTATCATTTCTGCTGGGTGCCATACGGTATGGTGCCCTAGCAATGGGACCAGTACCAGGTACAAGGTCAATTTCGAACTCTACTGCTCTCTGTGGTGGCATACCAGGTAGCTCTTTGGAAATACATCAGGAAATGGAATTCTGAGACTACTGCTACATCATCACTGAACTCTGGGTCTCTCTCCAGGTCTTGCACGTGGCATAAATACACTTCATGTCCATTTCTGAGCTCCCGGTACATTGCCATAGCGGAGATGACTATAGTTGAAGGCTCTCTCGGTCTCTGGCGGTATGAAACAGTGACCCCAGATGGACTCTTGAGCAGCAAGTGATGCTCGGCGCATAGGATTCTCCCCTTGTGCCGCTCCAACCAGTTCATTCCAATTATCAACTCGAATCCCAACCCGTTGAATTCAATGAAGGAGATGGGAAACGCTTCGCCTTTGATTTGAATTGTGTGGGGGTGTGGTAGTACTTAGTACACTTTACTCGTTCCTTCGACGGGAGAGTAACCAAGAAATTCGGTAGCTCATCTGCGTCTAGCCCCAACCTTGTAGCGAATGATGGCGATACAAAGGTGTGAGATGCACCGGAGTCGAACAATACTGAGGCTTCAATGCCGTTTACTGGGAATGTTCCCGTTAGAATGGTGCCACTTTTGCCGGCTTGTCTTCGGTGAGGATACTCAGGTTACCTTCGGTACCGAGTCCACAACCTATTGATTCATAAGATGATAAGTAACGATGGTGGAACGCAAGTGGAATTTAATAACCAACACTGCTTTTATTGAATAACCAACCATCATACATACTGTGTCTCTAATACACGTTACTACGGGATTACATGCTACTACAAGATTAATACTTTCTAAAGGTAAGGTTCAGGCGTCCTAGTTTCATGTGTGTGGCATTGATTATTGCCGGTGGTGCCGTGTTCAACTTGATCTTCTGGATCCCGTGATACAGCAACATCGATTTTCCACCCATGATTAGGACATCTCCTGATCTCAATACCAATTTCTCTGCGAGGTCCACACGCTTCTGCTTGCTATACAAGAATAGCGCGTCATCACCAATGGACCAAGACACTACGGGCATTCCTAGTTCAAGAGATTCCGCTGTCTCGTCCTTATCTTGGTGCAAGCCAAGTCGTCCTTCTTTCTCATAGAAGTTGACGATACATATGTCTGCTTCAAGTGTAGGGATTGGTTCATCTTCACATTGTTGTGCAATTTCTACAGCTTGTGTGACAAGCATTTGGAATTCAGGGGGTATTGCTGGAGGTGTTGCTCCGTCTCCTGCTCGCGTCGTTTGGTATGTCTTAGTATAAGGATTCCAATCCTTTCCCAAGCACATCATTTTCAGCTTCATTGTAGCTCCACCGGGGAAATCGGGGTGTTAAAATCCTCCTGGACCCATTCCTAACTCGTTGCATCGTCGGATGATTGAAACTTGCGCTTCGGGTGTCAGGTATCCTTTTAATAAGATCATACCTGGGCGGATGACCTGACATTGATTGTCGTCGAAGTGGTGAGTGGCGATGTCGGTCTCTTCTTGAGGTGAGTTCGAAGGTATTGGGTAACAGATAAGGAATTTCCCTAAGGTGGTAAATTATATCTAGTGTGAGTTCTAGGCTTACTAATTTGTTTCATGCTCAATACGTATTTCCATGTTACTTACTCATACTCATTTTCATACTTCAAGTACTTACGCATTCATGCTTCCATTCATACAATTACTTTGATACATAGACATGCTCTTCAAGGATTAAAGGTTACGGTAGTTACCTGGGCCGGACTTAGTCCCGGTCCCGTCACGGTCAATGATGTGTAAGGCCGGCTGCCTCTGCGGTGTGCCCTTCTGCGGACCTCGGGATCCTTGTCCCTGCGAGGTATGCTGGGCATGAGCATCGCCAGATGCAACCTCCTTGCCTTCACGCTGCTTGTAGCCCTGATAGTTGCCCTTGGGCTTGGAGTTCTCTGGGCATGCATTAGCACGGTGCCCCGGCTTCTGGCAAGTGTAGCAGCGGATCTCCCTTCCTTGGCAATCTATGCCGGGATGATCCTTGTTGCAGTTTCGGCATATGTAGCTACAACCATCAGATTGGTTCTTGCCTTGGCCAAATCCAGAACCTATAGCTTCCAAGTTAGCAAGGTTCGGTATACTTACAATACTCTATATGCATACGTTTTCACAAGTGTACTAATTCGGTTTCGGGTTCTTACCCTTGTAGGGCTGAGACCTCAGTGGCTTCGCTGCCACTGGTGCGGTGTAGGCAATCTGTAGGGTTCAGCTGCCTTGCCCTTCTCAGTATGGGCTCTGCCGTCTCCTGAGGTGTCTTATGGTGGGAATGCTTCCCCTTCTTCTTCTTCCAAGGTCTGGCTTGGTTTTGGTCATTGGAGGTGTTACCCTTGCCGCTCACCTTGCGCTTCAGCGCTTGCTCCTCATCTCTCAGCTAGCAGGTGATCTCAACTCGAGATGCAGCGTGGTAACACTCCTGAATTACTTCGGCATTAGGTTACACATTTACATACGGGGTACTAGTTCACATTTCTCATGGCTTTCAAGGGTTCGATGATGTTTACCTGAAGGGAGGTAAACCGTGTGAAGCCCATGCCATACCAGAGTCGATGGCTCAATCCGCCGTAGAAGCGATCGACCAAGACTTGGCCGGTATACCCAAGGTCGGGTAGAAGTCTGAGAAGAGAGGTGAAGGTGTGGTAATATTCATCAACCGTCATCTTCTCGGTCATTTTTAGTGCATCGAGCTCAAGCCGTTTCTTGGTCTTGACATGCTCCGGATAGTACTTAGATCAGGGAGAGAGGTGAATGCTTCCCAACCGAATGCAGGGTCGGCTACGTGCTCGGCCTTAACGAGCTTCCACCACTCGAACTCCAGCGGGAGTCTCAAGTGTCTCGAAGGCCGTCTCCATCTTGGAGAGATAGGCCTCGATCTTGGCGGGGTCGCTCTCGCCTCTAAAGCATGGAGGTCGGAGGTCGGCGACGGCCTTTACCCAATTCGTTTCTCGGGGTTGAGGCGGGTCGGGCTGCTGCTGTGTTGTTGCGGCTGTTGGTTGCTGTGTGTTTGCTGTGTCGCTTGTACAGCGGTGATTACTTCCGGTAGCATCTGTGCTACCGTGGCGGCGACGATTTCAGCTATCGTCTGCGCGCTTGGTCCGTCATTAGTCCCTCCTCTGGGACGACCTGGACCTCGTCCTGACATCTGAATAAGTGCGGATTACATTAGATACGGTGAAACTATGACCTCATGGTCTTGATTCAAGCAATAATATCGTCTTTGTAGACGTCAAGGGTATCCGTTGTTAACAACGGTAGTTCCTAGTTAGGTTTATAAGTATCCGTTTTAAAACAGTTGAAATCCTAACTCGGTAATCACTACACTTAGTATTCTAATCATCAGAGCGAGACTTCGCTCTGATACCACTTTTTGTAACACCCCAACCGCTAATCCTTCCATTATCCTCTAATCATCCTCATACTTACCTTACTCACAGCGGAATACTTACTTACTTACTTACTCCCGGCGGGTGATACAACGCCGTTAGCCATCCAAGACTAACAAGGCTACTACTACTTACAGTAACGGTCTGACGATTAGAATAACCGAATACATACTACTCACTTACAATACCAAATACTTACTTACAATTGATTACCGAGTATCCAAATATACGAATTACATTCCAAGGCTGCTTCCCAAAAATTAAGAGTTTATACATTCTCCCCTTACTATCCAATCATGAATTCATATTCCAAAAAGGTGTACCACATGGTACACCGTTACTCAAAAAGGCATTAGTCGTGTACAACTCAGTACACCGTTTCAATCCTACTAACTACCCGAAAAGAATTCTGCAAGATCCTTACTCGACTGTCACGCCTCGCGGGTACCTGTAGAATAAAAACATTCCCCCTAGGTGGTCAGCTTACGCTGAATATGATAACCGCATACCCCGCGTACTAGCGAGGGTACGCCAACTATTTGGTCGAGTACATGCGGTTCGTTTCATTCATACATACGTACATACATGCTTCATACAATACAAATTCAACATTCAATTCACAAGCATACGTGCATTCAATACATACAAGGGAGATATTGCGAGTCACCCATTCACACTTACCGTTTACTCACCACAATACGGAGATACAATTCTCCAATACATACAGAAGTCAAGTTAGCTTCATTACACACCCGGGTTAATCGGGTGTTCAATACTTCTTACTCAAGGCCGATGACTTACAATAGTCAAGGCCGGTACACATACAATGCTTACTACTTACAATTTTACTCCTGTTAAGTCGGTATGACCTCCGGGCAGGGATTACTACATCCCACCACCGGGCTTTAGGGTGGCCCACTAATCCAGGGTGCTACCCATTCAAGGGGATTGGTCCATGGAAAAGATTACAGCCAGGATTTGGATCCAACCTCTTGTGTTTCCTTATCCTCACGCGTGGCCGAAACTATATTAGACTTCTACTCATTCCATTTTACTCATTACTTAGGTTAGGAGTTAGATTGTTAGGAATTAGTCGAAGTCATTACTTCATTTCCATACGTCCATACAATACACAAGTACACGTTACTTACACATACTCTTCATTTCCATTCATACATTTCATGAATTATACAAACTAATTGTTCAAGAATATACAACCACAACTATATAGTTCAAACACAGTTATGTGCAATAAAAGTCCGATTCATGCATTTATCTTATTGGTGATCACATAAGCACACAAATCGGGGAAACCAAGTTAGGATACAGGGCATGAAGAAATCATACCGTACACCGTCGTTTTCGTACTACCGGTTCCTTTGGAGATCAACTAATCGATTCCTATACATACATGAAGTTGTATGATCAATGGTCTATTATTGATCTATCATACTCCTTCATTGATACTTTCAATGTATACTTACTACTTCATTACTTTCTTACTTGATTATAAAACCATTCTTTTCTTTGCTACTTCTTAAATTGTTGCCTTACGCATTTACTTACTTTCTTACCATTACTACTTAATTCATGGTGTGCTCAACATATATATGCTTATATGTATATAGGCATATATATATACATGTGATTACTATAATCATATAATAAAATATATTTTTTTTTTACTCGACCGAACTTGCAAGTCCGGTCGCAAGTCCGGTCGATTCCAGTAGCTCACATTACGGGAAAGTCTTCTGGTCCGACCGAACTTGCATGTCCGGTCGCAAGTCCGGTCCATTCCAGAAGGTTTCTGCCGGGGAGTTTTCTGGTCCGACCGAACTTGCATGTCCGGTCGCAAGTTCGGTCTATTCCAGAAGGTTTCTGCCGGGGAATTTTCTGGTCCGACGAACTTGCATGTCCGGTCGCAAGTTCGGTCTATTCCAGAAGGTTTCAGACGGGGAATTTTTCTGGTCCGACCAAACTTGCATGTCCGGTCACAAGTCCGGTCGATTCCATAAGGCTCTCGTCTTTGTGATTCTGGGCTCGACCGAACTTGCAAGTCCAGTCGCAAGTCCGGTCCGGCCCAGTACTTCAGTTTTAAAATCTGTTTCTTAGTGTTTTACTTCCCCATTGCTTTCCCAATCTTTACCAATACTTCCCCACATGATTTAGCACTAATTAAGCCCTCTAAATCACCTTGGTTCATCCACCAAACTTACTACTCAATTCCTACATTCACTTACACATTTTTCCTCACTTTTTCTCAACACTTATACTAGTTTTTACTCTTCTAATGCTACAGATTTTTAAACTCCCTTTTTATGCTACAGATTTTCATTCAAACTTTTATCCCCCATTACTCCCTCAACTAATGCTACTCTTATCATCCAAAATGCATTACTTTACATCTAGCTTCATCCCATTAACACACTCATCTCCAAATCTGTTTCAAACTACAAAACACTCCCTTTACACTCCTCAAATACACCTAGTTATTTCCTAGGTTACTTCCTCTTCTTAAACACCTTAAGTCCTCTCATTCCTAAGTAAAATTGGACATAGTCTCCCCTATAATTCTTATTTTGCTCACACACTATTTCAGCTCACAATGGCTCATTTTCACAACCTGTTTATACCATACATTATACTCACATTTCAGCACTACTACAACAACATAAAATTCCTGCACATACACATTCAATACCCCATATTTTCCCAAGCTTTTAAACATCGTTTAAAAACTTCAAAAACTGTTTGATTCTCTTCTTCATTACATTACTACTACTCATTACTCAAATACATTACTCATTTACGACTCAAAAACTGTTACATTACTCAATACCAAACTAGTTCAAGGTAAGCACAATTACCTTGTCTTGCTAGTTTTCCTTCCTTTCCTTTTCTTCTCTTCTTTTCCTCTTCCTTTCTCCTTGTTCTCGGTTTTTGCTCAAGGAATGGGCAATGCTACAGCACCCCATGCCAATACTCACAACTACTTAGTATTCATTTTATTCTAACCCTAGAATTTAAATGTTTTAGGGTTTATAAATGAGTATTACCTTCCAATGGATGAATGAAGTTCTTGACTAGCAAGATAACAAGATTCCTAGCCCAAAATAGAAGCCAAAATCAGCTGGAGCAAGAAGAACCAAGAGTTCAAAATATGGAAATTCTTATGATGCAAACAAGGGCTAGAAATGATGGATTTTCGAATTTCTTTTTACCTCAAGATGATAAGGAGGTGAAGGTGCTTCTAATGGTGGACTTGAATCTTCAAATGGCCTCTACCCATAAAAACGAAATTGAAGCTTTTGGATTTTTGAAAGGAGGAAAGTGTTCTCCTTTGCAAGGGGATTCCAATGGTATGGTTTTTATGATTTTTGGACAAGGTTTGAGCCTTCAAAAATGGGAGAGAAGGTGGGTTTTGTTGGGGTTTCTTCAAATCTCCATGTTTGTCGTAGGGAAGAAGAAAGAATAGAGAAGGAGGGAGGTGGATGCGTGAGAGAGAGATGAGGGGTAGGAGAGAGAGTCTATTTTTTTCTTTTGCTTTACTTAATAGCTTTGTCTTTTAGCAATTAAGGAACAATAAAGAGAGTGAGAGTGAGAGAGGAGAAATCGGTCCCCTATGCACCCCTCTACAGATTTTTGATTTTTATTTGCAAGGTGGACACACTAACTTTGTTTATTTGCATTCTCACCCCACAACTTCCGGTTGTTACGGTTTTTACTAACCGGAACCCGTTTTCTGGTTCTGAACGATTTCTGATTTTTAATTAATTTATTGGTTCTAAATCTCCACTAATATTTATTAGTGACTATTTAGTTTACCAAAATTGTTACGAGTCTATTTGACCCACTTAAAGTCGCGTTTTCCTGGTTTCCTCGAAAAGCGCGCTTTAAGGTTCGTTTATGCTTTTATTTTAACCCATTTTAAAGGTTCATTTTCTTCTGGATTTGTTCCCTCGTATTTATTTAAGTGTAATTAAGCCTTTAAAAATATAATTAGCCTAATTAATCACAGTTCTAAGTACGGGGTATTTCACAGACATTGAAAAAGAATCAGTTATATGCGAAATTTTCTAAGTGTGAATTTTGGTTGAACCAAGTATCTTTTCTTGGTCATGTGATTTCTGAAGCCGGGATTGCTGTTGATCCGGCAAAGATAGATGCAGTGCACACCTGGCGTAGGCTGAAGACAGTTACCGACATACGGAGCTTCCTCGGTCTGGCAGGATATTATAGGAGATTTGTGAAGGACTTCTCCAGTGTCTCGAAGCCGATGACTTCCTTAATGAAGAAGGATGCACCATTCGAGTGGACAGTCGACGGCGAGAGTTCTTTCTAGAGTCTCAAGGATGCTCTGACATCTGCACCAGTCCTGACTTTACCAGACGGTCCAGATGGTTTTGAGGTCTATTGCGACGCATCAGGCAGAGGTATGGGATGCGTATTGATGCAGCACGGGAAGGTCGTTGCATACGCCTCCCGACAGCTGAAGAAGCATGAAGAGAACTACCCTACCCACGACTTAGAATTGGGTGACATTGTCTTCGCACTGAAGATATGGTGACATCACTTGTATGGGGTAAGTGTGACGATCTATTCTGACCACAAGAGTTTAAAGTACTTGTTCACTCAGAAGGAGTTGAAAATGAGAAAAAGAAGGTGGGTCGAGTTTCTAAACGATTACGACATCAATCTGTAGTATAAGAGGGTAAGGCAAATGTGGTAGCTGACGTATTGAGTCACCGAGCACACTCTCTCCATTCGCTAGTCTCTCATACTAGCTTGGTTGAAGAGGTGCGGAGTGCTCAGATGACGGAGTATTAGTATATGTTGGAGATCAGGCAGAAGCTTATTGATGGCACATTCGAGGGTCAGAAGTACGACTTCCGACTCCACGATGATGACCTGATTAGGCTTAATGGCCGACTGTGTATTCCGAGGAGTAGCGCTGAGTTGAAGGAGCGCATAGTGAGTGAATCCCATTGTTCTACGACTTCGATTCACCCGGAGCTTCAAAAATGTATAAGGGTATGAAACGTTATTTTTGGTGGACAGGAATGAAAAAGGATGTGAACGATTATGTGTTGAGGTGTCTCACTTGTCAGAAGGTCAAGTTTGAGCACCGATGGCCTGGTGGTATGGTACAGCCAATGCCAGTGCCTGAGTGGAAGTTCCATGACATTTCTATGGACTTTGTAGTAGGGCTTCCGCCTACAAGGGGAGGTCTGAATATGATTTGGGTTGTTGTTGACCGACTGACCAAGGTGGCTCGATTCATACCGATGAAGGACACTTGGAAAGTGGCAAAACTTGCAGAGCTTTTCAATAGAGAGATAGTACGGCACCATGGGGTACCGAAAATGATTGTGTCTGACAGGGATACCAGATTCCTCTCGAGGTACTGGAAATCCACACAGGAAGCGCTTGGTACCGAGCTGAAGCTAAGTACAGCGTTCCAGCCACAGACAGATGGTCAGAGTGAGCGTACCATCCAGACACTCGAGGATATGTTCCGTGCGTGTGCACTTGACTTTCAGATTAGCTGGATTGATAAGTAACATCTGATTGAGTTTAGTTACAACAACAGTTACCATGCTTCGATCAAGATGTCTCCCTTCCAGGCTTTGTACGGTAGACCATGCCGCACGCCATTATGCTGGGATGAGTCGAGTGAGACGGTCATTATAGGACCAGAGTATCTGGAGCAAGTTCAGGCAGAAGTACGACAGATCCGGGCTAACATGAAGTCAGCTCAGGATAGGCAGAAATCATACGTCGATGTGCGCAGACGTGACCTGGAGTTCATCGTGGGCGATCAGGTATTTCTTAAAGTATCCCCCATGAAGGGAGTGTTTCGTTTTGGCCAGAAAGGCAAGTTGAGCCCGAAATATGTGGGGCCTTATGTTGTGACAGAGCGGATCGGCCCGGTAGCTTACAGACTTGGTTTACCCGCCGAACTGGGCAAGGTACATGATGTATTTCATATGTCCCAGTTGAAGAAATATATGTCTCATCCGTCTCATGTTTTAATACCCCGGATCTAAAAATGGCGATTTAATTACTCTAATAAATTATTAAGGGCCTAATGGTGCCTAAAGAGTATTGGTAAAAAGAATAAAACCAAAAGAAAAGAGAAACGCTTGAAAAGCGAAAAACGCTAAAAATGCGCGTTTAATGAGTATAAGAGATATATGATCTCGAGAGGGTCCGAGATGGATTCCTAAGGCTTAGTTAGGCCTAATTATTATACGAGAATGATTCCCGAAGAAAACGGATCCAAATAATGGATTAAAACGCCAACGAGAGTTTAAAAGCACGTTTTTCGAGAAAACCCGAAAACGTGACTTTAAGTGGTCAAACGGACCCGTAAAAATTATAGTTGATTAAATAACTATGATTAAATGTTAATGGAAGCTTAATAACCATTAAAATTAATTAAACGAGAAAATTCCGGAAAACGGACCCGGTAAGTCATAGTGACGAAACCGGGAGACGAAACGCGTTTAATTCGAAAAGACGAAAAACGACCCGGGCTATTAATTAATGAGGGCCGGTTTTAATTAATGTGTACACACTCATTAATAGCTTGGTAGCTATTTAGTAATAAGATGACAAGGAAAATAAAGTAAAGGGGTGAATAGTTAAAAGTAATATTAGTACTCTCTCTCCCCCTCTTATTTTCATTCACGTTCTTTCTTTTCCCCCACCAGAGCCTCTTCTTCTTCATTCTCTGTAATGGCGATTCCCATACGTGAGCAACAGCCCACCTTCAACCTCTCCTCACTTGCTCATTTCTTCACCGAATCGCACAAAAACTGTACCGTTAGATTCGTGTCGGCGAGGGCGGCTAGGGCTACGTTTTCCACCCCTCAAAATCTTGATTCCTCACTGGTGGAAAAAAAGTCTTATAACACAGGGCTTATATACCACGGCTACGACGTAAGCGTGTTATATAATAATTATATAACACGGCTATCGTGCTCATATAACACGGCTAAGAAATAGCCGTGTTATAAGATCCTCCGTCCACAATCCCGCGAAAAATAAACAATAAAACGTCATCGTTTGCTTTGTCTTATAACACGGCTACTGTAAGCCGTGTTATAAGATTAGAGAATTGGCGCTACAAACTCCCGCCAAACAAAAAACAAAAAATAATTATATCTTATAACACGGCTATGCATCAGCCGTGTTATAAAGCCCTATTTTATACCACGGCTAGGCATCAGCCGTGTTATAAAACCATATTTTATACCACGGCTATATAGGTAGCCGTGTTATAAGATCAAAAAATTAAATATTTTTGGCGCGGAAAAATCGCGCTTAAAGAAAAAAGAACAAAAAATTTTGAGTCTTATAACACGGCTAAGCATCAGCCGTGGTATAAAGTCCATAATTATGGCGCCGAAAAATCCCGCAAAAAAATACAAATTTTTATATCTTATAACACGGCTATATAGGTAGCCGTGTTATAAGATCAAAAATAAATATTTTCGGCGCGAAAATCGCGCTTAAAGAAAAAAAAAATAAATTTTTTTGTATCTTATAACACGGCTCTACTCAACTGTATTATAAAATTCGGGTCTTATAACACGGCTGATGTATAACCGTGTTATAAGATGTCATACTAAACGAACAAAAAAAAACTGGGCGGCAATCTATACGCGCTCACTCAACTCTAAAACTTCAAATTAGCGCTAATAGTCTCCCCTTCTCATTGACGATAGCAAAACCTTTCAGATGCTTCAACACCACGAGCGAGCAAGAGATTGACGAAATTAGAAGGCTTGAATCCTAAGAATAGCTTGGACTGAAACTGGTAATGATTCTTTGTTTCCCCAATTTTGAGATAGGGTTTATGTTCTTCATCTATTTTCTGTTTTGATTCGTCGGTTTCTCTTTACATCTAAAAATCCTGTGCCAATTGTTCCTAAAATCACAACAATATATTTTTTGTCCAGTCCGTGTATGATGCCTGTGTGATCTAGTGTAGTTTTTTCTTGAATGAACGCATGATTGTGAAGCACAAAATCAAAAGAAAGTGAGATTGCGATTCTTCTGCTCAGCGCCGTCCTGCTCTCAATGTTGTTCTGCACAGCGCCTTACTATATTATTTGTTGCGTCATTCATCTGCAATCTCTCCACCCCGCGCTCTTCGTCACCCTCCCGCCCCCTTCTTATCTTTCATCTCGCGATCGGAGGCAGTCGGATCTCTGCCGAGTTCTCCCTTTTGCTGCATCAGCTTACCAGATTTAAATCCCTCATCGCACCCGATCCGGAAGCTTAGATTTCTTCTAATCTGTCTCCCCTAGATCTCTTACCTTCTCTCTATTCTTCATCGTTTCAAAATTTCTCTGTCCCCTCTCATCTTTTCAGCCACTCTTAAATTTTCCCACTTTGATTGGCAAATTTCCACAATAATTCATGATGAAACCAAGTTAAAGTGCTGAGGTAGCTAACTTGGTATCTTGGAGCAGTAATTAATATTTCTAGCAGAACGAGGAGAATTCAGGTGAGAGCCTGGGCGGCCGGTTGGATCTGATATACACCGTACACAATGCGGCTGCTTTCGATGGGCTTCTGCTCGCCGAGAGCGCGGAATAATGAAGGGAAAGAGAGGACTTTGCTTTATCTCAATGTCTATGATCTCACCCCATAAATAATTACTTGTACTGGCTTGGTCTTGGAATCTTCCATTCTGGAATTGAAGGTATTATGTCGCTACTCTCACTCTGTGAGTTGTATATTAGCTGATCTTGGGCGGCTTGGGTTTTTTGATCAGGAGACCTTCTTGGTTTAGTGAGTGAATTAGAACATGCTCCACGAGTATTATCCGTGCCTGTTTCTGATTCTTTTTCAGCGTAAGCGTTCACATGTTATCGGTATCATAATTTCATCAGTGAATGATAAGAAGTTCTTATATATAATAAATACGGAGCTCTGAAACAAGAAGTAAAAAAGTTGATCTGAGGCGCGAAGAATTGGTATAAGTGCTCCCAATTTAGAAAGGAAACTCTTATCGAGTTAGGAGCAAAACTAAGTTGCTTGTTCATTTTGCGAAGAATAGTAGTTATCCTAATCTCTTTGTTCCAAAAATCTGCAATCTACAAATCTAAAATGTTACTCTTTTTCTTGCCAAGTACTTTGACGCTGCACTTTTTTATTTCTATGAAATGCATCTGAAAACAAATGGTACTTTTTTATTTTGTTATAACATACATACGCACCATTATTCTCGTCACTTTGGGTAAATTTGTAAACCTTAATGGCGAACGAAACATACATGCTCGCCTTTATCCATATTCTTCACGGTAATTTTACACAAGTTAAACATAAGCATATACTGTCCGTTCTTCCTTCCTAACTCATGGTAATCTGCAACTCACGGTAATGATTCAAGGGAAAAAAACATACAACTCTGCATCTCTTCATTTCCGCATTGTTGCTGAGTTCTCTTCATTCTCTTCTTAAATCTGCACTTCTGTTTTAATCACAGGAACATACTATATGTATCTCTTCCTTCCCTTCTTGTGTCTACGCCTCTAAAGTGATAATACATCACTGGAACTGCTGCGATCTCGCACACCAGATTGAACAAAGGGCCTTAATCATTTCATATCTGAAACGGTAATATACTCCAAATTTATGCTCTTCTTCCAGCAACTAAAGCATAGAAGTTCTGTTTTTTTCGTCACACCAGTAAAGCAAGTGAAGAACATATAACCAGTAGCATGGTACTGCTGTTTATTACAAAAATAGAAGCTTTGGTCAGCACCTTGTGAAACAAAAAATAAGCATTATAAGTAGTAGTCCTAGCTGCTGCAGAATCCAAAAAAAAAAACAGACTGCTGTTTCCTCTTTCACATTATTAAACAGATGATAAACATCAAACTATAACTTCCCTTGCTGTCAAAATACAACATGTATTGTTTTACTTTCTCTGTCGCACATCAGATTTTTTTTTCTGGAACTCATAATATACTTGGTCTTATCTTTTTCTAGAAAATATATCGATACAAGTTTTACTCCTTCTGCCCTACTGTTACAGGTATTTATGCTCAGTTATGCTCTACTTTACAAGTTTTTTTTGGGCATTCATGTTTCTCTATCCTGCTATCTGCCTTAGGTGACTAACTTGCAATTTATGCTCAGTTATGCTCCAGAATTCCTGCACAGTTTGCTCCTGAATTGTTGATCGGTTTGCTCCTGAATCGCTGCTCAATTTTCTTCATGAATTCATGCCGCTACTGCAATTTCGAATCTGTTACAACAGGTATTTCTTGATTTATATATTTTTGTTGTTATAGTTTATTTTATACGATAAAGGTATTAAAATTATTAATCTGTTTTACTTCTTTTAATTATGATCACAATTTACTTGCTTGTTGCTGCGTTTGGAGCACTTTTTTATAAGCATTATGCTGCTACACTTTATAATTATTACACAACCGTATTCAGGCTGCATTTCACTTCTATGTTCAGCTGTTATACAAAACTGATTTTGAGGTTTTAAATTCCATAGCTTATATAGAGGGGGTAAAACTGTTTTGTTATTGTATTTGAGTTGCTGCTAAGGTGATTAACAACACTACTCTTAGCTGTTGTTTTGGTGGTACACACATGTAAAAATGCTTTTTTGATATCCAAATCCTTTTGCTAAACCTCCCACATTACAATCTATAATTACCATTACGAAAATAAATTTTATACATCACTATCGTAATCTGCTGACATACTACGTGCCTAATTTAGTATGAAAATTATTGATTTTGTATCATCTTATTTGCACTATCTGCTAATGCTTCAGTCCATTTGGTGAACATTTATGTTGTTCTTGATTCCGATTTTCAATTACAAGTATAGCAGAAGCTTGAATAATGTTTAGAATAATGCTTAAAAAATGCTTAAGTATAAAAGCTTTAATTGCTTCTGTTTTTGCTACATTAAAAAACTGTTACAACAAGTTCTAACTTTCAAAATATATGCTCAATCTTACCTACATTTTGGGCGTCATAGTTGCTGCACATTTTAGTACACATATTTTTTTTGTCTTAGTAATCTGCTCTACACTTCATTCTCTTCTTTTTGTGCTGCTCTTCATTCTCTTATTCATACTATTGCTGGCAACAAGGAACATATGTAATATGTAATGCACTTCATTCTCTTCTTTTTTCACCTTTGTAGATATTAAACATTTGGTACTACTGCTGCACTTGCGATGGAGATAAATATGTGGAGCTTTTACTGCAGAGATAAATCTGTGAACATCGATGCTCTTCTTCCGGAACTGGTAATATACTTGAACTTATCTTCTTGTCTCTTGCAGCAAGGAAGATACATACTATGTGATTGGTTTCTATACATGGGAGTACGTGGACTATTTTTATGATGTTTTTTGGTATACATTTTCTGTACTATTCAAATGTCCATAGACATGGGAGTGCGTGGACTATTTTTATGATTAAGACTTTTTGCAAACTGTGACAAGGAAAATACATATTACGCGCTGCTCTTCATTCTCTTCATCTGTTTGCTCTTCTGTAGAGATAAATCTACAGAATCCCTCTTGCAAAGATAAATTTATGGATTTAGCGCTGCTCTTCACCTCTCTTCTGAAACCGGTAATATACTTGAATTTATCTTTTTCTCTTTGGTTCTGGATGATTTTTATGTTAAACATTGTAAAGCTCAAGTTAGCATTTAATTGACTCATTAATTTGTTTCCTTTGTGTAGGTGTATCAATATTTTGACAATCAACCATCTACTTACACCAAGAAACACTAGATTTTGTAAGAGAAGACTTCGCATTATTTTTTACTTAAGCACTTGTAGGAATTGTATAAAATCTTTGGAATAGTAGTTAGGTAAACCTTTGTTGAGACTTATGGCTACTTATGATATGTAAACGAGTGTTGATAGTTATATGAGTTTGTGGATATTGGAATGAGGTGTTGATATTGGGTTTTGGTTAGACTTTTTTGTAAATGCATGTAAATGTGCATTTTGTTTGAGAATTACAAGGTATTTGATCTATGTGGATGGTCCAGTTGTTGTGATATGACATTGGTACATCTTATGTGAATATTATATAGGTTCTGATCTGTCAAATGTGGGGGAAGAAGCAAAAATGAAAAAAAAAAACTGTAACTTTATAATACGGCTATGCAGTAGGCGTGTTATAAAGTCCAGCATTCAGTGGCCTTTTATAACACGGCTTATTATTGGCCGTGACATAAAAGCATGTTATATAACACGGCTACATCAAGAGCCGTGTTATATAACATGCTTTTATGCCACGGCTAAAGGAAGCCGTGTTATAAAAGGTCATGATTTCGACGGATTCAACCAACTTTATAACACGGCTTTGATTATAGCCGTGTTATAAAACCGAATTATATAACACGGCTTGGGTGTAGCCGTGTCATATAATCGACTTTATAACACGACTATGAGCCGTGTTATAAGATTTGTTTATATATGACGGCCGCATATAACACGGCCTTTAGCCGTGTTATAAAGCCCTTTTTTAGCCGTGTTATAAACGTTTTTTCCACTAGTGCCTCCACCTTCACTTCCATGGGTGTTTTGGCTTTTGAAGCTTAAGGAGCTGATTTTGAGCGTCCATCATCTTCTTGATGCTTCAAGGTAAAAAGAAAGTTACAAGCTCTTCATTTCTAGCTAACTCTTCCAATTTTGGGAAAAATTTCCCTCACGATGAATTTTTCCCCATGTTAGCCGTGAGCATCTTGCTCTTGTGGAGGGATGGAAACTCTTCCAATGGATTGCCAAGCTGTCCATTTGGTTATTATAAGGTAAAACCTAAGCTAAACCTTGAAAACTAGCTCCTTGAAATATATATATGGTTTTGTGAAGGAAAAACAAATTGATTGTTGAATGTGTGTGGTGGGCGGTGGTTGTAGTTGGCAATCAATAGCCTTGTTTGGTGTGAAAACAAGAAGTGAAAGAGAGAACAAGATAAAGAAGAAGAAGAAGGGTGAAAACCGAAATGAACAAGGTAAAAAGCTTACCTTGTGATAGTTTTATTTGCCTTGGGGAAACTTATGTTGGGGCTGTATAAACAACCTTGAGCTTGAGTAGTAATGATACTACAATATTGAGTTGAAAGAGAATGTTTAAATGAGGTTTATGTGTGCAAATAAACCTAGAAACTAAACTAGTGTACATGTGTAAACAAGAGGGAAATTGGAGTATTGTAGTTGTTTTGTTCATTAAACAGGAATGAAGAAGTGGTTATGAGCTGTTTTATGTGTGGTGAATATGCTTGAGAAGTAAGCAAGTGCTGTCAAATTTTACTTGGAAACCAAGGGTGATTAGGAGTGTGAAACCTAGGAAAAACTAGGCATGTTTCAAATATTAAAGTGAGTGGTAAATCACTTGGAATTTGGAAAGAGGAAGAGTAAGGTTCTTGGAGTAGAAATGAGAGGAAAATAAGGTCATTGGGTGCTATGAATGGCATTAGTATGAGAGGTTTGAATGGTTTAAAGTAATAGCCAAAATCTGTTACAATCTGTTAGAAAACAAGGGAGAAAACAAGGTTGTGAGTGTAAAAGAATCTAAGTAAAATTAACTAGATTGGTGAGTGTACTTGGTGTTTGGTTGAAAGTGGTTTAGGTGGGTAATTAGTCACTAAAACATGAAGATTTTAGTTGGTGAAGGTTGGTTAATTAATGGGCAAAGAGAGAACCTGTAACAGATGAAGAAACTGTAAAATTTACAAAATCTGTAGCAGGGTCCGGGACTTAGGTCCAGGACCAAGTCCCGGACCACCCCTGATTACCACCCGACGACAACCTCCTGGCCGGCGGGACCTGCCATTCAAGTCCGTGCCCGAAGTCCCTGCTTTACTCACCCTTGCCGAGAGGGAGCCTGGTCGGGACTAAGTCCATGCCCAAGTCCCGGACCACCCTAATTTGCGCCGAGAGTCTTTGCTCACTTGGTCCGGGATAAGGTTGGGACAAGGTCCCGGTCCATCAGAAATAACCCGAGAGTTTAGTAATGCTTTGGTCCGGGACTTAAGATAGGAACCAAGTCCCGGACCACCCCCAGAAACCTACAGAGAGTGTTTTAAAGGGTTTAAATGATGGGGGTTTGAATGTTAATGATGTTATAAGATGTTAAGGCCTTGTTTGGTGACATGTAAAGGCCCTAGGAAGTGTAAGAAAGTGTTAGAAGTGATTGAGAAGTGAGAACTCAAATTAACAAAAGTAAAACTGAGATAACGGGATAACGGGGTAAGTACGGGAGTAGCATTTAATATGTACCGTATGAGCTTAGTATTAATAATAATGTTTGAAACATTATCAGAGAATCGTGCGTGACCCGAGCATGGTGAGATGACACGGTAAAAGTAAAAACCCCGGTGAAAGGTATGATTTTCTCATGCCCCGTATGCTAACCGAGTTACACTGATTTGTGTGTTTGTGTGCCGGCTTAATCAAGACTAAAGCATGAAAATAATCCCTTGTTTGATTATGAATGTCTTGTTGTATGTTGAATGAACTAACATACTTGTATGCCGGTGTGGTCTAACATAGTGTAAAGACCGACTCATAGTGAGTAACGTTCGGCTAGAGATCCGTAGAACGGAACGATGCGTATGATAACGAAAATATGCAAACACACACAAGCTATCGATTAAAGTATAACGATAACGCAAACATATGAACTCCCTAGAACGTGAGGAGATGTACGGGTTGAGTAAATACCCGATAACGGTTAGAAAACCTTACTGAAACAATCCACGAAATTATGAGTGGAGAGATAAATGAACCCCGTCGAGAGGATTGAAGTTAATCCAATAATGTGAACTTATAAGGAAGGTAAAAGAGACCTAGGGGATTAGTAACTGCCTTGAGACATGGTCGACCTCCTATTAGAGGGTTTACCCGGTATAAGAATATAACCGAAAGTATGAGTATATGTATTGTAAAGGTAACTCTTAAAACCTAAGATTAACCAAACTTGAGTAATGTTCCCTAAGTCATTAGAAACATCGAGAATGATGCTTCTAGACTAATATACATGATATAAATTATAACTCCGAGAGAGGAGTATATGGGAATGTGAGTAGTCCGAGAGTAGTCGGACCTATGTAAAAAGAGTTAGGAACTAAAGAGAGTTCCGTGAGCTAGTTGAACCTTCCCACCATGCTAGACCCAGAGTAGGGTCGAAACCGGGGAAGTAAGACTATGCTAGAGAGCCATGAGTTTGGCTTAAGTATGTAATAAGAGTAACAAGCGTGACGTAGGAGACCTGTAGTGTCTCGAGAATCTACAAGAGCTTGATTATGAATAACCCAAGAGTGTGGGTGAGATAATGAGTATAAATAACCGAGAGAAAGGGGTGAGTATATGTATGAGTACCCGAGAGAGTGGGTAAGTATAAGAATGAGTAGCCCAAGAGAATGGGTGCGTATACGAATAAGTAACCCGAGAGAGCGGGTGAGGTATTGAATAGTAAACAAGGCATAGTGAGGAATAACCCTCAATGCCTAAGAGTAACCAGTTACCACTAACAACATTGTTATGTTAGTTAGGAATCGTGTTCTGTGATTGGATGTAGATTCCTTGTGTGATATACATATATATTGTATTGCCATGATGCATGTTGTTTGATTAAAATGAACTCCATGTATATCCGACCCAAAGTAGTCGGCGTACCGCGGTTAGCACGCGGTATATGCGAATTTCATGCGCAGCGTAAGCTGACCCCCTAGGGGGAACGTTTTTAGTGTGCAGGTACTTGAAGCTGACCACCGTTCGAGAGAGTAGGACGGGGACTGCTGTGAGCATGGGTAGTTAGATTGTAATTACTTATGCATTTGAAAGAGGTGTAAGTCCGAGTATGTTATCGGCATCCGTATAATGTAGACTCGGTAGTAAAGGAGCGAATTGAGTATTGTATATGTATGTGTACTCGGTTGTTCCAGTTCATCAGACCGTTACGGTATGTAAGAAAGGCCTGGTTAGCCACATGGGTGGCAAACGGCGTTGTTTCACCCCTCGTTGTAATTAGAGTTCCGCTGCGTGAGTAGGAGTAATTAGTAACAGTTGAGAGGTAATGACGAGATTAACGGTTGGGGTGTTACAAAAATGGTATCAGAGCGAAGTATCGCTCTGATGACTGGAAATACCGAGCTTAGGAAATACCGAGTTAGGATATAGAGACTTAGGGCTAAGGGTTGAGTGGTAGCGTGAGAGATGCGCTAGATAGGAACTTCCAGTATGATCTGGATACCTGCAATACCATACCTGCCCTCCACAACCCCCGTATTGAAAGCTTGGGGAAGACTGCCAGAGAGACGGGGAAACCCAATCTGGCAGTTATTTAATATTTTAATATGAACTAGAACCTGTCTTGCGGTAAATCCTGAGAACCGGAAACCCCGGAAATGGACTCCGCTGGAACAATAATAACCGCACACAATGGCGAGAGAACGAGACATCCTAATCCAAGGAGACCAGAATATGTGGCAGCCTGGGGCGACATGCTTAGCAGTCGCGAGAACCTAGCTAGCCGAGCAGTAGCAAGAAGAAAGCACTAACCGTGCAGAAGGCGGATTCATGAGAACTACGGGAACCGGGACACATGTCTACGGACCGCCATAGTTAAATAATACCATTAACGGTACACTAACCGACTAAGAATCTAGTCAAGAGTAGATACACCCACCCTGCCACACCCGAAGAGGTTGCAATACTTAACTGATACAGCTTAGACAGCTACAAGCATAACTACGGGATATGCCCGAATAGGACTACAGAAGTAGTCCCTAAATAAGTTAACCTCGGCAACCACAGTGAAGGCGTGGGAACGAGCAACGAGGTAGATCATGGAACTAAGTAATTGAGGAACTCCGACAGTGGAGAAGCACCTAAATGACTGACAGTCATGTCAAGATGAATGAGAAGCAGCTCCAAGGAGCAGTTATCCAATTAAAGGATCAAGGAAGAGCCGACAAGGATACCAAATACCATGTGAACAATGCCGTGACCGGTATGAGTTAACCCAAAAACCGCCTGTACCGCGCACTTGCCTCGGCAAGTGCAGTATAACGGACAGCTAAGAGGAACTTTGACACGCAAATGTACTTAGCAGAGTACGTGGATGGCTAAGGAAGCCGATATAGCACCACAAAAATTCTGAAACGAAACCTTGAGAAGGGCTTAACGGCCTAATCACTGTATAAAGAACATACCAGTCTGCAAGACAACCCTAAGAAATTTGAAATGAAACTTCGGAAAGGCCTGACAGCCTGACCGCTTTATTGAGGAGCATACCGGTCGGCGAGAGGCTAGACCTGGTAAGAAGCAACCGGCAAGGAATGCCATGAAGGTTTTATTTTCAACTCAAATTTTTCTTTCGAACAGAGAATTTTCCAAAAAACCCCTAAATTTTAAAAACCAAACCAGAGAATCACGGTAAGTTATCATAGGACGATATAAGAGGAGTTGGCAACAGAATACTTCACTTAGGCGTGTGACCGACACTACGGTGTACTAAACGAGACATGGAACGACCGCACTCCGAAGGAGCTTGCGGACCTGACAGACCAATTATGAGTTAGTCAGGTAAGTGGTAACGTATCAATAAGATACTCCATGTATGTATACTAGTAGAGTACGGAACACGGGAAGTAGCCCACTCCATACTACGGACGAAAGAGCCAATCCAAACCAGGACAGTAGACACCTCGAATGATCAAAGAACACAAGGAAGCTTACCGAGTTAAGGGAGTCTAGAATCCAGTAAGGTCACGGACCTAAGGATAAGGCGTTAATAAGTGCGAGAAGCACAGAGTATTAAGCACAGACATGAGATATGTCTCAGGAACAAGGAGGAAATACCTAATAACTGGAATGGATACCAGTGTAAGCAATAAGATGAATGCCTAATTGATCATATCAATGTTTGATAAACGGGATAGAATTCCCACAGTATATCTCACTAAGAGAATAACGACCTAATTAAGTAGGTAAAGAAAAGTACTAATACTCTACCCAATAACGGGAGACATTACAACCCTAAACGGGATAGTTTGAGTTATACATAGCCGCAAGGCGAAGTCGCAACTGAACATAACCATAAGTACAAGCCAGATGTAATGGCATTACTCAGCAACACCCAGGAGCAATCCGAGAAGGGTGCCGGAGTCAACAGTAGTTGAACGAAACATCGTGTTGAAAACACAAGTGTTTAAGCAAACACTCGGGTAAAACCCGAAGGGATCCCACGTGACACGGGATACCCTAGATTGCCAGAGGGCATCAACAAATATCTGGTTATCTAAAGGGCCTTCCATGTATGGAAGAGTGATGAAACTACCATATCAAAACCCAGTAATACCTCCAAACCATTTAATGATATACGGAGAAGTAAAAACTCGTATAAACAGCTGCACAGAGCATGGCTCGAGGAAAGGTGGCTTATAAGCCGGTAAACTAACTACAACTTGTAGAACTAAATGTTGTAAACCTATGCATAGAGGCATAAGAGGAACAGTGGAGAATGAACCACTACCTTAGAGTGGGGATACCACTTGTATTATGGGGCCTATGGAGCGGCATTTGCGTGAATCCTCCAGAGAAAGGCTACCACCTAAGTATGTAATGTGAAACCGCTAGAGCGGTGTAGTAAAACTTGAGCATGTGTATATTGCCAAGGAGCATATGAACTATAGTAGTGTGTAAAGAGGAACCTTGATAGCAGTAAAAAGGAAACCGATAGAGTAATCGAATGAGTAGTGAACACTGTATGTGTGCAATATGAATTGCAGAGTAAACAATGCGCAAGAAGCGCAGAGAGATTTAGCCATAGTATGAATGGCGGGAGTATATGAGCGGAAGCTAAAGTAGTAGCGGATGCCTTATAAGTGAATGTGTTAATGAGTAGAACATGGTACGCAGCAAACAACCATTGTAAGAGTATAGCCAGTTCATGATATGAAGTTGATGAGAAAATGTGGTAAGGAGACATAATCATTCCTATCCCATGAGAGATTTACTGTCAAGGGTTTACGCTTCTGCACTCTGTATGACTGAGTGTTTGGGTATTGCACTTGTGCGGTGATGATCGAGTGGGAGAGCCAGGAATTGAGAAATGTCAACAAAGCCTGTTGAGTGACAATCTAGAGAGATAACCGTGCGGCCATTGGCTAAAGATGCACAAAGAACGTGGGCAGTAATCCACAGGGCCCAGGATCGATATGTGGAAAAATGCAGAGTAGTATGAATGAAGAACTCTGGTACAGAACCAAGAAACAAACATAACCCATGAGCCATTATAAACGAGGAAGCACTACATGCTAAGTAGTAGCTTGACCTCAACCGACAATAAGTCGGGAAAGTAAGCGAATAACCACGAAGGTATACAGAGTTATACAAATAGATTTCCAGAGAGTTGGAGAGAAAATCTATAACTCATCGAATTCGCATACGGTAAGAGATACCAAGCGACGATTGAAATACATTGAGAATACCAAAAGGGCGAGTTAAGCTCTAGTTATTAGGTCACGCAGCAGAAGCTTGTGGACCATAATTCAAAGGTTAATTATACCTAGCAATTGTGAGTAGATGACTAATCATAAACGCCTTGAAGCCTTAGAGGCCGGTTATGAGTTAATTAACCGTATTGAAGTTAAAACACTTCATAATACTTGAATTAGTAAACCAATGTTCAGTGATAACATATGGTTGGTTACGCGGGCGTAACCCCTTTTAAGGGGGGTAGGGCGAGAAACCGCTTAGAGTATGTTTTACGTATAGTCGTAAACTACTATGTGCATAGCACAAAAGAAATTGTTTTGATGTTTGGACTCATGTTACATAAACATGCGTACCCATTCATTGTGTAAGTATAAGTAGTGTGCATGAGAGATGCAAGTAACGAGTAAGTATTGTGCATGAGAGATGCAAGTAATGAGTAAGTAATATTAATGAAAAGAGGAGTAGAGAGACTCCTGGGGAAAGAGAATCCCTTTAGTATTTGTCTATTGAGATTAGACATGTGATATAATGAGTATAAATCGGCATGAAACCGATGTGTAACCTGACAGGGAGTGAGTTCCCTAGGTGATTACATTTGAGAATGATAGATGGAGTGAGTTCCATCCTTTGGAGTTGTATGTTATGTGTTTTAAATTGAGCAACAATTTGAGTAAAAGAAGCCATAAGTATGGAATACCTAGGTAAAGTAGTGAAGCAATGAGAATGACAAATGACCTAAGTACTAGGAACTAGAGATTAATTGAAACGAATTGTTTCGTGACTATGACTAGGAGAGTAAAAGATAGAAAACGAAAATGTTTGACTATCTGTTTGTTTGAAACTGACGTGGGAGGTGAAACTTGGTCTGCTAGCGATCAAGGGAAACCGAACACAAATTGGGGTGGAAGGATAGTTCAACACTGATGCTGATCACATCAGGGTTGGATGATTCTTGAAGCTCCCTATAAGTGGTCACAAGTAATCACGCTAAGAAAAGATACAGCTACCATAAATTTGATTTGGAGTTGTGTGATGTTTAAAAAGAATTTTCAAACAGATTTTGAAAAGGAATTTTCTTCAAGTATGAAGATGGAAACAAAAAAAAATGGTTTTGAAACCGCTATCACCCGCCGATGGCTGAGCCTTAAGTCTTGATGACCGGTAGAACGGTGGGCGAGTATTAGTTTTGAAACCATTACACCGTACGTGCGGCGGTCCTAAGTGACCGGGTGGGGCGGTGTCAGTGTGGGAATTTTCCAAAAGGCAGCAGGACGGGGAGAGTACCCTGAGATGTTCCTGTGTTGAGTGAGTCAACCAGAGTGCCTGAGGATATGTATATGTGTAATGTTTGATCAGAACCGAAGGGACCGTGGGCCAGAGAGAGTAAGTGCCCATTTGTCATGAAACGGCCGTGAACCAGAAAGAGTAAGTGTTCAACGTGACCGGTACCTGAGGGATCAGTAGTATATTACTCAATATGGATTCGAGGACTGTAGTGCCTTCTTGTCTTCGGACCGATTCCATGGAGAGAGTAAAAAGAGTATTTTTGATTGCTATACATGCTGTGATATGTGTGTGGTATGTGTAGTATGAAATGAGACTGACTTGTGGAGTCAGTAGGGTTATACATGTATTATAACCTTGGCATAGTACGCCCATGAGAGTAACCATTTAGATTCACCAACTTTGAGGACAAAGTTCCTAAGGGGGGTAGATTTTAATACCCCGGATCTAAAAATGGTGATTTAATTACTCTAATAAAATTATTAAGGGCCTAATGGTGCCTAAAGAGTATTGGTAAAAAGAATAAAACCAAAAGAAAAGAGAAAACGCTTGAAAAGCGAAAAACGCTAAAAATGCGCGTTAAATGAGTATAAGAGATATATGATCTTGAGAGGGTCCGAGATGGATTCCTAAGGCTTAGTTAGGCCTAATTATACGGGAATGATTCCCGAAGAAAACGGATCCAAATAATGGATTAAAACGCCAACGGAGTTTAAAAGCACGTTTTCGAGAAAACCCGAAAACGTGACTTTAAGTGGTCAAACGGACCCGTAAAAATTATAGTTGATTAAATAACTATGATTAAATGTTAATGGAAGCTTAATAACCATTAAAATTAATTAAACGAGAAAATTCCGGAAAACGGACCCGGTAAGTGAATAGTGACGAAACCGGGAGACGAAACGCGTTTAATTCGAAAAGACGAAAAACGACCCGGGCTATTAATTAATGAGGGCCGGTTTTAATTAATGTGTACACACTCATTAATAGCTTGGTAGCTATTTAGTAATAAGATGACAAGGAAAATAAAGTAAAGGGGTGAATAGTTAAAAGTATATTAGTACTCTCTCTCCCCCTCTTTTATTTTCATTCACGCTCTTTCTTTTCCCCCCACCAGAGCCTCTTCTTCTTCATTCTCTGTAATGGCGATTCCCATACGTGAGCACAACAGCCCACCTTCAACCTCTCCTCACTTGCTCATTTCTTCACCGAATCGCACAAAAACTGTACCGTTAGATTCGTGTCGGCGAGGGCTACGTTTTCCACCCCTCAAAATCTTGATTCCTCCACCTTCACTTCCATGGGTGTTTTGGCTTTTGAAGCTTAAGGAGCTGATTTTGAGCCTCCATCATCTTCTTGATGCTTCAAGGTAAAAGAAAGTTACAAGCTCTTCTTGTAACACCCCTACAACGCCCTTATCGTCTACCGAAATCGCAGCGGAAATAACCAACCAAACAAAATATTCTTGCTGGTGTTACAACGCCGTTAACCACCCACGTGGTTAACTAGGCAGAATAAATACAATTGTACCGGTCTGATGATCAGATTCCCGAGCATAGTAGCTAACATCCATATATAAACATAACCAACCATACCGAGTATTTAATTTACAATACATCTCCAAACATAATCATCCAACACTGTATAACAACGGTATCAAAATGTAACGCCTCGGGAGCACAGGCGCATCCCGGGCTCAACAACCTACTTATCCAAAAGTATATCAACAACCTAGGACCTAGAGCCACTCTGCCTCTTCGATCCTCATCCTGCAATAAAAATATGGAGCCCCCGAGGGGGTCAGCACCTTTGCTGGTATGGCTAACGCGCAGCCCATCGACTACCGGGATACGCGCAACCAATTGTCATAATAACATGGCATTCATTTTAGAACATCCAACATATATATATATATACATATACCATAGCATAGCAAGGGAATTGCATAGCGTCATGTCAATACACATCACCATAAAATCGGTTCGCACAAGGAACCTTCCACCATAGTTAGTATACCATGTGAGCCTAGAGGTTTTTACCAACCCCATGTTAAGCTCGTTACCATCCTCGTTACCGTCCGGTTATATAGAACGGTTAACTTATACCAAAGGTGTGTCGGATATAGTAATCCCAAGCACACCGAAATAACATACGTATGCCCCTATGGCCCGACGTGAGTCAGTAACTAGCTTTGGATAAGCTAAGGGAAGGTAGAAACCAAATTGGAATACCACCTATACATACACCAAGAGAGCCGAACCGGATATGATATCGACCCCCATCCATCACACGCGTGGCCGGAACAACCGGACTCCTCACTCCCCCGGTTAGCACTTGTTAGTGATCACACAATGTTTTGTTAAGTCACATACAAGCAACATTTAGGTCTTGTTAGACACACCAAGGGAAAGGAGTCATCATAACACAACATCATAATATATAACAACTGTAAGCTCTTTTCATGCCTTAATCTTATAAGGTCGTAAACACGCAGAAAACAATCAACACCCAAGCCGGTGTAAACCGTTAGGCAACAGACTGCAAGAAAACCATACCTTGGTCCTTGCCTTGTTTCGTTCCCACCTCGAGAGAATCCTATACACATTAGTAAGGTCGGTTAATTATTTATTTAACTTCACACTTACTAAGTATTCACATGATTGTATGACATGTTTTAATGTCTATCTTACCCTAGGTTACCATCATTATACACCCTAGGGTTAACTACATAAGTCACATTCTTTTCTGTTTTTTTTTTTTTTTTTTACAAGTTTTGGTCCGACCGACCTTGCCGACCGAACTTGTCCAAGTTCGGTCGATTCCAGAACACATTTCCGTCAAAATTTCTACTCCGACCGAACTTACCAAGTCCGGTCCTATGTTCGGCCTTTTCCGAGAGTTTCTCCCCTTTGTAAATTTAGCCCGACCGAACTTACCAAGTCCGGTCCTATGTTCGGTCTTTTCCAGTAACTCAATCCGTACTCAAAATACAGGCCCGACCGACCTTGCAAGTCCGGTCCCCAAGGTCGGCCTTTTCCAGAAGCCAATTCTCGCAGGGTAAACTGGGCTCGACCGAACTTGCAAGTTCGGTCGCAAGTTCGGTCTGCCCCAGACCTTTGTTTTCCTTTTCACATTCAACTCCAAACTTCACCCCATACAACCTAGTACCCCCTAATCTCATTTGGGCACTTCAAACACACCTTAAGACATCCTTAAACACTGATAAAACTCATTATCTAATTCCTTAAGCCTTTACTCTTTTCTTCACCAAATTCCTAACACTTACAATGTTTTCTCCAAGTTTCCAAGTGGTGTTTCATACCTATGATAACTACTATCCCAAAATGCTTTCTCCTCCTCTTAACATTATCTTTTAAGCATTATCTCTCACAACTAACTCCTTATATCCTTCTTGAAATTCTTTTCCAAGTTTACACTTCTCCTTGTTTTACCAAAGTTTGCCTAGGTATTTACCTAAGTCCCAAAGTGACTTTGGTACTCACTAAATCTTAAGATCATGTCTAAGTCCTTTTTACACCCTAGAGTACTTCCTAGTACATCAAAGTTCCTTAAGAACACCATGAACTTCTTATTCATCTCCTACACTTTCTAACTCACCAAAACTTATGTAAACACTTAGAACTTCTTACTTATTACCTAAATTTTGACATGGGTTCCCCTAGGACATTACTAAGCCAAAACACTTTGTTTTCTCCATTAAACACTCAAGAACATCTAGACATCACCAAACACACTCCATACACAACTTCACCAAATTTACACTACTCCCAATATAGTGCCTAATTTAAATTGCATGGCACTTTAGGCCCTTAAATGCATGGCTTTAGGCCCTTAAAGTGCTTAAATCAAAACACTGAATTTCACACAATACATATGCCCTTTAACCTGCAATACACTCAACACACACATATGCCCTTTACTAGTCTCTTGAGAACACTTTACTAGGTCATTCACCATTTGCTCTTTAGGTAGTTTTAATAAGCATTTATAAGCTCATTTCTCCTAAGGCATTATACAACATTAAGTTTAGTAGATTTACCTCTTTTTCAACACACTTCCTTCTTGTTTCCTTACAAAACCGTATGGTATTTTGATTCCTTGTCAAGTTCTAGACAATGTACAAACACCATATGAGTATTCAAGCTTTGAGCTTCATCTCATTGTAAACCCTAATTTGACATTGTTTCAAAAACATTAATGTAGTTGTTTTACCTTGATCTTTGAAGAGAGTTTGAATATATAACAAGAGAGGACTCCACCTAGTCCATGAAGAGTTGAAATGAAGCTAGACAAAGTCCACAAAGAGCTATATCAATGTGTATTTTCGGACATGACAAAAACAAGGAGGAAACTTGATTTTTTGTTTGAGATTCCTTACCTAGAAGCAAAGGAGAGTAATATATGTCAAAATATAAGCTCAAGCTCCTTCAATGGTGGAACACCTTGGCACCGAAATGGAGCTCTTGGAGTTTGAGAAGATAGGAATGAAGAGCTTGTTGAGAGGAAGAGATTGGTGGTCTTTGTTTTGATTTGGACAAGTGAGCTAGATTTAACAAGAGGTCAAAGGTGAAGCTCTAATGGTGGTGATGGTATTACCGTGAGAGAACAAAGAAGGAAGGAAGAAGGTGGTGTTTGCAAACCGTGGGAATGAAGGAAAGAAATGAGAATGAGATAGAATTTGCTTTTAAGAGATATTTGTAGTAATAAAGTAAAAAGTAGTTTATTTACTTATCTTTACTTACTTAATACATTAATAAGAGAGTGGTGAGTCACCACACTTAAGAAAACCGGCCCCCTTATTAATATGAGGGTATTATAGTCTTCATTGTCAATTTAATTACTTATACAACATATGTTACAAAATAGCTTATAAAATCACTATTCACCTAAACAAGGCACTTAGAAGTGAAATTTTTTATTTCCCACTATTATAGCCACCCAAATGTGATACTATATAGTACACATATATATTTAAGAGTAATGATGGACATTTAGCCATTCAAAACTCATTTACAAGACAATTTTTCAAAAACGTGCTTTAAGACTTCTTAAAGCACATTTTGTGTTTTTAACTTGTTTTCAAGCTTGGTTTTCTTTGGTAATTGGTTTAATATATTCATTAGTATATAGATGAGGTCTTGGTAAGCTCATTAGGTCTTACTCAAGTTTATCCCAAGCTTAGAGCACATTTTGGCTCTTATTTACTTTAAGCACATTTGTGTTTCCTTTTGTTTAAATTTTTACTAAGGTTTCTAAGACTCTTTTTAGTCTTAATATATCATGTTTTAATGTTTAACCAACATACCAAGGTTTGGGTATTTCATCTTCATTTCTAGCTAACTCTTCCAATTTTGGGAAAAATTTCCCTCACGATGAATTTTTCCCCATGTTAGCCGTGAGCATCTTGCTCTTGTGGAGGGATGGAAACTCTTCCAATGGATTGCCAAGCTGTCCATTTGGTTATTATAAGGTAAAACCTAAGCTAAACCTTGAAAACTAGCTCCTTGAAATATATATATGGTTTTGTGAAGGAAAAACAAATTGATTGTTGAATGTGTGTGGTGGGCGGTGGTTGTAGTTGGCAATCAATAGCCTTGTTTGGTGTGAAAACAAGAAGTGAAAGAGAGAACAAGATAAAGAGAAGAAGAAGGGGTGAAAACCGAAATGAACAAGGTAAAAAGCTTACCTTGTGATAGTTTTATTTGCCTTGGGGAACTTATGTTGGGGCTGTATAAACAACCTTGTGCTTGAGTAGTAATGATACTACAATATTGAGTTGAAAGAGAATGTTTAAATGAGGTTTATGTGTGCAAATAAACCTAGAAACTAAACTAGTGTACATGTGTAACAAGAGGGAAATTGGAGTATTGTAGTTGTTTTGTTCATTAACAGGAATGAAGAAGTGGTTATGAGCTGTTTTATGTGTGGTGAATATGCTTGAGAAGTAAGCAAGTGCTGTCAAATTTTACTTGGAAACCAAGGGTGATTAGGAGTGTGAAACCTAGGAAAACTAGGCATGTTTCGAATATTAAAGTGAGTGGTAAATCACTTGGAATTTGGAAAGAGGAAGAGTAAGGTTCTTGGAGTAGAACTGAGAGGAAATAAGGTCATTTGGGTGCTATGAATGGCATTAGTATGAGAGGTTTGAATGGTTTAAAGTAATAGCCAAAATCTGTTACCATCTGTTAGAAAACAAGGGAGAAAACAAGGTTGTGAGTGTAAAAGAATCTAAGTAAAATTAACTAGATTGGTGAGTGTACTTGGTGTTTGGTTGAAAGTGGTTTAGGTGGGTAATTAGTCACTAAACATGAATATTTAGTTGGTGAAGGTTGGTTAATTAATGGGCAAAGAGAGAACCTGTAACAGATGAAGAAACTGTAAAATTTACAAATCTGTAGCAGGGTCCGGGACTTAGGTCCAGGACCAAGTCCCGGACCACCCCTGATTTTACCCCCGAGAGTGCACAACCTGCCTGGTCCGGGACTTAAGTCCATGCCAAGTCCCGGACCACCCTTAATTTTGCGCCGAGAGTTCTTTGCTCACCTTGGTCCGGGACTTAAGGTTGGGACAAGGTCCCGGTCCACCATCAGAAATTAACCCGAGAGTTTAGTAATGCTTTGGTCCGGGACTTAAGATAGGAACCAAGTCCCGGACCACCCCCAGAAACCTACAGAGAGTGTTTTAAAGGGTTTAAATGATGGGGGTTTGAATGTCAATGATGTTATAAGATGTTAAGGCCTTGTTTGGTGACATGTAAAGGCCCTAGGAAGTGTAAGAAGTGTTAGAAGTGATTGAGAAGTGAGAACTCAAATAAACAAAGTAAAACCGAGATAACGGGATAACGGGGTAAGTACGGGAGTAGCATTTAATATGTACCGTATGAGCTTAGTATTAATAATAATGTTTGAAACATTATCAGAGAATCGTGCGTGACCCGAGCATGGTGAGATGACACGGTAAAAGTAAAAACCCCGGTGAAAGGTATGATTTTCTCATGCCCCGTATGCTAACCGAGTTACACTGATTTGTGTGTTTGTGTGCCGGCTTAATCAAGACTAAAGCATGAAAATAATCCCTTGTTTGATTATGAATGTCTTGTTGTATTTGAATGAACTAACATACTTGTATGCCGGTGTGGTCTAACATAGTGTAAAGACCGACTCATAGTGAGTAACGTTCGGCTAGAGATCCGTAGAACGGAACGATGCGTATGATAACGAAAATATGCAAACACACACAAGCTATCGATTAAAGTATAACGATAACGCAAACATATGAACTCCCTAGAACGTGAGAGATGTACGGGTTGAGTAAATACCCAATAACGGTTAGAAAACCTTACTGAAACAATCCACGAAATAATTATGAGTGGAGAGATAAATGAACCCCCGTCGAGAGGATTGAAGTTAATCCAATAATGTGAACTTATAAGGAAGGTAAAAGAGACCTAGGGGATTAGTAACTCCCTTGAGACATGGTCGACCTCCTATAAGAGGGTTTACCCGGTATAAGAATATAACCGAAAGTATGAGTATATGTATTGTAAAGGTAACTCTTAAAACCTAAGATTAACCAAACTTGAGTAATGTTCCCTAAGTCATTAGAAACATCGAGAATGATGCTTCTAGACTAATATACATGATATAAATTATAACTCCGAGAGAGGAGTATATGGGAATGTGAGTAGTCCGAGAGTAGTCGGACCTATGTAAAAAGAGTTAGGAACTAAGAGAGAGTTCCGTGAGCTAGTTGAACCTTCCCACCATGCTAGACCCAGAGTAGGGTCGAAACCGGGGAAGTAAGACTATGCTAGAGAGCCATGAGTTTTGGCTTAAGTATGTAATAAGAGTAACAGCGTGACGTAGGAGACCTGTAGTGTCTCGAGAATCTACAAGAGCTTGATTATGAATAACCCAAGAGTGTGGGTGAGATAATGAGTATAAATAACCCGAGAGAAAGGGGTGAGTATATGTATGAGTAACCCGAGAGAGTGGGTAAGTATAAGAATGAGTAGCCCAAGAGAATGGGTGCGTATACGAATAAGTAACCCGAGAGAGCGGGTGAGGTATTGAATAAGTAAACAAGGTATAGTGAGGAATAACCCTCAATGCCTAAGAGTAACCAGTTACCACTAACAACATTGTTATGTTAGTTAGGAATCGTGTTCCGTGATTGGATGTAGATTCCTTGTGTGATATACATATATATTGTATTGCCATGATGCATGTTGTTTGATTAAAATGAACTCCATGTATATCCGACCCAAAGTAGTCGGCGTACCGCGGTTAGCACGCGGTATATGCGAATTTCATGCGTAGCGTAAGCTGACCCCCTAGGGGAACGTTTTTAGTGTGCAAGTACTTGAAGCTGACCACCGTTCGAGAGAGTAGGACGGGGACTGCTGTGAGCATGGGTAGTTAGATTGTAATTACTTATGCATTTGAAAGAGGTGTAAGTCCGAGTATGTTATCGGCATCCGTATAATGTAGACTCGGTACAGTAAAGGAGCGCATTGAGTATTGTATATGTATGAGTACTCGGTTGTTCCAGTTCATCAGACCGTTACGGTATGTAAGAAGGCCTGGTTAGCCACATGGGTGGCTAACGGCGTTGTTTCACCCCTCGTTGTAATTAGAGTTCCGCTGCGTGAGTAGGAGTAATTAGTAACAGTTGAGAGTAATGACGAGATTAACGGTTGGGGTGTTACAAATGTACTTCAGCCTGAAAGGCTAGCCTTAGAGCCAACCATGCGATCAGTGGAGACTCCCGTACAGATTCTGGACACTAAGACTCGAGACACTCGCCATAAGTCAGTGAGACAGGTGAAGGTCCTCTGGTCTAACCAGGACGTTGAGGAGGCGACTTGGGAGCTGGAAGTCAAGATGAAGGCGAAGTACCCGTCGTTGTTTACTTCTTAGTATTTGTATGTATAGGGTACGGGTACCCCTATTTTAAGGGGGGTAGAGCCATTTCGGTTATGCGTGTATGACATGTATTCGGATACATTGTCTATGTTATGTTGCTATGTTTTACCTTGTTATGTTACAGACCGTTGTGTCTGAATGATGTTTTGTTGTTTGGACCTTGTGTCCGGTGCTACATAAGTATGTTGTTATGGAAATATTGTTTATTGTATTCCTGTATTCTAATATTTAGTATATGTGGGAAGTAATGAACTTTGGGGACAAAGTTCTTTTAAGGGGGTAGATTGAAATACCCAAACCTTAGTATGTCGTTTAAACATTAACATATGGTATATTAAGAGTAAAAAGAGTCTTAGAAACATTAGTAAACAATTTGAACCATAGAAAACACAATAGATACCTTAAAGTCAATAAGGCCAAAATGTGCTCTAAGCTTGGGATAAGCTTGGTTAAGACCTAATGATCTTACCAAGACCCTATTTATGTATTAATTAACATATTAAACCGATTACCAAGGAAAACCAAGCTTGAAAACAAGTTAAAACACAAAATGTGCTTTAAGGAGTCTTAAAGCACATTTTTGAAAAATTGTCTTGTAAATGAGTTTTTAATGGCTAAAGGTCCCTCATTACTCTTTAATTAACATGTGTACTACTTAGTACCATTAGGAAGTCTAAATCAATGGGAAATCAAAACATTTCACAACTATGTGCCTTGTTTTTATGAATAGTAACTAAAATGAGCTAGTTTATAACATATGTCAATATAAGTAAGTTAAATGGTCAACAAAGACTAAAAACCCCCTAGATTACTAATGGGGGCCGGTTTTTATGAGGTGAGTCACCACCTTGCAAGTTAACAAGTAAATAACAAGTAATAAAGTAAGTTATATTTGCTTTACTACTTAATATCTTCCAAAAGCAAACCTATCTTCATTCTCTCATTTCCTTTGCTTTCCCACGTCTTCTACCTTCCTTCTCCCACTCTTTCACGGTGATGCTACAGCAACAACATCAACCTCCATCTTCCATTGCCATTATCTCCTAGCTCACTTTGCCAAATCAAAAACAAAAACCACCATTCGTCTAGTCTCATCAAGCTCTTCAATCCTATCCTTTCAAAATTCCAAGAGCTCCATTTTGGTGCCAAGAGTAATCTCCATGGGAGGAGCTTGAGCTCATCTTTTCACATATTATTGTTCTCCCTTTCTTCTAGGTAAGGAAACTCAAAGAAAAATAACATTTCCTTCATGTTTTAGTGATGTCCGAAAACCACCATTAATGGTGTTCTTACCTTGCTTGTTCTAGCTTCATTTGAATCTTCCAAGGGCTTAGTGGAGTCCTCTCTTGCTACATATCCAAACTCTCTTTCATATCCAAGGTAAAACAATCATCTAAATGTTCTAAGACAATATAGTATCTAGGGTTTACAATGAGATGAAGCATAAAGCTTGTATACTCATTTCACTATTTGTATATGGTTTAGAAGTTGACAAGCAATCAAACATCCTTACCGATTTTAATCAAGGAAACAAGAAAAAAGTTTGTGAGGAAAAGAGGTAAATATGCTAACCTAATGTGGCTTATAATGTCTTAGGATAAATGAGCTTATGTTGCTTGTTAAAACTACCTAAGGAGCCAATGGTAAATAACTTAGTAAAATGCTCTCAAGGAGACTATTAAAGGACATATGTTTTGTTGTGTGTATTTGTAGGTCAAAGGCAAATATAATGTGGGAAATTCAATGTTTATGGTTTATGCACTTTAAGGGCCTAAGAGCCATGTTATTTAAGGGCCTAAGTGCCAAGCAATTTAAATAATGCACTATATTATGATGTAGTGCAGTTTGGGTGAAATTTGTAAATAAGAATGTTGTTGATGGATTTTAGTGTTCTTGGATGTTTAATGGTGAAAACAATGTGTTTTGGGTGTACAAGATTTTGTAGAACCCATGTCAAAAATTAGGTAATATATAAGAAGTTTTAAGTGTCTAAATGAGTTTAGGTGGACTAGAAGTGTTGGAAGTGACTAGGTATATTACTAGGGAAAGAAAGTGTATTAATGTGTTTTTAGAGTGTAAAAAGAACTTAGGCATTATCTTAGATTGTAGAGATCAAATGAGTGTTTTGGAATGCACCAAAGTCATTTTGGAATGCGTAGAGATTTAGGCAAATTTTGGTAAATGAAATACCCCTAAATTAATTTAAATTAATTTAGGGGATTTCTTTTATTAAACCTTTAATAATACTACTAAGTATTAAATTATTATATGGAATTATGAATTTTAAATTATATATGGAATTATGAATATTAAATTATTGTATGGAATTATGAGTATTAATATTATATGGAATTATGGAAATTAATTTAGGGGATTCCTCCTATTTAACTCTAAAGAATACAATTAAATAGTTAATTATTATATATTATTATATAGTATTATGAATTTAATAATAATATTTATAAGTCAATAAATCTTGGGAAAATTTATAAACACTCCAACTATATTATAAAGATTTTAGGAAGTGTTGGAACATTGTTTTTGAAACATAAAAGTCAATATAAAATTCTAGAAACCTTAAAGCTTATTAAGCCTTGCTAGGGTTGACTTTTTGAGAATGGTCAAACCAGGCCATGAAACCTATACTAATAAATAGGTTATGGAAAACCATGAAGATCGATAAAAAGAACGTCAAAAACGGATCATCCTAGCCAAAGTTATGCTAGATTGAAGTTTAGAGTCAAACTTTGAGATCTGCCACGTGTCAGTCAATCACAGAACGCCCAACACTTAGTCGATTTTCTCCTTGTTTTTCGCCAACAGAAATCAGTTTTTTTTGCCCTATCTTGTGACCTTCATAACTTTCTCCTCGTTTGGAATTTTCGAGTGCCGTCTTTTTGCATTCTCTTCTCCTTAATCTCCTCTTTCCAACCATAACTCATACATCTTCTAACTCATCCTACATCGACGGGAATATTGATCCAAAGTTGCCACCTTGAGAACCCGTAACCCAGAATTCTGGTTTTCTCTGAAATCAGGTAAACTTCGTCTTGCCATAACTTCTTTGTTTCTCAGCTAAATTTCATGTTCTTTAGCTCGTTTTGAAGAGCGCTAATCCCTCTACAACTTTCATATTGATGACCAAAGCTAATTCCCAACCGTTTGGAAGAGAGAGGTGTCTAAAGTTTTAGATTTGTCATCTCATAAAATCATGGATTTTTCCGGAAAACGTAAGGTATAAACTCGTAACTTTCGACTTAGATTTCTTTCTGTGTATTGCGATTTAGAGTGAGTTCTTGCTATCAATGTGTTGAGCTATGTTCCCTCTTTAGATTAAGCTCTTACACATATCCTAACTCGATCTGTACTGTAAGATATAGATCCTCAAAGTCGGCCCCGTGAACTACTCCAAAGTTCGAAACTTTCCAGATTTCCGAATTCGATTTGCCCGTTGTTGCAATTCCGGTAAGTTTCCTTCAAATTCCTTCAACCTTGCAAATCTACATTACATTGTCGGTCAAAAACATGTTTCAATTGCATCAATTACGCTTTAGATTGAGTGAATTTGGGAGAATCGAATTCGGAAACCATTAAGAACCCCAGCTTCGAAATAGAAATCAAAACCAGATGAATACTGCATTATAATTGGGGGAAATTGGAATCATTAGAACCGTAATTGAATTTCGAAACCATAGAAACAAGAATCACTCAATTTGGTTCTGTAGATTGTGAGAAATTAGTGATTTAGTACTCGAATTGGGTTTGGGGGCAGATGATGAACTCGACATATAGCAGCCGTCCGATCGTGGTTATAAGAAACGGACGGCTGAGATTAGATCGTGGATAATAAAAATGTTATAAGTTTATAATGTTTCAGAATTTAACTCTAACTTGTTGAATTAATTTAAATACCTTCCCGAAGGTATTTTGACTTGAAATTTTAACCATAGATTCCTTATAAAATATAGTTTATTTTGATGTAAATTATATGGTTTTGGAGTTTCTAAACGTAAGTTATTATTTTTGCAAGTTACGGGTTTTCTGGAATTATTTGGCTAATTTAAAAAGATATTTTTATGAAATAAAAATTTTATAATATGTCTAAAATGTTATAGTTACTGTATATTAAATTTAGGGATTTTTGGGCAATGGTAAAAGGTTTTAAAATTGTGTTTATGGGTTTTTCATAAGAATAACTTATATATATGGTTTTTAATGTAACCAAAAATTAAAGTATGGTTTGTTAATAAACTTTTTAAGCTGGGAAAATATGGAACACTAAATTAACATTTTATAACAAGTAAGTTTATAAATGTTTAGGTATTAGTTTTTAATAGATGAAATGTAACACCCCCAAACACTGGCCTAGGAGTTAGGGGTATTACACGCCGCGTATTATTACATAATAACGCAAGGCTCTAAAAGAACGAACTTAAACACATATTCAAATAAGGCCCAAAACAGAATACTTGAACAAATAACCACAATGAAGTCTTAACACCTCAAAAGGTTTTACAGAACCCACCAAACGTATAACAGAAACGGAAGCTAACAAAAGGCCCAAAGGCTCAAATCCGAATACAAAGTCTCAAAAGTAACTAATAATGAAACATCTAACTCCAGAGCTGCAAAACGACCTTCACTGATCAATCTGCAATGTTAGATAGAAATAGGGGAATGAGCACACAACTATGCCCAGTAGATGACAAACTTCATCAACCAGCATGCTCAAAACATTTAAGAATGTTATCAAATCAGAAGGAGTCAAGAAATCCATAAACATGTCATCAGAAGTCAGAAGAATCCGTTCGTTAAAGGACTAAACAGAGAAGCAGACAGAAGCAAAAACAGAGTGGGACACTAGCGATCACAGCATACAGACAGAACAGCAACAGCTCGTGAACAGAACGAGGAAACCTCACTCGTAAACAGAACAGGTGAACCCCGTGAACAGAACGGGGAACATCACCCGTGAACAGAAGGATCCTACATAGCGCGCTACGAGACAGCGAAACCAGCCATCCAAAGGCTCAGACACAGAGATAACTAGGTCCCAAAACAGAAGCTTAAATACAGATAAGCATATGTGCACCAAAGGCACCAGAAAGCTCATAGATAGCTTGGAAATCAGAAGGGGAATCCAACCCCGCAAACAGAAGTCAAAACGGAGCTCAAACGAGCAAGTTATGGCCAAAACAGTAGCCTGTCCGAACTTGTGTCCGGACATCAATGTTCGGACACAAGTCGAGACTCAGTAGGCAAAATCAGACAGATGTCCGAACTTGTGTCCGGACTTCAAAGTTCGGACACAAGCCGAACCTTAAAACAGAACTTGGATGTTCGGACGGATGTTCGGACGTTCTTCGGAAAACAGAACGTGGAGAGTCCGAACTTGTGTCCGGACGTCAGATGTTCGGACACAAGTCGAAGCCAAAATCAGAGAATGCAGAAAGCTGTGTCCGAACTTCAAAGCTCGGACGGAAGTTCGGACACAGCGAAGATTTTCAAAAGTTTAAGCGCAGAAGGGCATGTCCGAACTTCAAAGCTCGGACGGAAGTTCGGACATGCCGAAAACCTCAGAAATCAGAAGCGAATTCAAACGAACAGAGGCACAAAAACCATCCAAATCAACACACACATTTACAAAACAACCTTGGGGGTTTAATCCATTGAAAAGGCATTAAACAGACATAAGACACACACCAACACAGGATCAAATCATCGAATTAACTGGTAGAATCCAAACTCCCCAAGGCTGAACACACGGATCGAATCCGAAAGCCACCTACCTCAAATACAGCAGAGACGAGTCACAATCTGAACAGCAGAGCTCGAATCCAAGCAGATACCCCAAACGCAGACCGGAAAGCAATGCCAACCCTCTAACTGAATACAATTGCAATCCCAAATCAGAAACGCAACCAAAACCCCGAAACTGAAACTGTAACCTGAACGGGAATACTATTCTCACCTGAATTCTGACAGTAGGACAACGGATTCGCGGACGACGCCCACAGTAGAAGAGAATTGACTGAGAATGCGAAATCGCCACTGATTCACAATCAGATTGCAAAGGGGAATTAGAAAGCAAACACTTCAGAAACCATAGAACCGAAGAAGGCTAACTTCTATACCTTAAATTGAACAGGAACGCAACGAAGAGAATGGGTCCACAGCAGAGGCTCGAATCTTCAAACCGGCACAGCAACTCTTACAGATCGAGAAGGCAAGAAAATGCAGAGAGGGAGTTGAGAGAGAGAGAGCGTCTCTGTAACACCCCTACTACGCACATAACTATACTTGGAATCGCAGCGGAAAATAAACAACTAAACGGTAACTAAACGATTGGTGATACAATGCCGTCAACCACCCACGTGGCTAACAAGGCTGAATAAATACAATTGTACCGGTCTGATGATCAGACTCCCGAGCATAGAACTAATAACCATATATATACATCAACATAATACCGAGTATTTACATAAATCCTTCACTGTATACTCCACTGTAAACCATCATAAACAAGTATATAACACACCACGTGAGCACAGGCGCAACCCGGGCAACATCCAAAAGTACTCCGAAAGTAAACTACTCTCTAGGATCTAGAGCCACTCTGCTTCTTCGATCCTCATCCTGCAATAAAAATATGGAGCCCCCGAGGGGGGTCAGCACCTTTGCTGGTATGGCTAATGCGCAGCCCATCGGCTACCGGGATACGCGCAACCAATTGTCATGATGACATGGTATTTATTTTAAAACACACAACACATACATATATAACATAACATGGGTATTGTACACATCATAACACACATCACAAACATACAATTCCTTTTAGGAAGAGAACCAACACAGTTAGTCCCCATTGAGAGCTTAGAGAATGTTGCCATGCTCATACTTAGCTCGTTACATAACTCGTTACCGTCCGGTTAGATTGAACGGTTAACTTAACACAAGGTGCTTCGGATATAGTGATCCAAGCACACCGAAACAAAACACATAGTATGCCCCTGTGGCCCGACGTGAGTCAGTAAAATAGCCTTGGTTAAGCTAAAGGGAAGGTTAGAAACCAAATTGGAAACTTAACCATAACATACAGAGAGAATCGAACCGGTTATGACATCGACTCCCATACTCACACGCGTGGCCGGAACAGACCGGACTCCTCACTTCCCCCGTTAGCCCTTGTTAGTAGTTCATCATTGAACACAACAAACAATTCACAATCATAGGTCAAGTCTTGTTAGACTCACACAAGGGAAGAGAGAGTCATACTCAACAACATAATGATATTTAACAACGGTAAACTCTTTACATGGTTTAATCTTACAAAGTCATAAACACACAGAAAAACAAACAACACACAAGCCGGTGTAAACCGGTAGGCAACAGACTGCAAGAAAACCATACCTTGGTCCTTGCCTCGACTGATTTCCACCTTGAGAGAATCCTAAACACATTAGTAATGTCGGTTAATTATTTTAACTTCAAACTTACTAAGTATTTAACATGATTGTATGACATGTTTTAATGCCTATCTTACCCTAGGTTACCTTCATTATACACCCTAGGGTTAACTACATAAGTCACATTCTTTTCTGTTTTTTTTTTTTACAAGTTTTAGGCCCGACCGGACTTGTCCATGTCCGGTCGATTCCAGAGAGTTTCTCCCCTTCGGAAATTCAGCCCGACCGGACTTGCCAAGTCCGGTCCTATGTCCGGTCGATTCCAGTAACTCAATCCGTACAAAATTTTCTACTCCGACCGGACTTGTAAGTCCGGTCCTATGTCCGGTCCATTCCAGAAGATAATTCTCACAGGGTAAACAGGTCCCGACCGAGCTTGCAAGTCCGGTCGCAAGTCCGGTCGGCCCCAAATCTTTGTTTTCCTTTTCACATTCAACTCCAAACTTCACCCCATATAACCTAGTACTTCCTAACCTCATTTGGGTACTTTAAACACAACTTAAGACATCCTTAAACACACATAAAACTCATTTTCTAATTCCTTGAGCCTTTACTTATTTCTTCACAAAATTCCTAACACTTACCATATTTTCTCCTAGTTTTTCAAGTGGTGTTTTGATACCTATGATGACTACTATCCCAAAATGCTTTCACCTTATTTTAACATCATCTCCCAAGCATCATCTTTCACAACTAATTCCTTATATCCATCTTAACAATTCTTTTCCAAGTTTACACTTTCTCCTTGTTACCAAAGTTTGCCTAAATATTTACCTAAGTCCTTCTTACTCTCTAGAACACTTCCTAGTCCATCAAAATTCCTTTACAACATCTTGAACTCCTTATGCATTTTCCTACATTTTCTAAATCACCAAACCTTATGTAAACACTTAGAACTTCTTACTTCTTACATAAATTTTGACATGGATTCCCCTAGAATATTACTAAGCCAAAACACTTTGTCTTCTCCATCAAACACACAAGAACTCTAGAATCACCAAAAACAATCCCATACACAACTTCACCCAAATTTACACTACATCACAATATAGTGCATAATTTAAATTGCATGGCACTTAGGCCCTTAAAATGCATGGCTCTTAGGCCCTTAAGGTGCTTAAATCATAAACACTGAATTTCCACAATATATATGCCTTTAACCTGCAAATACACTCAACACACATATGCCTTTTACTAAGCTCTTGAGAACACTTTACTAAGTCATTCACCATTTGCTCTTTAGGTAGTTTTAATAAGCAATTATAGCTCATTTCCTAAGGCATTAAACAACATTAAGTTAGTAGATTTACCTCTTTTTCCAACACACTTCCTTCTTGTTTCCTTACAAACCGTATGGTATTTTGATTCCTTGTCAAGTTCTAAACAATATACAAACATTATAATGAGTATTCAAGCTATAGGCTTCATCTCATTGTAAACCCTAATTTGACATTGTTTCAAAAACATTAATGTAGTTGTTTTACCTTGATCTTTGAAGAGAGTTTGAATATATAACAAGAGAGGACTCCACCTAGTCCATGAAGAGTTGAAATGAAGCTAGAACAAAGTCACACAAAGAGCTATATCAATGTGTATTTTCGGTCAAGGTAAGAACATGAAGGAAACATGATTTTTCTTTGAGATTCCTTACCTAGAAGCAAAGGAGAGTAATAATATGTCAAAATACAAGCTCAAGCTCCTTCAATGGTGGAACACCTTGGCACCGAAATGGAGCTCTTGGAGTTTTGAGAAGATAGGAATGAAGAGCTTGATGAGAGGAAGAGATTGGTGGTCTTTGTTTTTTATTTGGACAAGTGAGCTAGGTTTAACAAGTGGTCAAAGATGGAGTTTCCATGGTGGTAGTAGTATTACCGAGAGAGAACAAAGAAGGAAGGAAGAAGAGAGGTGGGAAACCGTGTGAATGAAGGAAAGAAATGAGAATGAAGATAGAATTTGCTTTAAGGAGATATTTATGCTTATAAAGTAAAAAGGTAAGTTAATTAGTTTTCTTTACTTACTTATTATTATCAACTAAGGAGTGGTGAGTCACACACTTAGAAAACCGGCCCCCTTTATTAGTATGAGGGCATTTTAGTCTTTGTTTGTCAATTTAATTACTTAATACAACATATGTTATAAACTAGCTTGTAAAAGTTACTATTCACCTAAACAAGGCACTTAGAAGTGAAATTTTTGATTTCCCATTAATATAGCCACCCAAATGTGATACTATATAGTACACATATATTTAAGAGTAATGATGGACATTTAGCCATTCAAAACTCATTTACAAGACAATTTTTCAAAAACGTGCTTTAAGACTTCTTAAAGCACATTTTGTGTTTTAACTTGTTTTCAAGCTTGGTTTTCTTTGGTAATTGGTTTAATATGTTCATTAGTGTATAAATGAGGTCTTGGTAAGCTCATTAGGCCTTACTCAAGTTTATCCCAAGCTTAGAGCACATTTTAGCTCTTATTGACTTTAAAGCACATTTGTGTTTCCTTTTGTTTAAATTTGTTTACTAAGGTTTCTAAGACTTTTTAGTCTTATTACACCCTATTTAGGTGTTTAAACAACATAACTAGGTTTGGGGTATTTCAATCTACCCCCCTTAAAAGAACTTTGTTCCCAAAGTTCATACTTCCACATAACTTAAACATTAGAACATGAGAACACATATTAACAACACTTCTATATCACATTAACAACATCTTACATCATATCGGACACATGGTCCAAACAACAAAACATCACAACATCATTCAGACTCAGCGGTCTGTAACATTAACAACATGACAATACAACACAGATAATGTATTCAAATACATGTCATACACATAACCGAAACGGCTCTACCCCCCTTAAATAGGGTACGCCCCGTACCCTATACATACAAATACTAAGAAGTAAACAACGATGGGTACTTCGCCTTCATCTTATCTTCCAGCTCCCAAGTGGCCTCCTCAACGTCCTGGTTAGACCAGAGAACCTTCACCAGTCTCACAGACTTATGGCGAGTGTCTCGAGTCTTAGTGTCTAGAATCCGTACCGGAGTCTCCACTGATCGCATGGTCGGCTCTAAAGTTAGCCTTTCCGGCTGAAGCACATGAGACGGATGAGACATATACTTCTTCAACTGGGACACATGAAATACATCATGTACCTTGCCCAGCTCGGGGGTAAGTCAAGTCTATAAGCTACCGGGCCGATCCGCTCCGTCACAACATAAGGCCCCACATACTTTGGGCTCAACTTGCCTTTCTGGCCAAACGAAACACTCCCTTCATGGGGGATACTCTCAAAAATACCTGATCGCCCACGGCGAACTCCAGGTCACGTCGGCGCACATCTGCGTACGACTTCTGTCTATCCTGAGCTGCTTTCATATTAGCCCTGATCTGGCGAACTTCTGAACTTGCTCAAGAGACTCTGGTCCTATAATGACCGTCTCACTCGACTCATCCCAACATAATGGCGTGCGGCATGGTCTACCGTACAATGCCTGGAAGGGAGACATCTTGATCGACGCATGATAACTGTTGTTGTAACTAAACTCGATCAGATGTAACTTATCAATCCAGCTGGTCTGAAAATCAAGTGCACATGCACGTAGCATATCCTCAAGTGTCTGTATGGTGCGCTCACTCTGACCATCGGTCTGTGGGTGAAACGCCGTACTCAATTTCAGTTCAGTACCCAATGCCTCTCGTGTAGACTTCCAATATCTGGATAAGAATCTGGTATCTCTGTCGGATACAATCGTCTTTGGTACACCATGATGTCTTAAAATTTCTTTGTCGAATAGTTCTGCCAATCTTGCCACTTTCCAAGTGTCCTTCATCGGAATGAATCGGGCCACCTTGGTCAGTCGGTCAACTACCACCCAAATCATATTCAGACCTCCCCTTGTAGGCGGTAGCCCTACTACGAAGTCTATAGATATGTCATGGAACTTCCACTCCGGCACTGGCATTGGCTGCACCATACCACCAGGCCGTCGGTGCTCAAACTTGACCTTCTGACAAGTGAGACACCTCAACACATAGTCATTTACATCCTTTTTCATTCCAGCCCACAGAAGTATCTTTTCATACCTTTATACATCTTTGAAGCTCCGGGGTGAATCGAAGTAGTAGAACAGTGGGATTCACTCATATGCGCTCCTTCAGCTCAGCGCTACTCCTGGGTATACACAATCTGCCATTAAGCCTTAATCAGGTCATCATCGTGGAGTCTGAAGTCGTACTTCTGACCCTCGAATGTGCCATCAATAAGCTTCTGTCTAATCTCCATCATGTACTGATCCGTCATCTGAGCACTCCGCACCTCTTCAACCAAGCCAGTATGAGAGACTAGCGAATGGAGAGAGTGTGCTCGGCGACTCAATGCGTCAGCTACCACATTTGCTTTACCCTCCTTGTACTGTAAATTGATGTCATAATCATTCAGAAATTCAACCCACCTTCTCTGCCTCATGTTCAACTCTTTCTGAGTGAACAAGTACTTTAAACTCTTGTGGTCAGAATAAATTGTCACACTTACCCCATACAAGTGATGTCGCCATATCTTCAGTGCGAAGACAATGGCCCCCAATTCCAAGTCGTGGGTAGGGTAGTTCTCCTCATGCTTCTTCAGCTGTCGGGAGGCGTAAGCCACGACCTTCCCGTGTTGCATCAACACACAACCCATACCCCTGCCTGATGCGTCGCAAATAGACCTCAAAACCATCTGGACCGTCTGGTAATGTCAGAACCGGTGCAGATGTCAGAGCATCCTTGAGACTCGCGAAAGCCCTCTCACAGTCGACGTCCACTCGAATGGTGCATCCTTCTTCATCAAGGAAGTCATCGGCTTCGAGACACTGGAGAAGTCCTTCACAAATCTCCTATAGTAACCTGCCAGACCGAGGAAGCTCCTGATATCGGTAACTGTCTTCGGCCTAGGCCAGGTGGCACTGCATCTATCTTTGCCGGATCAACAGCGATCCCGGCCTCAGAATCACATGTCCAAGGAATGATACTTGGTTCAACCAAAATTCACACTTAGAAAATTTAGCATACAACTGGTTCTTTCTCAATGTTTGCAATACATCTCTCAGGTGGCTTTCATGCTCACCTCTGGATTTCGAATACACAAGTATGTCATCGATGAAGACTACCACTGATTTGTCCAACTGGTCTTGGAACAAACGGTTCATTAAGTCTATGAACTTAGCTGGTGCATTTGACAAGCCAAACGGCATAACTGTGAACTCATAATGCCCATACCTAGTTCTGAAAGCTGTCTTTTCTATATCACTGTCTCGGATGGCAATCTGGTGGTATCCGGAACGTAAGTCTATCTTGGAGAATACTGATGCTCCCTTAAGCTGATCAAATAGATCATCGATGCGTGGTAAGGGGTAACGGTTCTTCACCGTAACAGCATTCAGCTCCCGATAATCAATACATAGGCGGAGGCTACCGTCCTTCTTCTTCACGAAGAGGACCGGCGCTCCCCATGGTGAAACACTAGGGCGGATAAAGCCCTTGTCGAGTAGGTCTCTCAGCTGCTCCTTGAGCTCTGTCATCTCTGCTAGAGCCATACGGTAAGGTGCTTTCGCAATGGGTCCGGTGCCCGGAACTAGATCAATCTCAAACTCAACCTCTCGTGTTGGCGGTATGCCCGGTAGTTCCTTAGGAAATACATCAGGAAACTCCGACACTACCGGCACATCTGGGCTAAACTCAGGGTCTCTCTCTATGTCTTGGACATAGCAGAGGTATACATCACTCCCTCGTCGTAACTCGTGATACATAGCCATTGCGGTGATGATCTGAGTCGAAGGCTCCCTGGGCCTCTGGCGGTAAGATATGGTAACCCCAGATGGACTCCGAAGAAGCAGTCGATGCTCGGCACACAGGATTCTGCCCTTGTGCCGCTCCAACCAGTTCATCCCGACAATCACGTCAAAGCCTAGTCCGTCGAACTCTATCAAATCGATCGGAAACTCTTCGCCCCTGATTTGTACAATAGCACCTCGGTAGTAGCGGGTACATCGGATCCGCTCTTTCGACGGGAGAGTAACCACGAAGTCTGGCATCTCTTCACCGTCCAACCCCAGCCTCTTCGCAAATGACAGCGAAATAAATGTGTGTGAGGCTCCAGAGTCGAACAAGATCGATGCATCCACGCCATTCACTGGAAAGGTACCGGTGAGGATTGTGCCGCTCTTGCCGGCTTCTGCCTTATTGCAGACACTCAGTATACCTCCCGTTCCGAGTGCACAGCCTAATTCATTGGCAAACTAATAAGTATTGGGTAACAACACGGTTGATATGATTCAAACAACTCCACTTTATTCATTAACACACTCCTTTTTACAACATTCATTGGCTTATACTGTCGCCATGATTCACACTTACAACATCCTTAATACATACTGTTTATCACATAATTATACAAGGCTTAAAACTGTCTGAAGGTCAAATTCAAACGTCCGGGTTTCATGTGTGTGGCATTGATCACTGCCGACGGTGCGGTGTTCAATTTGATCTTTCTGATGCCATGGTGTAGCATCCTTGACTGCCCACCCATGATTAGTACATCTCCCGATTTCAGCAGTAGCTTCTTAGCGAGGTCAGCACGCTTCTGCTCGCCATACACAAACACTGCGGTATCACCAATGGACCAAGACACCACGGGTACTCCCTTACTTAGAGACTCGGGTGACTCGTCCTTGTCTTGGTGTATACCTAACCGTCCACCTTTCTGGTAGAAGTTCACAATACATAGATCTGCGTTTACACTTGGAATTGATTCCGTTTCAACTTGTTGAGCAATTCCCACGGCGTGGTTAACGCATGGAACTCCTCTGGTATACTTGATACTGTTGCTCCATCTTCAGCTCGAACTTCTTGATATGACTTGGTGTAAGGGTTCCAGTCCTTACCCATGCACATCATCTTCAATTGCATCCTCGCTCCGTTCGGGTATTCGGGTGTGTAAAACCCTCCTGGTTTTGCTCCAAGTTCGTCGCATCGTCTGATGATATGGACTTGTGCCTCCGGTGTCAGGTATCCATTTAGAAGTATCATACCTGGCTGGATGACCTGACATTGCTCCAATGGAAAGTCGGTGATGTTGATGGTGGTTTCTTCAGGGTTTGGTGTGGGTGGGATTGGATAACATATATTGAAAGTTCCTTTAAGTTTAGAGTACTCTAATTAGGTAAATCTCACACTATACTTCATTTATTTACTCACATGATTGTTACTTAAACTCACTCACACACACATGCATGGAATGCGGTATGCAAACACTTATTACATTCAACAGTTTAGGCGGTACCTGGTCTAGAAGAGGGCCCCGGCGCCTCAGACCGGTCCACCACATTCAGGGTGGCCTTGTTGGACCCCGACCCCTTCCCCTTCTGGGACTCCGTGTACCTCTGATCTGGGGGTGGCTGGTTCGCCGTCTTCTGGCCATCGGTGGTCGCAGTGGCCTTACCCTTCCATTGCCCCTTGGGCCTGAAGTTCCTACTGTTCGGGTTCTGCCAACATTCATGGTCGCGGTGACCCATCTTCTTACAGTACCGGCACTGAACATCGTTACCCTTGCAGTCCTTGCCGGGGTGGTCTCCGTTGCACCACTTGCAGTAATAGTGGCGCTCCGGTCCAGAGCCCGTGCTAGCTGCTATTACAATACACCATTAATACTTGTTTCACAACTTATTAACATATACTCTAACTTATCACACAGGATTAGACAATTACCCTTTGGTGGGTAAGAACGTAGGGGCTTGGCCGCATACGCATAGGTGAGCTGCAGAGGCTCCTCAGCAGTGGTGGTCTGGGTCTGGCCCTTGCCACCCTGTTGCTGTCCTTTCTGGGACTGGGGGTATGACTTCTTCTTCTTCCCTCCCCACTGCCCTTGCGTGCCTTGACCCTCGTTCTGAGCCTTGCGCTTGAGCGCACTCTCCTCGTCCCTCAAACGGACGGTGATCTCCACAATAGCAGCGGCATGATAGCACTCCTATATTTAGGGTGTCAGTTATGCCCCGCCAAATAAACTCACATCACATTAACACATCGTACACACTTATTCACATTATACTGTAATTCCTTTACCTGCAAGGTGGTATATCCAGTAGGCCCCATGCCGTAGCGTAGGCGATAATTCAGTCCGTTGTAGAAACGGTTCACAAGGATCCGGTCTGAGTAACCCAGATCCGGTAGCAGGTGGATAAGCCCGATGAAGGCTGAGTAGTACTCATCTACCGTCATCTTATCCCCTTGTCTCAGATTGTCCAACTCCAGGCGCTTGGCCTCTTGCACATGTATAGGGTAGTATTTGGCTCGCAGCAGAGCCGTGTACTCCCTCCACTGAAACGTCGGGTCAGCAACTCTACCCTCGCGCACAAGCTTCCACCAGTTTTGTGCCGAGCCCTTCAAGTAGTAAGCAGCAAGTCGTACCTTGACCTGCTCAGGTGGTGCTAGGGTTTCGAAGGCGGTCTCCATCTCGGAGATGTATGCCTCGAGCTTACGGGGATCGGTCTCCCCACTGAATGAGGGCGGCCTCAGATCAGCCAACGCCTTGACCCAATTGGTCTCTCGTGGCGGTGGTGGTGGTGGCTGAACTCCAGGCTGTCGCCCTTGCTGTATAGCAGCAACTAAGTCGGGTACCAGCTGAGCTACGGCGGCTGCAACTGCCTCAGCCATGGTCTGTGCCGCAGTATCATCGCCCTGGTTACCCAAATCTCCAGTACCGCGCCCGCGGCCTCTCCCTCGTGGTCTACCTGCCATCTGAATTCATATGAACATCTCATTAGCATTATGCTTGCACACTTATCGGTCCAACGATTGTAACGCTTCCCGATAATAAGGTATTTCCACACTTAGTTAGTGGTCAACCTTTCCAAATATGTTCACTTAGGTATCTGTAGTTAGGTCTCCTAACTCGGTATATCCCTAAGCTCGGTATTCTAGTCATCAGAGCGATACTTCGCTCTGATACCACTTTTTGTAACACCCCTACTACGCACATAACTATACTTGGAATCGCAGCGGAAAATAAACAACTAAACGGTAACTAAACGATTGGTGCTACAATGCCGTCAACCACCCACGTGGCTAACAAGGCTGAATAAATACAATTGTACCGGTCTGATGATCAGACTCCCTAGCATAGAACTAATAACCATATATATACATCAACATAATACCGAGTATTTACATAAATCCTTCACTGTATACTCCACTGTAAACCATCATAAACAAGTATATAAACACCACGGGAGCACAGGCGCAACCCGGGCAACATCCAAAAGTACTCCGAAAGTAAACTACTCTCTAGGATCTAGAGCCACTCTGCTTCTTCGATCCTCATCCTGCAATAAAAATATGGAGCCCCGAGGGGGGTCAGCACCTTTGCTGGTATGGCTAACGCGCAGCCCATCGCTACCGGGATACGCGCAACCAATTGTCATGATGACATGGTATTTATTTTAAAACACACAACACATACATATATAACATAACATGGGTATTGTACCATCATAACACACATCACAAACATACAATTCCTTTTAGGAAGAGAACCAACACAGTTAGTCCCCATTGAGAGCTTAGAGAATGTTGCCATGCTCATACTTAGCTCGTTACATAACTCGTTACCGTCCGGTTAGATTGAACGGTTAACTTAACACAAGGTGCCTCGGATATAGTGATCCAAGCACACCGAAACAAAACACATAGTATGCCCCTGTGGCCCGACGTGAGTCAGTAAAATAGCCTGGTTAAGCTAAAGGGAAGGTTAGAAACCAAATTGGAAACTTAACCATAACATACAGAGAGAATCGAACCGGTTATGACATCGACTCCCATACTCACACGCGTGGCCGGAACAGACCGGACTCCTCACTTCCCCCGTTAGCCCTTGTTAGTAGTTCATCATTGAACACAACAAACAATTCACAATCATAGGTCAAGTCTTGTTAGACTCACACAAGGGAAGAGAGAGTCATACTCAACAACATAATGATATTTAACAACGGTAAACTCTTTACATGGTTTAATCTTACAAAGTCATAAACACACAGAAAAACAAACAACACACAAGCCGGTGTAAACCGGTAGGCAACAGACTGCAAGAAAACCATACCTTGGTCCTTGCCTCGACTGATTTCCACCTTGAGAGAATCCTAAACACATTAGTAATGTCGGTTAATTATTTATTTAACTTCAAACTTACTAAGTATTTAACATGATTGTATGACATGTTTTAATGCCTATCTTACCCTAGGTTACCTTCATTATACACCCTAGGGTTAACTACATAAGTCACATTCTTTTCTGTTTTTTTTTTTTTACAAGTTTTAGGCCCGACCGGACTTGCCGACCGGACTTGTCCATGTCCGGTCGATTCCAGAGAGTTTCTCCCCTTCGGAAATTCAGCCCGACCGGACTTGCCAAGTCCGGTCCTATGTCCGGTCGATTCCAGTAACTCAATCCGTACAAAATTTTCTACTCCGACCGGACTTGTAAGTCCGGTCCTATGTCCGGTCCATTCCAGAAGATAATTCTCACAGGGTAAACAGGTCCCGACCGAGCTTGCAAGTCCGGTCGCAAGTCCGGTCGGCCCCAAATCTTTGTTTTCCTTTTCACATTCAACTCCAAACTTCACCCCATATAACCTAGTACTTCCTAACCTCATTTGGGTACTTTAAACACAACTTAAGACATCCTTAAACACACATAAAACTCATTTTCTAATTCCTTGAGCCTTTACTTATTTCTTCACAAAATTCCTAACACTTACCATATTTTCTCCTAGTTTTTCAAGTGGTGTTTTGATACCTATGATGACTACTATCCCAAAATGCTTTCACCTTATTTTAACATCATCTCCCAAGCATCATCTTTCACAACTAATTCCTTATATCCATCTTAACAATTCTTTTCCAAGTTTACACTTTCTCCTTGTTACCAAAGTTTGCCTAAATATTTACCTAAGTCCTTCTTACTCTCTAGAACACTTCCTAGTCCATCAAAATTCCTTTACAACATCTTGAACTCCTTATGCATTTTCCTACATTTTCTAAATCACCAAACCTTATGTAAACACTTAGAACTTCTTACTTCTTACCTAAATTTTGACATGGATTCCCCTAGAATATTACTAAGCCAAAACACTTTGTCTTCTCCATCAAACACACAAGAACATCTAGAATCACCAAAAACACTCCCATACACAACTTCACCCAAATTTACACTACATCACAATATAGTGCATAATTTAAATTGCATGGCACTTAGGCCCTTAAAATGCATGGCTCTTAGGCCCTTAAGGTGCTTAAATCATAAACACTGAATTTCCACAATATATGCCTTTAACCTGCAAATACACTCAACACACATATGCCTTTTACTAAGCTCTTGAGAACACTTTACTAAGTCATTCACCATTTGCTCTTTAGGTAGTTTTAATAAGCAATTATAGCTCATTTCTCCTAAGGCATTAAACAACATTAAGTTAGTAGATTTACCTCTTTTTCCAACACACTTCCTTCTTGTTTCCTTACAAACCGTATGGTATTTTGATTCCTTGTCAAGTTCTAAACAATATACAAACATTATAATGAGTATTCAAGCTATAGGCTTCATCTCATTGTAAACCCTAATTTGACATTGTTTCAAAAACATTAATGTAGTTGTTTTACCTTGATCTTTGAAGAGAGTTTGAATATATAACAAGAGAGGACTCCACCTAGTCCATGAAGAGTGAAATGAAGCTAGAACAAAGTCACACAAAGAGCTATATCAATGTGTATTTTCGGTCAAGGTAAGAACATGAAGGAAACATGATTTTTCTTTGAGATTCCTTACCTAGAAGCAAAGGAGAGTAATAATATGTCAAAATACAAGCTCAAGCTCCTTCAATGGTGGAACACCTTGGCACCGAAATGGAGCTCTTGGAGTTTTGAGAAGATAGGAATGAAGAGCTTGATGAGAGGAAGAGATTGGTGGTCTTTGTTTTTGATTTGGACAAGTGAGCTAGGTTTAACAAGTGGTCAAAGATGGAGTTTCCATGGTGGTAGTAGTATTACCGAGAGAGAACAAAGAAGGAAGGAAGAAGAGAGGTGGGAAACCGTGTGAATGAAGGAAAGAAATGAGAATGAAGATAGAATTTGCTTTAAGGAGATATTTATGCTTATAAAGTAAAAAGGTAAGTTAATTAGTTTTCTTTACTTACTTATTATTATCAACTAAGGAGTGGTGAGTCACACACTTAGAAAACCGGCCCCCTTTATTAGTATGAGGGCATTTTAGTCTTTGTTTGTCAATTTAATTACTTAATACAACATATGTTATAAACTAGCTTGTAAAAGTTACTATTCACCTAAACAAGGCACTTAGAAGTGAAATTTTTGATTTCCCATTAATATAGCCACCCAAATGTGATACTATATAGTACACATATATATTTAAGAGTAATGATGGACATTTAGCCATTCAAAACTCATTTACAAGACAATTTTTCAAAAACGTGCTTTAAGACTTCTTAAAGCACAGTGTTTTAACTTGTTTTCAAGCTTGGTTTTCTTTGGTAATTGGTTTAATATGTTCATTAGTGTATAAATGAGGTCTTGGTAAGCTCATTAGGCCTTACTCAAGTTTATCCCAAGCTTAGAGCACATTTTAGCTCTTATTGACTTTAAAGCACATTTGTGTTTCCTTTTGTTTAAATTTGTTTACTAAGGTTTCTAAGACTCTTTTTAGTCTTATTACACCCTATTTAGGTGTTTAAACAACATAACTAGGTTTGGGGTATTTCAATCTACCCCCCTTAAAAGAACTTTGTTCCCAAAGTTCATACTTCCACATAACTTAAACATTAGAACATGAGAACACATATTAACAACACTTCTATATCACATTAACAACATCTTACATCATATCGGACACATGGTCCAAACAACAAAACATCACAACATCATTCAGACTCAGCGGTCTGTAACATTAACAACATGACAATACAACACAGATAATGTATTCAAATACATGTCATACACATAACCGAAACGGCTCTACCCCCCTTAAATAGGGGTACGCCCCGTACCCTATACATACAAATACTAAGAAGTAAACAACGATGGGTACTTCGCCTTCATCTTATCTTCCAGCTCCCAAGTGGCCTCCTCAACGTCCTGGTTAGACCAGAGAACCTTCACCAGTCTCACAGACTTATGGCGAGTGTCTCGAGTCTTAGTGTCTAGAATCCGTACCGGAGTCTCCACTGATCGCATGGTCGGCTCTAAAGTTAGCCTTTCCGGCTGAAGCACATGAGACGGATGAGACATATACTTCTTCAACTGGGACACATGAAATACATCATGTACCTTGCCCAGCTCGGCGGGTAAGTCAAGTCTATAAGCTACCGGGCCGATCCGCTCCGTCACAACATAAGGCCCCACATACTTTGGGCTCAACTTGCCTTTCTGGCCAAAACGAAACACTCCCTTCATGGGGGATACTCTCAAAAATACCTGATCGCCCACGGCGAACTCCAGGTCACGTCGGCGCACATCTGCGTACGACTTCTGTCTATCCTGAGCTGCTTTCATATTAGCCCTGATCTGGCGAACTTCTGCCTGAACTTGCTCAAGATACTCTGGTCCTATAATGACCGTCTCACTCGACTCATCCCAACATAATGGCGTGCGGCATGGTCTACCGTACAATGCCTGGAAGGGAGACATCTTGATCGACGCATGATAACTGTTGTTGTAACTAAACTCGATCAGATGTAACTTATCAATCCAGCTGGTCTGAAAATCAAGTGCACATGCACGTAGCATATCCTCAAGTGTCTGTGGTGCGCTCACTCTGACCATCGGTCTGTGGGTGAAACGCCGTACTCAATTTCAGTTCAGTACCCAATGCCTCTCGTGTAGACTTCCAATATCTGGATAAGAATCTGGTATCTCTGTCGGATACAATCGTCTTTGGTACACCATGATGTCTTAAAATTTCTTTGTCGAATAGTTCTGCCAATCTTGCCACTTTCCAAGTGTCCTTCATCGGAATGAATCGGGCCACCTTGGTCAGTCGGTCAACTACCACCCAAATCATATTCAGACCTCCCCTTGTAGGCGGAAGCCCTACTACGAAGTCCATAGATATGTCATGGAACTTCCACTCCGGCACTGGCATTGGCTGCACCATACCACCAGGCCGTCGGTGCTCAAACTTGACCTTCTGACAAGTGAGACACCTCAACACATAGTCATTTACATCCTTTTTCATTCCAGCCCACCAGAAGTATTTCATACCTTTATACATCTTTGAAGCTCCGGGGTGAATCGAAGTAGTAGAACAGTGGGATTCACTCAATATGCGCTCCTTCAGCTCAGCGCTACTCCTGGGTATACAATCTGCCATTAAGCCTAATCAGGTCATCATCGTGGAGTCTGAAGGCGTACTTCTGACCCTCGAATGTGCCATCAATAAGCTTCTGTCTAATCTCCATCATGTACTGATCCGTCATCTGAGCACTCCGCACCTCTTCAACCAAGCCAGTATGAGAGACTAGCGAATGGAGAGAGTGTGCTCGGCGACTCAATGCGTCAGCTACCACATTTGCTTTACCCTCCTTGTACTGTAAATTGATGTCATAATCATTCAGAAATTCAACCCACCTTCTCTGCCTCATGTTCAACTCTTTCTGAGTGAACAAGTACTTTAAACTCTTGTGGTCAGAATAAATTGTCACACTTACCCCATACAAGTGATGTCGCCATATCTTCAGTGCGAAGACAATGGCCCCCAATTCCAAGTCGTGGGTAGGGTAGTTCTCCTCATGCTTCTTCAGCTGTCGGGAGGCGTAAGCCACGACCTTCCCGTGTTGCATCAACACACAACCCATACCCCTGCCTGATGCGTCGCAATAGACCTCAAAACCATCTGGACCGTCTGGTAATGTCAGAACCGGTGCAGATGTCAGAGCATCCTTGAGACTCGCGAAAGCCCTCTCACAGTCGACCGTCCACTCGAATGGTGCATCCTTCTTCATCAAGGAAGTCATCGGCTTCGAGACACTGGAGAAGTCCTTCACAAATCTCCTATAGTAACCTGCCAGACCGAGGAAGCTCCTGATATCGGTAACTGTCTTCGGCCTAGGCCAGGTGCGCACTGCATCTATCTTTGCCGGATCAACAGCGATCCCGGCCTCAGAAATCACATGTCCAAGGAATGATACTTGGTTCAACCAAAATTCACACTTAGAAAATTTAGCATACAACTGGTTCTTTCTCAATGTTTGCAATACATCTCTCAGGTGGCTTTCATGCTCACCTCTGGATTTCGAATACACAAGTATGTCATCGATGAAGACTACCACTGATTTGTCCAACTGGTCTTGGAACAAACGGTTCATTAAGTCTGAACTTAGCTGGTGCATTTGACAAGCCAAACGGCATAACTGTGAACTCATAATGCCCATACCTAGTTCTGAAAGCTGTCTTTTCTATATCACTGTCTCGGATGGCAATCTGGTGGTATCCGGAACGTAAGTCTATCTTGGAGAATACTGATGCTCCCTTAAGCTGATCAAATAGATCGTCGATGCGTGGTAAGGGGTAACGGTTCTTCACCGTAACAGCATTCAGCTCCCGATAATCAATACATAGGCGGAGGCTACCGTCCTTCTTCTTCACGAAGAGGACCGGCGCTCCCCATGGTGAAACACTAGGGCGGATAAAGCCCTTGTCGAGTAGGTCTCTCAGCTGCTCCTTGAGCTCTGTCATCTCTGCTGGAGCCATACGGTAAGGTGCTTTCGCAATGGGTCCGGTGCCCGGAACTAGATCAATCTCAAACTCAACCTCTCGTGTTGGCGGTATGCCCGGTAGTTCCTTAGGAAATACATCAGGAAACTCCGACACTACCGGCACATCTGGGCTAAACTCAGGGTCTCTCTCTATGTCTTGGACATAGCAGAGGTATACATCACTCCCTCGTCGTAACTCGTGATACATAGCCATGGCGGTGATGATCTGAGTCGAAGGCTCCCTGGGCCTCTGGCGGTAAGATATGGTAACCCCAGATGGACTCCGAAGAAGCAGTCGATGCTCGGCACACAGGATTCTGCCCTTGTGCCGCTCCAACCAGTTCATCCCGACAATCACGTCAAAGCCTAGTCCGTCGAACTCTATCAAATCGATCGGAAACTCTTCGCCCCTGATTTGTACAATAGCACCTCGGTAGTAGCGGGTACATCGGATCCGCTCTTTCGACGGGAGAGTAACCACGAAGTCTGGCATCTCTTCACCGTCCAACCCCAGCCTCTTCGCAAATGACAGCGAAATAAATGTGTGTGAGGCTCCAGAGTCGAACAAGATCGATGCATCCACGCCATTCACTGGAAAGGTACCGGTGAGGATTGTGCCGCTCTTGCCGGCTTCTGCCTTATTGCAGACACTCAGTATACCTCCCGTTCCGAGTGCACAGCCTAATTCATTGGCAAACTAATAAGTATTGGGTAACAACACGGTTGATATGATTCAAACAACTCCACTTTATTCATTAACACACTCCTTTTTACAACATTCATTGGCTTATACTGTCGCCATGATTCACACTTACAACATCCTTAATACATACTGTTTATCACATAATTATACAAGGCTTAAAACTGTCTGAAGGTCAAATTCAAACGTCCGGGTTTCATGTGTGTGGCATTGATCACTGCCGACGGTGCGGTGTTCAATTTGATCTTTCTGATGCCATGGTGTAGCATCCTTGACTGCCCACCCATGATTAGTACATCTCCCGATTTCAGCAGTAGCTTCTTAGCGAGGTCAGCACGCTTCTGCTCGCCATACACAAACACTGCGGTATCACCAATGGACCAAGACACCACGGGTACTCCCTTACTTAGAGACTCGGGTGACTCGTCCTTGTCTTGGTGTATACCTAACCGTCCACCTTTCTGGTAGAAGTTCACAATACATAGATCTGCGTTTACACTTGGAATTGATTCCGTTTCAACTTGTTGAGCAATTCCCACGGCGTGGTTAACGACCGCATGGAACTCCTCTGGTATACTTGATACTGTTGCTCCATCTTCAGCTCGAACTTCTTGATATGACTTGGTGTAAGGGTTCCAGTCCTTACCCATGCACATCATCTTCAATTGCATCCTCGCTCCGTTCGGGTATTCGGGTGTGTAAAACCCTCCTGGTTTTGCTCCAAGTTCGTCGCATCGTCTGATGATATGGACTTGTGCCTCCGGTGTCAGGTATCCATTTAGAAGTATCATACCTGGCTGGATGACCTGACATTGCTCCAATGGAAAGTCGGTGATGTTGATGGTGGTTTCTTCAGGGTTTGGTGTGGGTGGGATTGGATAACATATATTGAAAGTTCCTTTAAGTTTAGAGTACTCTAATTAGGTAAATCTCACACTATACTTCATTTATTTACTCACATGATTGTTACTTAAACTCACTCACACACACATGCATGGAATGCGGTATGCAAACACTTATTACATTCAACAGTTTAGGCGGTACCTGGTCTAGAAGAGGGCCCCGGCGCCTCAGACCGGTCCACCACATTCAGGGTGGCCTTGTTGGACCCCGACCCCTTCCCCTTCTGGGACTCCGTGTACCTCTGATCTGGGGGTGGCTGGTTCGCCGTCTTCTGGCCATCGGTGGTCGCAGTGGCCTTACCCTTCCATTGCCCCTTGGGCCTGAAGTTCCTATGTTCGGGTTCTGCCAACATTCATGGTCGCGGTGACCCATCTTCTTACAGTACCGGCACTGAACATCGTTACCCTTGCAGTCCTTGCCGGGGTGGTCTCCGTTGCACCACTTGCAGTAATAGTGGCGCTCCGGTCCAGAGCCCGTGCTAGCTGCTATTACAATACACCATTAATACTTGTTTCACAACTTATTAACATATACTCTAACTTATCACACAGGATTAGACAATTACCCTTTGGTGGGTAAGAACGTAGGGGCTTGGCCGCATACGCATAGGTGAGCTGCAGAGGCTCCTCAGCAGTGGTGGTCTGGGTCTGGCCCTTGCCACCCTGTTGCTGTCCTTTCTGGGACTGGGGGTATGACTTCTTCTTCTTCCCTCCCCACTGCCCTTGCGTGCCTTGACCCTCGTTCTGAGCCTTGCGCTTGAGCGCACTCTCCTCGTCCCTCAAACGGACGGTGATCTCCACAATAGCAGCGGCATGATAGCACTCCTATATTTAGGGTGTCAGTTATGCCCCGCCAAATAAACTCACATCACATTAACACATCGTACACACTTATTCACATTATACTGTAATTCCTTTACCTGCAAGGTGGTATATCCAGTAGGCCCCATGCCGTAGCGTAGGCGATAATTCAGTCCGTTGTAGAAACGGTTCACAAGGATCCGGTCTGAGTAACCCAGATCCGGTAGCAGGTGGATAAGCCCGATGAAGGCTGAGTAGTACTCATCTACCGTCATCTTATCCCCTTGTCTCAGATTGTCCAACTCCAGGCGCTTGGCCTCTTGCACATGTATAGGGTAGTATTTGGCTCGCAGCAGAGCCGTGTACTCCCTCCACTGAAACGTCGGGTCAGCAACTCTACCCTCGCGCACAAGCTTCCACCAGTTTTTGCCGAGCCCTTCAAGTAGTAAGCAGCAAGTCGTACCTTGACCTGCTCAGGTGGTGCTAGGGTTTCGAAGGCGGTCTCCATCTCGGAGATGTATGCCTCGAGCTTACGGGGATCGGTCTCCCCACTGAATGAGGGCGGCCTCAGATCAGCCAACGCCTTGACCCAATTGGTCTCTCGTGGCGGTGGTGGTGGTGGCTGAACTCCAGGCTGTCGCCCTTGCTGTATAGCAGCAACTAAGTCGGGTACCAGCTGAGCTACGGCGGCTGCAACTGCCTCAGCCATGGTCTGTGCCGCAGTATCATCGCCCTGGTTACCCAAATCTCCAGTACCGCGCCCGCGGCCTCTCCCTCGTGGTCTACCTGCCATCTGAATTCATATGAACATCTCATTAGCATTATGCTTGCACACTTATCGGTCCAACGATTGTAACGCTTCCCGATAATAAGGTATTTCCACACTTAGTTAGTGGTCAACCTTTCCAAATATGTTCACTTAGGTATCTGTAGTTAGGTCTCCTAACTCGGTATATCCCTAAGCTCGGTATTCTAGTCATCAGAGCGATACTTCGCTCTGATACCACTTTTTGTAACACCCCTACTACGCACATAACTATACTTGGAATCGCAGCGGAAAATAAACAACTAAACGGTAACTAAACGATTGGTGCTACAATGCCGTCAACCACCCACGTGGCTAACAAGGCTGAATAAATACAATTGTACCGGTCTGATGATCAGACTCCCGAGCATAGAACTAATAACCATATATATACATCAACATAATACCGAGTATTTACATAAATCCTTCACTGTATACTCCACTGTAAACCATCATAAACAAGTATATAACACACCACGGGAGCACAGGCGCAACCCGGGCAACATCCAAAAGTACTCCGAAAGTAAACTACTCTCTAGGATCTAGAGCCACTCTGCTTCTTCGATCCTCATCCTGCAATAAAAATATGGAGCCCCGAGGGGGTCAGCACCTTTGCTGGTATGGCTAACGCGCAGCCCATCGTACCGGGATACGCGCAACCAATTGTCATGATGACATGGTATTTATTTTAAAACACACAACACATACATATATAACATAACATGGGTATTGTACCATCATAACACACATCACAAACATACAATTCCTTTTAGGAAGAGAACCAACACAGTTAGTCCCCATTGAGAGCTTAGAGAATGTTGCCATGCTCATACTTAGCTCGTTACATAACTCGTTACCGTCCGGTTAGATTGAACGGTTAACTTAACACAAGGTGCCTCGGATATAGTGATCCAAGCACACCGAAACAAAACACATAGTATGCCCCTGTGGCCCGACGTGAGTCAGTAAAATAGCCTTGGTTAAGCTAAAGGGAAGGTTAGAAACCAAATTGGAAACTTAACCATAACATACAGAGAGAATCGAACCGGTTATGACATCGACTCCCATACTCACACGCGTGGCCGGAACAGACCGGACTCCTCACTTCCCCCGTTAGCCCTTGTTAGTAGTTCATCATTGAACACAACAAACAATTCACAATCATAGGTCAAGTCTTGTTAGACTCACACAAGGGAAGAGAGAGTCATACTCAACAACATAATGATATTTAACAACGGTAAACTCTTTACATGGTTTAATCTTACAAAGTCATAAACACACAGAAAAACAAACAACACACAAGCCGGTGTAAACCGGTAGGCAACAGACTGCAAGAAAACCATACCTTGGTCCTTGCCTCGACTGATTTCCACCTTGAGAGAATCCTAAACACATTAGTAATGTCGGTTAATTATTTATTTAACTTCAAACTTACTAAGTATTTAACATGATTGTATGACATGTTTTAATGCCTATCTTACCCTAGGTTACCTTCATTATACACCCTAGGGTTAACTACATAAGTCACATTCTTTTCTGTTTTTTTTTTTTTTACAAGTTTTAGGCCCGACCGGACTTGCCGACCGGACTTGTCCATGTCCGGTCGATTCCAGAGAGTTTCTCCCCTTCGGAAATTCAGCCCGACCGGACTTGCCAAGTCCGGTCCTATGTCCGGTCGATTCCAGTAACTCAATCCGTACAAAATTTTCTACTCCGACCGGACTTGTAAGTCCGGTCCTATGTCCGGTCCATTCCAGAAGATAATTCTCACAGGGTAAACAGGTCCCGACCGAGCTTGCAAGTCCGGTCGCAAGTCCGGTCGGCCCCAAATCTTTGTTTTCCTTTTCACATTCAACTCCAAACTTCACCCCATATAACCTAGTACTTCCTAACCTCATTTGGGTACTTTAAACACAACTTAAGACATCCTTAAACACACATAAAACTCATTTTCTAATTCCTTGAGCCTTTACTTATTTCTTCACAAAATTCCTAACACTTACCATATTTTCTCCTAGTTTTTCAAGTGGTGTTTTGATACCTATGATGACTACTATCCCAAAATGCTTTCACCTTATTTTAACATCATCTCCCAAGCATCATCTTTCACAACTAATTCCTTATATCCATCTTAACAATTCTTTTCCAAGTTTACACTTTCTCCTTGTTACCAAAGTTTGCCTAAATATTTACCTAAGTCCTTCTTACTCTCTAGAACACTTCCTAGTCCATCAAAATTCCTTTACAACATCTTGAACTCCTTATGCATTTTCCTACATTTTCTAAATCACCAAACCTTATGTAAACACTTAGAACTTCTTACTTCTTACCTAAATTTTGACATGGATTCCCCTAGAATATTACTAAGCCAAAACACTTTGTCTTCTCCATCAAACACACAAGAACATCTAGAATCACCAAAAACACTCCCATACACAACTTCACCCAAATTTACACTACATCACAATATAGTGCATAATTTAAATTGCATGGCACTTAGGCCCTTAAAATGCATGGCTCTTAGGCCCTTAAGGTGCTTAAATCATAAACACTGAATTTCCACAATATATATGCCTTTAACCTGCAAATACACTCAACACACATATGCCTTTTACTAAGCTCTTGAGAACACTTTACTAAGTCATTCACCATTTGCTCTTTAGGTAGTTTTAATAAGCAATTATAGCTCATTTCTCCTAAGGCATTAAACAACATTAAGTTAGTAGATTTACCTCTTTTTCCAACACACTTCCTTCTTGTTTCCTTACAAACCGTATGGTATTTTGATTCCTTGTCAAGTTCTAAACAATATACAAACATTATAATGAGTATTCAAGCTATAGGCTTCATCTCATTGTAAACCCTAATTTGACATTGTTTCAAAAACATTAATGTAGTTGTTTTACCTTGATCTTTGAAGAGAGTTTGAATATATAACAAGAGAGGACTCCACCTAGTCCATGAAGAGTTGAAATGAAGCTAGAACAAAGTCACACAAAGAGCTATATCAATGTGTATTTTCGGTCAAGGTAAGAACATGAAGGAAACATGATTTTTCTTTGAGATTCCTTACCTAGAAGCAAAGGAGAGTAATAATATGTCAAAATACAAGCTCAAGCTCCTTCAATGGTGGAACACCTTGGCACCGAAATGGAGCTCTTGGAGTTTTGAGAAGATAGGAATGAAGAGCTTGATGAGAGGAAGAGATTGGTGGTCTTTGTTTTTGATTTGGACAAGTGAGCTAGGTTTAACAAGTGGTCAAAGATGGAGTTTCCATGGTGGTAGTAGTATTACCGAGAGAGAACAAAGAAGGAAGGAAGAAGAGAGGTGGGAAACCGTGTGAATGAAGGAAAGAAATGAGAATGAAGATAGAATTTGCTTTAAGGAGATATTTATGCTTATAAAGTAAAAAGGTAAGTTAATTAGTTTTCTTTACTTACTTATTATTATCAACTAAGGAGTGGTGAGTCACACACTTAGAAAACCGGCCCCCTTTATTAGTATGAGGGCATTTTAGTCTTTGTTTGTCAATTTAATTACTTAATACAACATATGTTATAAACTAGCTTGTAAAAGTTACTATTCACCTAAACAAGGCACTTAGAAGTGAAATTTTTGATTTCCCATTAATATAGCCACCCAAATGTGATACTATATAGTACACATATATATTTAAGAGTAATGATGGACATTTAGCCATTCAAAACTCATTTACAAGACAATTTTTCAAAAACGTGCTTTAAGACTTCTTAAAGCACATTTTGTGTTTTAACTTGTTTTCAAGCTTGGTTTTCTTTGGTAATTGGTTTAATATGTTCATTAGTGTATAAATGAGGTCTTGGTAAGCTCATTAGGCCTTACTCAAGTTTATCCCAAGCTTAGAGCACATTTTAGCTCTTATTGACTTTAAAGCACATTTGTGTTTCCTTTTGTTTAAATTTGTTTACTAAGGTTTCTAAGACTCTTTTTAGTCTTATTACACCCTATTTAGGTGTTTAAACAACATAACTAGGTTTGGGGTATTTCAATCTACCCCCCTTAAAAGAACTTTGTTCCCAAAGTTCATACTTCCACATAACTTAAACATTAGAACATGAGAACACATATTAACAACACTTCTATATCACATTAACAACATCTTACATCATATCGGACACATGGTCCAAACAACAAAACATCACAACATCATTCAGACTCAGCGGTCTGTAACATTAACAACATGACAATACAACACAGATAATGTATTCAAATACATGTCATACACATAACCGAAACGGCTCTACCCCCCTTAAATAGGGGTACGCCCCGTACCCTATACATACAAATACTAAGAAGTAAACAACGATGGGTACTTCGCCTTCATCTTATCTTCCAGCTCCCAAGTGGCCTCCTCAACGTCCTGGTTAGACCAGAGAACCTTCACCAGTCTCACAGACTTATGGCGAGTGTCTCGAGTCTTAGTGTCTAGAATCCGTACCGGAGTCTCCACTGATCGCATGGTCGGCTCTAAAGTTAGCCTTTCCGGCTGAAGCACATGAGACGGATGAGACATATACTTCTTCAACTGGGACACATGAAATACATCATGTACCTTGCCCAGCTCGGCGGGTAAGTCAAGTCTATAAGCTACCGGGCCGATCCGCTCCGTCACAACATAAGGCCCCACATACTTTGGGCTCAACTTGCCTTTCTGGCCAAAACGAAACACTCCCTTCATGGGGGATACTCTCAAAAATACCTGATCGCCCACGGCGAACTCCAGGTCACGTCGGCGCACATCTGCGTACGACTTCTGTCTATCCTGAGCTGCTTTCATATTAGCCCTGATCTGGCGAACTTCTGCCTGAACTTGCTCAAGATACTCTGGTCCTATAATGACCGTCTCACTCGACTCATCCCAACATAATGGCGTGCGGCATGGTCTACCGTACAATGCCTGGAAGGGAGACATCTTGATCGACGCATGATAACTGTTGTTGTAACTAAACTCGATCAGATGTAACTTATCAATCCAGCTGGTCTGAAAATCAAGTGCACATGCACGTAGCATATCCTCAAGTGTCTGTATGGTGCGCTCACTCTGACCATCGGTCTGTGGGTGAAACGCCGTACTCAATTTCAGTTCAGTACCCAATGCCTCTCGTGTAGACTTCCAATATCTGGATAAGAATCTGGTATCTCTGTCGGATACAATCGTCTTTGGTACACCATGATGTCTTAAAATTTCTTTGTCGAATAGTTCTGCCAATCTTGCCACTTTCCAAGTGTCCTTCATCGGAATGAATCGGGCCACCTTGGTCAGTCGGTCAACTACCACCCAAATCATATTCAGACCTCCCCTTGTAGGCGGAAGCCCTACTACGAAGTCCATAGATATGTCATGGAACTTCCACTCCGGCACTGGCATTGGCTGCACCATACCACCAGGCCGTCGGTGCTCAAACTTGACCTTCTGACAAGTGAGACACCTCAACACATAGTCATTTACATCCTTTTTCATTCCAGCCCACCAGAAGTATCTTTTCATACCTTTATACATCTTTGAAGCTCCGGGGTGAATCGAAGTAGTAGAACAGTGGGATTCACTCAATATGCGCTCCTTCAGCTCAGCGCTACTCCTGGGTATACACAATCTGCCATTAAGCCTAATCAGGTCATCATCGTGGAGTCTGAAGTCGTACTTCTGACCCTCGAATGTGCCATCAATAAGCTTCTGTCTAATCTCCATCATGTACTGATCCGTCATCTGAGCACTCCGCACCTCTTCAACCAAGCCAGTATGAGAGACTAGCGAATGGAGAGAGTGTGCTCGGCGACTCAATGCGTCAGCTACCACATTTGCTTTACCCTCCTTGTACTGTAAATTGATGTCATAATCATTCAGAAATTCAACCCACCTTCTCTGCCTCATGTTCAACTCTTTCTGAGTGAACAAGTACTTTAAACTCTTGTGGTCAGAATAAATTGTCACACTTACCCCATACAAGTGATGTCCCCATATCTTCAGTGCGAAGACAATGGCCCCCAATTCCAAGTCGTGGGTAGGGTAGTTCTCCTCATGCTTCTTCAGCTGTCGGGAGGCGTAAGCCACGACCTTCCCGTGTTGCATCAACACACAACCCATACCCCTGCCTGATGCGTCGCAATAGACCTCAAAACCATCTGGACCGTCTGGTAATGTCAGAACCGGTGCAGATGTCAGAGCATCCTTGAGACTCGCGAAAGCCCTCTCACAGTCGACCGTCCACTCGAATGGTGCATCCTTCTTCATCAAGGAAGTCATCGGCTTCGAGACACTGGAGAAGTCCTTCACAAATCTCCTATAGTAACCTGCCAGACCGAGGAAGCTCCTGATATCGGTAACTGTCTTCGGCCTAGGCCAGGTGCGCACTGCATCTATCTTTGCCGGATCAACAGCGATCCCGGCCTCAGAAATCACATGTCCAAGGAATGATACTTGGTTCAACCAAAATTCACACTTAGAAAATTTAGCATACAACTGGTTCTTTCTCAATGTTTGCAATACATCTCTCAGGTGGCTTTCATGCTCACCTCTAGATTTCGAATACACAAGTATGTCATCGATGAAGACTACCACTGATTTGTCCAACTGGTCTTGGAACAAACGGTTCATTAAGTCTGAACTTAGCTGGTGCATTTGACAAGCCAAACGGCATAACTGTGAACTCATAATGCCCATACCTAGTTCTGAAAGCTGTCTTTTCTATATCACTGTCTCGGATGGCAATCTGGTGGTATCCGGAACGTAAGTCTATCTTGGAGAATACTGATGCTCCCTTAAGCTGATCAAATAGATCGTCGATGCGTGGTAAGGGGTAACGGTTCTTCACCGTAACAGCATTCAGCTCCCGATAATCAATACATAGGCGGAGGCTACCGTCCTTCTTCTTCACGAAGAGGACCGGCGCTCCCCATGGTGAAACACTAGGGCGGATAAAGCCCTTGTCGAGTAGGTCTCTCAGCTGCTCCTTGAGCTCTGTCATCTCTGCTGAGCCATACGGTAAGGTGCTTTCGCAATGGGTCCGGTGCCCGGAACTAGATCAATCTCAAACTCAACCTCTCGTGTTGGCGGTATGCCCGGTAGTTCCTTAGGAAATACATCAGGAAACTCCGACACTACCGGCACATCTGGGCTAAACTCAGGGTCTCTCTCTATGTCTTGGACATAGCAGAGGTATACATCACTCCCTCGTCGTAACTCGTGATACATAGCCATGGCGGTGATGATCTGAGTCGAAGGCTCCCTGGGCCTCTGGCGGTAAGATATGGTAACCCCAGATGGACTCCGAAGAAGCAGTCGATGCTCGGCACACAGGATTCTGCCCTTGTGCCGCTCCAACCAGTTCATCCCGACAATCACGTCAAAGCCTAGTCCGTCGAACTCTATCAAATCGATCGGAAACTCTTCGCCCCTGATTTGTACAATAGCACCTCGGTAGTAGCGGGTACATCGGATCCGCTCTTTCGACGGGAGAGTAACCACGAAGTCTGGCATCTCTTCACCGTCCAACCCCAGCCTCTTCGCAAATGACAGCGAAATAAATGTGTGTGAGGGGGGGGGGGGGGGGGGGGGGGGGGGGGGGGGGGGGGGGGGGGGGGGGGCTCCAGATCGAACAAGATCGATGCATCCACGCCATTCACTGGAAAGGTACGGTGAGGATTGTGCCGCTCTTGCCGGCTTCTGCCTTATTGCAGACACTCAGTATACCTCCCGTTCCGAGTGCACAGCCTAATTCATTGGCAAACTAATAAGTATTGGGTAACAACACGGTTGATATGATTCAAACAACTCCACTTTATTCATTAACACACTCCTTTTTACAACATTCATTGGCTTATACTGTCGCCATGATTCACACTTACAACATCCTTAATACATACTGTTTATCACATAATTATACAAGGCTTAAAACTGTCTGAAGGTCAAATTCAAACGTCCGGGTTTCATGTGTGTGGCATTGATCACTGCCGACGGTGCGGTGTTCAATTTGATCTTTCTGATGCCATGGTGTAGCATCCTTGACTGCCCACCCATGATTAGTACATCTCCCGATTTCAGCAGTAGCTTCTTAGCGAGGTCAGCACGCTTCTGCTCGCCATACACAAACACTGCGGTATCACCAATGGACCAAGACACCACGGGTACTCCCTTACTTAGAGACTCGGGTGACTCGTCCTTGTCTTGGTGTATACCTAACCGTCCACCTTTCTGGTAGAAGTTCACAATACATAGATCTGCGTTTACACTTGGAATTGATTCCGTTTCAACTTGTTGAGCAATTCCCACGGCGTGGTTACGACCGCATGGAACTCCTCTGGTATACTTGATACTGTTGCTCCATCTTCAGCTCGAACTTCTTGATATGACTTGGTGTAAGGGTTCCAGTCCTTACCCATGCACATCATCTTCAATTGCATCCTCGCTCCGTTCGGGTATTCGGGTGTGTAAAACCCTCCTGGTTTTGCTCCAAGTTCGTCGCATCGTCTGATGATATGGACTTGTGCCTCCGGTGTCAGGTATCCATTTAGAAGTATCATACCTGGCTGGATGACCTGACATTGCTCCAATGGAAAGTCGGTGATGTTGATGGTGGTTTCTTCAGGGTTTGGTGTGGGTGGGATTGGATAACATATATTGAAAGTTCCTTTAAGTTTAGAGTACTCTAATTAGGTAAATCTCACACTATACTTCATTTATCTACTCACATGATTGTTACTTAAACTCACTCACACACATGCATGGAATGCGGTATGCAAACACTTATTACATTCAACAGTTTAGGCGGTACCTGGTCTAGAAGAGGGCCCCGGCGCCTCAGACCGGTCCACCACATTCAGGGTGGCCTTGTTGGACCCCGACCCCTTCCCCTTCTGGGACTCCGTGTACCTCTGATCTGGGGGTGGCTGGTTCGCCGTCTTCTGGCCATCGGTGGTCGCAGTGGCCTTACCCTTCCATTGCCCCTTGGGCCTGAAGTTCCTACTGTTCGGGTTCTGCCAACATTCATGGTCGCGGTGACCCATCTTCTTACAGTACCGGCACTGAACATCGTTACCCTTGCAGTCCTTGCCGGGGTGGTCTCCGTTGCACCACTTGCAGTAATAGTGGCGCTCCGGTCCAGAGCCCGTGCTAGCTGCTATTACAATACACCATTAATACTTGTTTCACAACTTATTAACATATACTCTAACTTATCACACAGGATTAGACAATTACCCTTTGGTGGGTAAGAACGTAGGGGCTTGGCCGCATACGCATAGGTGAGCTGCAGAGGCTCCTCAGCAGTGGTGGTCTGGGTCTGGCCCTTGCCACCCTGTTGCTGTCCTTTCTGGGACTGGGGGTATGACTTCTTCTTCTTCCCTCCCCACTGCCCTTGCGTGCCTTGACCCTCGTTCTGAGCCTTGCGCTTGAGCGCACTCTCCTCGTCCCTCAAACGGACGGTGATCTCCACAATAGCAGCGGCATGATAGCACTCCTATATTTAGGGTGTCAGTTATGCCCCGCCAAATAAACTCACATCACATTAACACATCGTACACACTTATTCACATTATACTGTAATTCCTTTACCTGCAAGGTGGTATATCCAGTAGGCCCCATGCCGTAGCGTAGGCGATAATTCAGTCCGTTGTAGAAACGGTTCACAAGGATCCGGTCTGAGTAACCCAGATCCGGTAGCAGGTGGATAAGCCCGATGAAGGCTGAGTAGTACTCATACCGTCATCTTATCCCCTTGTCTCAGATTGTCCAACTCCAGGCGCTTGGCCTCTTGCACATGTATAGGGTAGTATTTGGCTCGCAGCAGAGCCGTGTACTCCCTCCACTGAAACGTCGGGTCAGCAACTCTACCCTCGCGCACAAGCTTCCACCAGTTTCTGCCGAGCCCTTCAAGTAGTAAGCAGCAAGTCGTACCTTGACCTGCTCAGGTGGTGCTAGGGTTTCGAAGGCGGTCTCCATCTCGGAGATGTATGCCTCGAGCTTACGGGGATCGGTCTCCCCACTGAATGAGGGCGGCCTCAGATCAGCCAACGCCTTGACCCAATTGGTCTCTCGTGGCGGTGGTGGTGGTGGCTGAACTCCAGGCTGTCGCCCTTGCTGTATAGCAGCAACTAAGTCGGGTACCAGCTGAGCTACGGCGGCTGCAACTGCCTCAGCCATGGTCTGTGCCGCAGTATCATCGCCCTGGTTACCCAAATCTCCAGTACCGCGCCCGCGGCCTCTCCCTCGTGGTCTACCTGCCATCTGAATTCATATGAACATCTCATTAGCATTATGCTTGCACACTTATCGGTCCAACGATTGTAACGCTTCCCGATAATAAGGTTTCCACACTTAGTTAGTGGTCAACCTTTCCAAATATGTTCACTTAGGTATCTGTAGTTAGGTCTCCTAACTCGGTATATCCCTAAGCTCGGTATTCTAGTCATCAGAGCGATACTTCGCTCTGATACCACTTTTTGTAACACCCCTACTACGCACATAACTATACTTGGAATCGCAGCGGAAAATAAACAACTAAACGGTAACTAAACGATTGGTGCTACAATGCCGTCAACCACCCACGTGGCTAACAAGGCTGAATAAATACAATTGTACCGGTCTGATGATCAGACTCCCTAGCATAGAACTAATAACCATATATATACATCAACATAATACCGAGTATTTACATAAATCCTTCACTGTATACTCCACTGTAAACCATCATAAACAAGTATATAACACACCACGGGAGCACAGGCGCAACCCGGGCAACATCCAAAAGTACTCCGAAAGTAAACTACTCTCTAGGATCTAGAGCCACTCTGCTTCTTCGATCCTCATCCTGCAATAAAAATATGGAGCCCCGAGGGGGGTCAGCACCTTTGCTGGTATGGCTAACGCGCAGCCCATCGTCTACCGGGATACGCGCAACCAATTGTCATGATGACATGGTATTTATTTTAAAACACACAACACATACATATATAACATAACATGGGTATTGTACCCTTCATAACACACATCACAAACATACAATTCCTTTTAGGAAGAGAACCAACACAGTTAGTCCCCATTGAGAGCTTAGAGAATGTTGCCATGCTCATACTTAGCTCGTTACATAACTCGTTACCGTCCGGTTAGATTGAACGGTTAACTTAACACAAGGTGCCTCGGATATAGTGATCCAAGCACACCGAAACAAAACACATAGTATGCCCCTGTGGCCCGACGTGAGTCAGTAAAATAGCCTGGTTAAGCTAAAGGGAAGGTTAGAAACCAAATTGGAAACTTAACCATAACATACAGAGAGAATCGAACCGGTTATGACATCGACTCCCATACTCACACGCGTGGCCGGAACAGACCGGACTCCTCACTTCCCCCGTTAGCCCTTGTTAGTAGTTCATCATTGAACACAACAAACAATTCACAATCATAGGTCAAGTCTTGTTAGACTCACACAAGGGAAGAGAGAGTCATACTCAACAACATAAATATTTAACAACGGTAAACTCTTTACATGGTTTAATCTTACAAAGTCATAAACACACAGAAAAAACAAACAACACAAGCCGGTGTAAACCGGTAGGCAACAGACTGCAAGAAAACCATACCTTGGTCCTTGCCTCGACTGATTTCCACCTTGAGAGAATCCTAAACACATTAGTAATGTCGGTTAATTATTTATTTAACTTCAAACTTACTAAGTATTTAACATGATTGTATGACATGTTTTAATGCCTATCTTACCCTAGGTTACCTTCATTATACACCCTAGGGTTAACTACATAAGTCACATTCTTTTCTTTTTTTTTTTTTACAAGTTTTAGGCCCGACCGGACTTGCCGACCGGACTTGTCCATGTCCGGTCGATTCCAGAGAGTTTCTCCCCTTCGGAAATTCAGCCCGACCGGACTTGCCAAGTCCGGTCCTATGTCCGGTCGATTCCAGTAACTCAATCCGTACAAAATTTTCTACTCCGACCGGACTTGTAAGTCCGGTCCTATGTCCGGTCCATTCCAGAAGATAATTCTCACAGGGTAAACAGGTCCCGACCGAGCTTGCAAGTCCGGTCGCAAGTCCGGTCGGCCCCAAATCTTTGTTTTCCTTTTCACATTCAACTCCAAACTTCACCCCATATAACCTAGTACTTCCTAACCTCATTTGGGTACTTTAAACACAACTTAAGACATCCTTAAACACACATAAAACTCATTTCTAATTCCTTGAGCCTTTACTTATTTCTTCACAAAATTCCTAACACTTACCATATTTTCTCCTAGTTTTTCAAGTGGTGTTTTGATACCTATGATGACTACTATCCCAAAATGCTTTCACCTTATTTTAACATCATCTCCCAAGCATCATCTTTCACAACTAATTCCTTATATCCATCTTAACAATTCTTTTCCAAGTTTACACTTCTCCTTGTTACCAAAGTTTGCCTAAATATTTACCTAAGTCCTTCTTACTCTCTAGAACACTTCCTAGTCCATCAAAATTCCTTTACAACATCTTGAACTCCTTATGCATTTTCCTACATTTTCTAAATCACCAAACCTTATGTAAACACTTAGAACTTCTTACTTCTTACTAAATTTTGACATGGATTCCCCTAGAATATTACTAAGCCAAAACACTTTGTCTTCTCCATCAAACACACAAGAACATCTAGAATCACCAAAAACACTCCCATACACAACTTCACCCAAATTTACACTACATCACAATATAGTGCATAATTTAAATTGCATGGCACTTAGGCCCTTAAAATGCATGGCTCTTAGGCCCTTAAGGTGCTTAAATCATAAACACTGAATTTCCACAATATATGCCTTTAACCTGCAAATACACTCAACACACATATGCCTTTTACTAAGCTCTTGAGAACACTTTACTAAGTCATTCACCATTTGCTCTTTAGGTAGTTTTAATAAGCAATTATAGCTCATTTCTCCTAAGGCATTAAACAACATTAAGTTAGTAGATTTACCTCTTTTTCCAACACACTTCCTTCTTGTTTCCTTACAAACCGTATGGTATTTTGATTCCTTGTCAAGTTCTAAACAATATACAAACATTATAATGAGTATTCAAGCTATAGGCTTCATCTCATTGTAAACCCTAATTTGACATTGTTTCAAAAACATTAATGTAGTTGTTTTACCTTGATCTTTGAAGAGAGTTTGAAATATAACAAGAGAGGACTCCACCTAGTCCATGAAGAGTTGAAATGAAGCTAGAACAAAGTCACACAAAGAGCTATATCAATGTGTATTTTCGGTCAAGGTAAGAACATGAAGGAAACATGATTTTTCTTTGAGATTCCTTACCTAGAAGCAAAGGAGAGTAATAATATGTCAAAATACAAGCTCAAGCTCCTTCAATGGTGGAACACCTTGGCACCGAAATGGAGCTTGGAGTTTTGAGAAGATAGGAATGAAGAGCTTGATGAGAGGAAGAGATTGGTGGTCTTTGTTTTTATTTGGACAAGTGAGCTAGGTTTAACAAGTGGTCAAAGATGGAGTTTCCATGGTGGTAGTAGTATTACCGAGAGAGAACAAAGAAGGAAGGAAGAAGAGAGGTGGGAAACCGTGTGAATGAAGGAAAGAAATGAGAATGAAGATAGAATTTGCTTTAAGGAGATATTTATGCTTATAAAGTAAAAAGGTAAGTTAATTAGTTTTCTTTACTTACTTATTATTATCAACTAAGGAGTGGTGAGTCACACACTTAGAAAACCGGCCCCCTTTATTAGTATGAGGGCATTTTAGTTTGTTTGTCAATTTAATTACTTAATACAACATATGTTATAAACTAGCTTGTAAAAGTTACTATTCACCTAAACAAGGCACTTAGAAGTGAAATTTTTGATTTCCCATTAATATAGCCACCCAAATGTGATACTATATAGTACACATATATATTTAAGAGTAATGATGGACATTTAGCCATTCAAAACTCATTTACAAGACAATTTTTCAAAAACGTGCTTTAAGACTTCTTAAAGCACATTTTGTGTTTTAACTTGTTTTCAAGCTTGGTTTTCTTTGGTAATTGGTTTATATGTTCATTAGTGTATAAATGAGGTCTTGGTAAGCTCATTAGGCCTTACTCAAGTTTATCCCAAGCTTAGAGCACATTTTAGCTCTTATTGACTTTAAAGCACATTTGTGTTTCCTTTTGTTTAAATTTGTTTACTAAGGTTTCTAAGACTCTTTTTAGTCTTATTACACCCTATTTAGGTGTTTAAACAACATAACTAGGTTTGGGGTATTTCAATCTACCCCCTTAAAAGAACTTTGTCCCAAAGTTCATACTTCCACATAACTTAAACATTAGAACATGAGAACACATATTAACAACACTTCTATATCAATTAACAACATCTTACATCATATCGGACACATGGTCCAAACAACAAAACATCACAACATCATTCAGACTCAGCGGTCTGTAACATTAACAACATGACAATACAACACAGATAATGTATTCAAATACATGTCATACACATAACCGAAACGGCTCTACCCCCCTTAAATAGGGGTACGCCCCGTACCCTATACATACAATACTAAGAAGTAAACAACGATGGGTACTTCGCCTTCATCTTATCTTCCAGCTCCCAAGTGGCCTCCTCAACGTCCTGGTTAGACCAGAGAACCTTCACCAGTCTCACAGACTTATGGCGAGTGTCTCGAGTCTTAGTGTCTAGAATCCGTACCGGAGTCTCCACTGATCGCATGGTCGGCTCTAAAGTTAGCCTTTCCGGCTGAAGCACATGAGACGGATGAGACATATACTTCTTCAACTGGGACACATGAAATACATCATGTACCTTGCCCAGCTCGGGGGTAAGTCAAGTCTATAAGCTACCGGGCCGATCCGCTCCGTCACAACATAAGGCCCCACATACTTTGGGCTCAACTTGCCTTTCTGGCCAAAACGAAACACTCCCTTCATGGGGGATACTCTCAAAAATACCTGATCGCCCACGGCGAACTCCAGGTCACGTCGGCGCACATCTGCGTACGACTTCTGTCTATCCTGAGCTGCTTTCATATTAGCCCTGATTTGGCGAACTTCTGCCTGAACTTGCTCAAGATACTCTGGTCCTATAATGACCGTCTCACTCGACTCATCCCAACATAATGGCGTGCGGCATGGTCTACCGTACAATGCCTGGAAGGGAGACATCTTGATCGACGCATGATAACTGTTGTTGTAACTAAACTCGATCAGATGTAACTTATCAATCCAGCTGGTCTGTAAATCAAGTGCACATGCACGTAGCATATCCTCAAGTGTCTGTATGGTGCGCTCACTCTGACCATCGGTCTGTGGTGAAACGCCGTACTCAATTTCAGTTCAGTACCCAATGCCTCTCGTGTAGACTTCCAATATCTGGATAAGAATCTGGTATCTCTGTCGGATACAATCGTCTTTGGTACACCATGATGTCTTAAATTTCTTTGTCGAATAGTTCTGCCAATCTTGCCACTTTCCAAGTGTCCTTCATCGGAATGAATCGGGCCACCTTGGTCAGTCGGTCAACTACCACCCAAATCATATTCAGACCTCCCCTTGTAGGCGGAAGCCCTACTACGAAGTCCATAGATATGTCATGGAACTTCCACTCCGGCACTGGCATTGGCTGCACCATACCACCAGGCCGTCGGTGCTCAAACTTGACCTTCTGACAAGTGAGACACCTCACACATAGTCATTTACATCCTTTTTCATTCCAGCCCACCAGAAGTATCTTTTCATACCTTTATACATCTTTGAAGCTCCGGGTGAATCGAAGTAGTAGAACAGTGGGATTCACTCAATATGCGCTCCTTCAGCTCAGCGCTACTCCTGGGTATACACAATCTGCCATTAAGCCTAATCAGGTCATCATCGTGGAGTCTGAAGTCGTACTTCTGACCCTCGAATGTGCCATCAATAAGCTTCTGTCTAATCTCCATCATGTACTGATCCGTCATCTGAGCACTCCGCACCTCTTCAACCAAGCCAGTATGAGAGACTAGCGAATGGAGAGTGTGCTCGGCGACTCAATGCGTCAGCTACCACATTTGCTTTACCCTCCTTGTACTGTAAATTGATGTCATAATCATTCAGAAATTCAACCCACCTTCTCTGCCTCATGTTCAACTCTTTCTGAGTGAACAAGTACTTTAAACTCTTGTGGTCAGAATAAATTGTCACACTTACCCCATACAAGTGATGTCGCCATATCTTCAGTGCGAAGACAATGGCCCCCAATTCCAAGTCGTGGGTAGGGTAGTTCTCCTCATGCTTCTTCAGCTGTCGGGAGGCGTAAGCCACGACCTTCCCGTGTTGCATCAACACACAACCCATACCCCTGCCTGATGCGTCGCAATAGACCTCAAAACCATCTGGACCGTCTGGTAATGTCAGAACCGGTGCAGATGTCAGAGCATCCTTGAGACTCGCGAAAGCCCTCTCACAGTCGACCGTCCACTCGAATGGTGCATCCTTCTTCATCAAGGAAGTCATCGGCTTCGAGACACTGGAGAAGTCCTTCACAAATCTCCTATAGTAACCTGCCAGACCGAGGAAGCTCCTGATATCGGTAACTGTCTTCGGCCTAGGCCAGGTGCGCACTGCATCTATCTTTGCCGGATCAACAGCGATCCCGGCCTCAGAAATCACATGTCCAAGGAATGATACTTGGTTCAACCAAAATTCACACTTACAAAATTTAGCATACAACTGGTTCTTTCTCAATGTTTGCAATACATCTCTCAGGTGGCTTTCATGCTCACCTCTGGATTTCGAATACACAAGTTGTCATCGATGAAGACTACCACTGATTTGTCCAACTGGTCTTGGAACAAACGGTTCATTAAGTCTATGAACTTAGCTGGTGCATTTGACAAGCCAAACGGCATAACTGTGAACTCATAATGCCCATACCTAGTTCTGAAAGCTGTCTTTTCTATATCACTGCTCGGATGGCAATCTGGTGGTATCCGGAACGTAAGTCTATCTTGGAGAATACTGATGCTCCCTTAAGCTGATCAAATAGATCGTCGATGCGTGGTAAGGGGTAACGGTTCTTCACCGTAACAGCATTCAGCTCCCGATAATCAATACATAGGCGGAGGCTACCGTCCTTCTTCTTCACGAAGAGGACCGGCGCTCCCCATGGTGAAACACTAGGGCGGATAAAGCCCTTGTCGAGTAGGTCTCTCAGCTGCTCCTTGAGCTCTGTCATCTCTGCTGGAGCCATACGGTAAGGTGCTTTCGCAATGGGTCCGGTGCCCGGAACTAGATCAATCTCAAACTCAACCTCTCGTGTTGGCGGTATGCCCGGTAGTTCCTTAGGAAATACATCAGGAAACTCCGACACTACCGGCACATCTGGGCTAAACTCAGGGTCTCTCTCTATGTCTTGGACATAGCAGAGGTATACATCACTCCCTCGTCGTAACTCGTGATACATAGCCATGGCGGTGATGATCTGAGTCGAAGGCTCCCTGGGCCTCTGGCGGTAAGATATGGTAACCCCAGATGGACTCCGAAGAAGCAGTCGATGCTCGGCACACAGGATTCTGCCCTTGTGCCGCTCCAACCAGTTCATCCCGACAATCACGTCAAAGCCTAGTCCGTCGAACTCTATCAAATCGATCGGAAACTCTTCGCCCCTGATTTGTACAATAGCACCTCGGTAGTAGCGGGTACATCGGATCCGCTCTTTCGACGGGAGAGTAACCACGAAGTCTGGCATCTCTTCACCGTCCAACCCCAGCCTCTTCGCAAATGACAGCGAAATAAATGTGTGTGAGGCTCCAGAGTCGAACAAGATCGATGCATCCACGCCATTCACTGGAAAGGTACCGGTGAGGATTGTGCCGCTCTTGCCGGCTTCTGCCTTATTGCAGACACTCAGTATACCTCCCGTTCCGAGTGCACAGCCTAATTCATTGGCAAACTAATAAGTATTGGGTAACAACACGGTTGATATGATTCAAACAACTCCACTTTATTCATTAACACACTCCTTTTTACAACATTCATTGGCTTATACTGTCGCCATGATTCACACTTACAACATCCTTAATACATACTGTTTATCACATAATTATACAAGGCTTAAAACTGTCTGAAGGTCAAATTCAAACGTCCGGGTTTCATGTGTGTGGCATTGATCACTGCCGACGGTGCGGTGTTCAATTTGATCTTTCTGATGCCATGGTGTAGCATCCTTGACTGCCCACCCATGATTAGTACATCTCCCGATTTCAGCAGTAGCTTCTTAGCGAGGTCAGCACGCTTCTGCTCGCCATACACAAACACTGCGGTATCACCAATGGACCAAGACACCACGGGTACTCCCTTACTTAGAGACTCGGGTGACTCGTCCTTGTCTTGGTGTATACCTAACCGTCCACCTTTCTGGTAGAAGTTCACAATACATAGATCTGCGTTTACACTTGGAATTGATTCCGTTTCAACTTGTTGAGCAATTCCCACGGCGTGGTTAACGACCGCATGGAACTCCTCTGGTATACTTGATACTGTTGCTCCATCTTCAGCTCGAACTTCTTGATATGACTTGGTGTAAGGGTTCCAGTCCTTACCCATGCACATCATCTTCAATTGCATCCTCGCTCCGTTCGGGTATTCGGGTGTGTAAAACCCTCCTGGTTTTGCTCCAAGTTCGTCGCATCGTCTGATGATATGGACTTGTGCCTCCGGTGTCAGGTATCCATTTAGAAGTATCATACCTGGCTGGATGACCTGACATTGCTCCAATGGAAAGTCGGTGATGTTGATGGTGGTTTCTTCAGGGTTTGGTGTGGGTGGGATTGGATAACATATATTGAAAGTTCCTTTAAGTTTAGAGTACTCTAATTAGGTAAATCTCACACTATACTTCATTTATTTACTCACATGATTGTTACTTAAACTCACTCACACACACATGCATGGAATGCGGTATGCAAACACTTATTACATTCAACAGTTTAGGCGGTACCTGGTCTAGAAGAGGGCCCCGGCGCCTCAGACCGGTCCACCACATTCAGGGTGGCCTTGTTGGACCCCGACCCCTTCCCCTTCTGGGACTCCGTGTACCTCTGATCTGGGGGTGGCTGGTTCGCCGTCTTCTGGCCATCGGTGGTCGCAGTGGCCTTACCCTTCCATTGCCCCTTGGGCCTGAAGTTCCTACTGTTCGGGTTCTGCCAACATTCATGGTCGCGGTGACCCATCTTCTTACAGTACCGGCACTGAACATCGTTACCCTTGCAGTCCTTGCCGGGGTGGTCTCCGTTGCACCACTTGCAGTAATAGTGGCGCTCCGGTCCAGAGCCCGTGCTAGCTGCTATTACAATACACCATTAATACTTGTTTCACAACTTATTAACATATACTCTAACTTATCACACAGGATTAGACAATTACCCTTTGGTGGGTAAGAACGTAGGGGCTTGGCCGCATACGCATAGGTGAGCTGCAGAGGCTCCTCAGCAGTGGTGGTCTGGGTCTGGCCCTTGCCACCCTGTTGCTGTCCTTTCTGGGACTGGGGGTATGACTTCTTCTTCTTCCCTCCCCACTGCCCTTGCGTGCCTTGACCCTCGTTCTGAGCCTTGCGCTTGAGCGCACTCTCCTCGTCCCTCAAACGGACGGTGATCTCCACAATAGCAGCGGCATGATAGCACTCCTATATTTAGGGTGTCAGTTATGCCCCGCCAAATAAACTCACATCACATTAACACATCGTACACACTTATTCACATTATACTGTAATTCCTTTACCTGCAAGGTGGTATATCCAGTAGGCCCCATGCCGTAGCGTAGGCGATAATTCAGTCCGTTGTAGAAACGGTTCACAAGGATCCGGTCTGAGTAACCCAGATCCGGTAGCAGGTGGATAAGCCCGATGAAGGCTGAGTAGTACTCATCTACCGTCATCTTATCCCCTTGTCTCAGATTGTCCAACTCCAGGCGCTTGGCCTCTTGCACATGTATAGGGTAGTATTTGGCTCGCAGCAGAGCCGTGTACTCCCTCCACTGAAACGTCGGGTCAGCAACTCTACCCTCGCGCACAAGCTTCCACCAGTTTTGTGCCGAGCCCTTCAAGTAGTAAGCAGCAAGTCGTACCTTGACCTGCTCAGGTGGTGCTAGGGTTTCGAAGGCGGTCTCCATCTCGGAGATGTATGCCTCGAGCTTACGGGGATCGGTCTCCCCACTGAATGAGGGCGGCCTCAGATCAGCCAACGCCTTGACCCAATTGGTCTCTCGTGGCGGTGGTGGTGGTGGCTGAACTCCAGGCTGTCGCCCTTGCTGTATAGCAGCAACTAAGTCGGGTACCAGCTGAGCTACGGCGGCTGCAACTGCCTCAGCCATGGTCTGTGCCGCAGTATCATCGCCCTGGTTACCCAAATCTCCAGTACCGCGCCCGCGGCCTCTCCCTCGTGGTCTACCTGCCATCTGAATTCATATGAACATCTCATTAGCATTATGCTTGCACACTTATCGGTCCAACGATTGTAACGCTTCCCGATAATAAGGTATTTCCACACTTAGTTAGTGGTCAACCTTTCCAAATATGTTCACTTAGGTATCTGTAGTTAGGTCTCCTAACTCGGTATATCCCTAAGCTCGGTATTCTAGTCATCAGAGCGATACTTCGCTCTGATACCACTTTTTGTAACACCCCTACTACGCACATAACTATACTTGGAATCGCAGCGGAAAATAAACAACTAAACGGTAACTAAACGATTGGTGCTACAATGCCGTCAACCACCCACGTGGCTAACAAGGCTGAATAAATACAATTGTACCGGTCTGATGATCAGACTCCCGAGCATAGAACTAATAACCATATATATACATCAACATAATACCGAGTATTTACATAAATCCTTCACTGTATACTCCACTGTAAACCATCATAAACAAGTATATAACACACCACGGGAGCACAGGCGCAACCCGGGCAACATCCAAAAGTACTCCGAAAGTAAACTACTCTCTAGGATCTAGAGCCACTCTGCTTCTTCGATCCTCATCCTGCAATAAAAATATGGAGCCCCGAGGGGGTCAGCACCTTTGCTGGTATGGCTAACGCGCAGCCCATCGCTACCGGGATACGCGCAACCAATTGTCATGATGACATGGTATTTATTTTAAAACACACAACACATACATATATAACATAACATGGGTATTGTACCATCATAACACACATCACAAACATACAATTCCTTTTAGGAAGAGAACCAACACAGTTAGTCCCCATTGAGAGCTTAGAGAATGTTGCCATGCTCATACTTAGCTCGTTACATAACTCGTTACCGTCCGGTTAGATTGAACGGTTAACTTAACACAAGGTGCCTCGGATATAGTGATCCAAGCACACCGAAACAAAACACATAGTATGCCCCTGTGGCCCGACGTGAGTCAGTAAAATAGCCTTGGTTAAGCTAAAGGGAAGGTTAGAAACCAAATTGGAAACTTAACCATAACATACAGAGAGAATCGAACCGGTTATGACATCGACTCCCATACTCACACGCGTGGCCGGAACAGACCGGACTCCTCACTTCCCCCGTTAGCCCTTGTTAGTAGTTCATCATTGAACACAACAAACAATTCACAATCATAGGTCAAGTCTTGTTAGACTCACACAAGGGAAGAGAGAGTCATACTCAACAACATAATGATATTTAACAACGGTAAACTCTTTACATGGTTTAATCTTACAAAGTCATAAACACACAGAAAAACAAACAACACACAAGCCGGTGTAAACCGGTAGGCAACAGACTGCAAGAAAACCATACCTTGGTCCTTGCCTCGACTGATTTCCACCTTGAGAGAATCCTAAACACATTAGTAATGTCGGTTAATTATTTATTTAACTTCAAACTTACTAAGTATTTAACATGATTGTATGACATGTTTTAATGCCTATCTTACCCTAGGTTACCTTCATTATACACCCTAGGGTTAACTACATAAGTCACATTCTTTTCTGTTTTTTTTTTTTTTACAAGTTTTAGGCCCGACCGGACTTGCCGACCGGACTTGTCCATGTCCGGTCGATTCCAGAGAGTTTCTCCCCTTCGGAAATTCAGCCCGACCGGACTTGCCAAGTCCGGTCCTATGTCCGGTCGATTCCAGTAACTCAATCCGTACAAAATTTTCTACTCCGACCGGACTTGTAAGTCCGGTCCTATGTCCGGTCCATTCCAGAAGATAATTCTCACAGGGTAAACAGGTCCCGACCGAGCTTGCAAGTCCGGTCGCAAGTCCGGTCGGCCCCAAATCTTTGTTTTCCTTTTCACATTCAACTCCAAACTTCACCCCATATAACCTAGTACTTCCTAACCTCATTTGGGTACTTTAAACACAACTTAAGACATCCTTAAACACACATAAAACTCATTTTCTAATTCCTTGAGCCTTTACTTATTTCTTCACAAAATTCCTAACACTTACCATATTTTCTCCTAGTTTTTCAAGTGGTGTTTTGATACCTATGATGACTACTATCCCAAAATGCTTTCACCTTATTTTAACATCATCTCCCAAGCATCATCTTTCACAACTAATTCCTTATATCCATCTTAACAATTCTTTTCCAAGTTTACACTTTCTCCTTGTTACCAAAGTTTGCCTAAATATTTACCTAAGTCCTTCTTACTCTCTAGAACACTTCCTAGTCCATCAAAATTCCTTTACAACATCTTGAACTCCTTATGCATTTTCCTACATTTTCTAAATCACCAAACCTTATGTAAACACTTAGAACTTCTTACTTCTTACCTAAATTTTGACATGGATTCCCCTAGAATATTACTAAGCCAAAACACTTTGTCTTCTCCATCAAACACACAAGAACATCTAGAATCACCAAAAACACTCCCATACACAACTTCACCCAAATTTACACTACATCACAATATAGTGCATAATTTAAATTGCATGGCACTTAGGCCCTTAAAATGCATGGCTCTTAGGCCCTTAAGGTGCTTAAATCATAAACACTGAATTTCCACAATATATATGCCTTTAACCTGCAAATACACTCAACACACATATGCCTTTTACTAAGCTCTTGAGAACACTTTACTAAGTCATTCACCATTTGCTCTTTAGGTAGTTTTAATAAGCAATTATAGCTCATTTCTCCTAAGGCATTAAACAACATTAAGTTAGTAGATTTACCTCTTTTTCCAACACATTCCTTCTTGTTTCCTTACAAACCGTATGGTATTTTGATTCCTTGTCAAGTTCTAAACAATATACAAACATTATAATGAGTATTCAAGCTATAGGCTTCATCTCATTGTAAACCCTAATTTGACATTGTTTCAAAAACATTAATGTAGTTGTTTTACCTTGATCTTTGAAGAGAGTTTGAATATATAACAAGAGAGGACTCCACCTAGTCCATGAAGAGTTGAAATGAAGCTAGAACAAAGTCACACAAAGAGCTATATCAATGTGTATTTTCGGTCAAGGTAAGAACATGAAGGAAACATGATTTTTCTTTGAGATTCCTTACCTAGAAGCAAAGGAGAGTAATAATATGTCAAAATACAAGCTCAAGCTCCTTCAATGGTGGAACACCTTGGCACCGAAATGGAGCTCTTGGAGTTTTGAGAAGATAGGAATGAAGAGCTTGATGAGAGGAAGAGATTGGTGGTCTTTGTTTTTGATTTGGACAAGTGAGCTAGGTTTAACAAGTGGTCAAAGATGGAGTTTCCATGGTGGTAGTAGTATTACCGAGAGAGAACAAAGAAGGAAGGAAGAAGAGAGGTGGGAAACCGTGTGAATGAAGGAAAGAAATGAGAATGAAGATAGAATTTGCTTTAAGGAGATATTTATGCTTATAAAGTAAAAAGGTAAGTTAATTAGTTTTCTTTACTTACTTATTATTATCAACTAAGGAGTGGTGAGTCACACACTTAGAAAACCGGCCCCCTTTATTAGTATGAGGGCATTTTAGTCTTTGTTTGTCAATTTAATTACTTAATACAACATATGTTATAAACTAGCTTGTAAAAGTTACTATTCACCTAAACAAGGCACTTAGAAGTGAAATTTTTGATTTCCCATTAATATAGCCACCCAAATGTGATACTATATAGTACACATATATTTAAGAGTAATGATGGACATTTAGCCATTCAAAACTCATTTACAAGACAATTTTTCAAAAACGTGCTTTAAGACTTCTTAAAGCACATTTTGTGTTTTAACTTGTTTTCAAGCTTGGTTTTCTTTGGTAATTGGTTTAATATGTTCATTAGTGTATAAATGAGGTCTTGGTAAGCTCATTAGGCCTTACTCAAGTTTATCCCAAGCTTAGAGCACATTTTAGCTCTTATTGACTTTAAAGCACATTTGTGTTTCCTTTTGTTTAAATTTGTTTACTAAGGTTTCTAAGACTCTTTTTAGTCTTATTACACCGTATTTAGGTGTTTAAACAACATAACTAGGTTTGGGGTATTTCAGTCTCAGCAGATGAAACTGATCGGGGAATTAGAAAGTGAGAGCGTGGTGAGGAACGTGGTTAGGGAAGTAATTAAGGATGATTTAATAAGAAATAATATTAGGCTCTCACCAGAAAATCAATTGAGGAAGGAAAAGACTTCTTCGTCCCCAGCTTAATTAGAATGGACTTCCTTGTCCTGAATAATGAGATAAGCCACTTAAAATAAGATGGTGATGAAATAAATTATGACCAAAACTTGGGTTATAACAGAAATTATTTACATATATGTATATATACCTATTTAAGTGGAAACTCATATAAATCAAGGAATATAATTATTTTTACATTTTATTTATTATTATATGGGAGTTAATATTCTTAATTAAACTAAGGAATATATATATATATATATATATATATATATATTACACATATATGTAAAAGAAATAAAATAGTAACTTAGGTTAAATCAAGGAGCTAAATTAATCTACACTTATATTAATTATATAATATGGTAGTTAATATACTTAATTGAAACTAAGGAAAATACTTTATTTTATTAACCATATTTTGGATGTAGGTGTGTGTAAAAGTTAATATAAATAATTAAATACAATAAACTACATAAATAATGTTTTGTACAAATCCTAGTATATATAAATATACACAGTAAACATAATAAAATTAAATACCTTATAGGAAATATAATACGAAGGAATTAATAAGTTAAACTAAACCTCTACATAATATTAATAGGAGAATATTATATGAGGTGGTATTAAATTATAGTTATGTATTAGGCTTAAAGAGTTACCTTTGAATTTCCAAGGTTTATATATAAACCATATTAAAATACATGTATAGTATTATTTGTCAATGATCAGAATGTAAATCTAAAATTGGGATTAAGTAATTAGTAAGTTAAACTTAGGAAAAATTATGATTTACATAAAATGTTGCACAAATAGATCTTATTCTATAATTAATGATAAACAAATGTAATACGTTTACATCTAAATATTCTTAATATATAAACCATAATAAAATAAGTAAAATACTTTTACATCTAAATGTGAGGTGGATTAGTAAGTAGATTTAATCATTTCTTAACTTTTAAGGTATTGAATATAACTTAATGTTTTAAGATAGAATCATTAAAAGGATTATGATATAATCTTATTGAACGATGATTTGGAAATTTATCTAAATAATTATCCTTAAGTTTCTTAGAATTAGATAAGCCATATAAGATACATTTATTACCAATATTCAGGATGTGAGTTTACAGTTAAGTGAGGTATTTAGTAGTGAGAATTTATAGGAAGGTTTATAAAAAGGAATTTGATACTTAAAACCTTTGAACCTTTTATTAGATAAAACTAAGTTACATAAGATATTATATGTTTACATTACGGTAATGGGAAGTAATGATAGGTTATTTGAATATAAAATATGGGAATTTTCATAATAGATTATCTTATTAAATAATTAACAATTTCACTTATGAACCAGAATTTAATTCTCTGATAAATTCTATTCTATGTAGATATATTGTCCATCCTAAATACAATAATGGAAATTAATTTACTAGGTTATTCCTTTGAAACCTTAGGTTTTGTAAAACAATTTAAAACGTATTTAAGGCTTAAGTTTAATGAAGTTTAGTACAAAGGATTATGCATAGTCTATAGAGAGAATGTGTGTAAAAATAAAACATTTAGGAAATTAAATGTAAGTAAGGATACATAGAAGGTTATACTAAACACCTTATTGTATAGGTAATAATAAAACATATAATATACCTTGTGAATACTAAATGTAAGATTAATTCGTTAAATCTAAGTTAACTATAGTATAATTATTTGGGATGCGAAGCTATTTAACATCTTATGACAAGTTGATTAGATGGTTGTAATTAAAAGTCATTCTGAACTAAAGATGAGATAATTGAGTTTAGCAGTTCAATTAGGTTATAATAAAACGCGTCTACAACACTACGATTCCAATATACAAGATGTGGATCTTAATTAAGTTAAGGGAAAGACTTATTCATAATGGGTTATCTAGTGGGTATTGTTTAAATACATAATCTTTACATTCTGAGATAATAGTATAGTATTCTGAGATCAGTCCATCATAGGTCATAATACAATGTTTATTCTAAATTAAGAATAAAGGTATTGAGCTTAAGATTATTATTGAAATTCTTAGATTTAATTATATACTGAAAACACATTTATGTTATAAAGGTCTCAAAAGTCTTGAATGTGAGGATTGTGGTTAAATATGAATAAAGTGGATAGGAGTGGACAGTTAGCAGGTGTTAATAAAATACATTCCTTGATCCTACAACCTTGGGCTATACAACCTTCTAAAATAAGTCAAAGGTTATACATAACATTTAAGCGAGGGCTTATGAGATAATTGAGATTTGGAAGTAAGAGAGAGGAATTTATTTAAGTTTTACTTAGGGTACGGGTTATTGATAGTAAGTTATCTTCAATGTTCCTCAGAGAATTGTTGAATGTTTGCACGAGTTTACTAGAACTGCTTCAGCGTTGACCAGATAGGATTTCTCGTACTCCGATATTTTTGCTGGTTGACTTGTGGAATGTTTTGGAAAACGCTAACTGACTTAGAGAGGATTTTTTTTAAAAGGAAATGGTTGTGTGACTAACTCAGCTTGTGTGACTAACTGAGCCTTGAATGCGAAACTCACTTGGGTATTGGTTCCTTCTATTTGGTGCCCCGTTAGACATTGGCTGCTTAGGGTTTACGCTTCTGCACTCTATAGGACTGAGTGTTTTGGTATTGCTCTAGGTAGTTGGTGATCTAGTGGGAATTTGGAAAAAGGTCAATCTTGGAAATCTTTCTTTTCACTCTGGATATCGTTTCATCCATGAGCTGGTTCTTGAGGTTTCGACGTGTGCGCGTCTTCAATGGTAACAGTGAGGGGCTGTATATCCCCTGTCCCAAAAAGGGACGTGGTAAACAGTGAGGGGCTGTATATCCCCTGTCCCAAAAAGGGACGTGATAGACAATGAGGGGCTGTATATCCCCTGTCCTTAGTGGACGTGGTAAACAGTGAGGGGCTGTATATCCCCTGTCCTAAAAGGATGTACTTGGCGGTGGGGGCCATCTCTCCCAGTTGAATTATTCCATTCTTGAGTTATTGGTTCTTGGATCTATGTTATTAATCCTAGTCCTTTGTGACTATCTGAGTCTTTCTACTCCTAACGGGAATTGGGTTTAACTAAGGCATTGGGTGTTCACTAACACATGGTGTGGTTTTGTTTCACTAACTTTACTTTTCTGTTATTCATCTTTATTCTTAACTTGTTATCTTGATTTGGTGATTTATGGAATGCCTTGCTCCTCTGTGTGGTTTAAGTGATTGCTTTCAAGCTATTATTTATTTAAGAGTTGTTTTATAAGTTTGTTTATGGAGATTAGTACCAGTTCCATTCCAGGGAACTGACCCACCCCATTCGGGGTGGGCTGCTTGGTTTCATCTTGCAGGTACGAATTGATTTACAGGTGGCCACGAAGAGAATGAGTGTTTGGTACGGGACTAGGTTTGTGGAGAGTGAATGTATTTTATTATTGTTATGTTAATGTTAAGTTTTCTCAAAGTTCAGACCGTAACTTAGTTAATTGTAATGGTTGTAATTGGTGAGGTTGGTACCGGGTGTTTGGAGCCCGATGGTCTGTAGCACCTTTAGTTTATTTTTTGCTGTTGTTTTATTATTATAGGGGTGTTACAGTAAATAAGGAGAAAGTATAAACTTGTAAAGGGATTTCAAGAATGACATAAGGAAATTTGGGTTGTAAGAAAACATGCTTGAAAGATGTTGGTTAATAGAGAGGAAAATACTTTGGCATAATGGTTATTATAGGCATGAAACATCACTTGGGAATCTGAGGAGAAAACATTATAAGTGTTAGGAGTTTTGGTAAGAAATGAACAAGTGTTTAAGAGTGTAGAAAATGAACTTTCCTACACGTCCGAACTTCCGTCCGAATTTGGAAGTCCGGACGTGCCCTGTTGCGCTAAGCTTTCTGAGTCTCGGCCACTGTCCGAACTTTTGTCCGACCCTTGAAGTTCGGACACCGCCATCGCTTTTCTCTGATTTTCCCTCGACCTATGTCCGAACATAGGAAGATCGGACACAAGTTTGGACATACGTCTGGCTTCACCCTTTGAGTCTCGACTTGCGTCCGAACTTGGGAAGCTCGGACACAAGTTCGGACAGGCCACTGTGTTGGCCAAAAATGTTGTTTAAGCTAGAAACGTTGTCTAAAATGGTGATTAATTAGTAATGATGATGTGAGGTTGTCTATGACATGTTAGGTGAGTTATAATGGCAATTAAAAGGGTTGAAAAGGTGAAAAGTTATAACAAGTGTGAAAATAAAATAACTAGTTATGTGAAGTAATAAGTTAACAACAAACTAGTGCGTTAATTAACCGACGTTACTAAATGTGTATAAGATTCTCCAACAGTGGAAACCAGTCAAAGCAAGGACCAAAGTATGGTTTTCTTGCAGTCTGTTGCCTACTGGTTTACACCGGCTTGTGTGTTGTTTGTTTTTCTGTGTGTTTATGACCTTGTAAGACTTAAGTCATGTAATGAGTTTACAGTTGTTAAATATTATTGTATTTTTAAGTGTGACTCATTTCCCTTGTGTGTGTCAAACAAGACTTAACCACTTGTATGTGATTGTTTGTTGAGTTCGATGTTGAACTTCTAACAAGTGCTAACTGGGGACTGAGGAGTCCGGTCTGTTCCGGCCACGCGTGTGAGTATGGGAGTCGATGTCATAACCGGTTCGATTCTCTATATATGTTATGGTTGTTCTTCCATTTTGGTTTCCAACCTTCCCTTTAGCTTAACCAAGGCTATTTTACTGACTCACGTCGGGCCACAGGGGCATACTATGTTTTGTTCGGTGTGCTTGGATCACTATATCCAAGGCACCTTGTGTTAAGTTATTCGTTCAATCTAACGGGACGGTAACGAGTTATGTAACGAGCTTAGCATGAGTTTGGCAACATTCTCTAGGCTCTCCATGGGATCTAATTGTGTTGGTTCGTTTCCTAAAAGGATTCGCTCTTGTATGTTATGTGTGATGTTGTTATGCAATAATCTTGCTATGATATATATGTTGTATGTTTAAAATGAATGCCATGTCATCATGACAATTAGTTACGCGTATCCCGGTAGCCGATGGGCTGCGCGTTAACCATACGAGCCAAGGGTTGCTGACCCCCTCGGGGGCTCCATATTTTTACTGCAGGATGAGGATCGATGAAATACCCCAAACCTAAGTATGCTAAGTAAACATCAAATTATGATGTAGCAAGGCTAAAATATGCCTTAGAAAGATTGGTAGACAATTTAAACCAAGGAAAACACAAGAAAGTGCCTTAAAGGCAATCAGGGCAAAAACGTGCTCTAAGCTTGGAGAGACTTGGGTGAGTACCCAAACATCATGAGAAGACCTTAGTAATATTCTAATGGTCATTTAAACTCAATTAGCAAAGAGAAAACCAAGCTTGAAAACAAGTTAAAACACAAAATGTGCTTTAAGAAGTCTTAAAGCACATTTTTGAGAAATTGTCTTAGATTTGAGTTTTGAGTGGCTAAATGTCCATCATTACTCTTTAATCAACATGTGTACTAATTAGTATCACATTAGGAGGTCTAAATCAATGGGAAACCAAAAATTCCCGATTATGTGCCTTGTTTAGTGAATAGTAACTATTTAGTGACTAGTTTAAGTTTTAGTCAACATAAGTCAATTAATTGGTCACAAAGACCATGTTAGCCTTATTTAAGGGGGTGGCCGGTTTCTAAGAGAGGTGAGTCACCACATGAGTCATCAAATAAGAAAGGAAAAGAAGAGTAAGTAAGAAAGTACTATTTGCTTTAATAAAGCAAATATCATATTAGCTCACTTCTCTCCTTCTTCTTCATTTCTTTCTTCTTCACCCACGGTTTCTTCTTCTTCTCTCTGTTCCAAACCCGAGAGTGTTGCTTCCCATGGTTCTCCATCTTCAATCACTTACCAAATACACAATATTGCTCCAAATCAAAAACTAAACACATATTATTCTTAGTTAGGTCAAGACCTATCTTCCTATCTTTTCAAATCCTTAAAGCTCCATTTTGGTGCCAAGAGAAAACTCCATTGATGGAGGAAAATCAAGTTTGAAGAGCTCATTAGCTTCTCCATTCTCTTAAGGTAAAGAAAATGTAAGAAAAACCATGTTTCCATCATTTCTTGTACATGGCCGAAAATTCTTTCTCATGGGGCTATGTTTTTATGCCTTGTTCTAGCTTGATTTATTCACCAAGGACTAGTGGAAGTCCTATTTCATTCAATGCCAAAGTCTATTTTGAGACTTCAAAGGTAATCATCCACTTTTATGCCTTAGAACACATTTCTAACCTAGGTTTTCATTCCTTGAGGTTGGTGCATTGTTTAGTACTCATATGAGTCCTTGAATATTGATTAGAACATTGGCAAGGGGAATTTAAGTGGTGGCCGAGATCTATGCAAGAAGAAGGCCTAAGGAGGAGATTAAGATAAGCTTGAGAAAACAAGGTAAAATGCTTACCTAATGGTGGTTTAAGATTAAGGAATGAGTTTTAGATAAATACCAATGTGGCTTAAAGCTTACATTGTGTATTGGGTTATATAACCTAAGAAAAAGAACTTAAACAAGCTTATGAACTTGTGATTAAGGAGCTAATGAGAATGAGTTAGTAATATAAGTTAAGGTGGATTTTAAGAGCGTTATAACTACTATGAGATTGATGAGTGTAATTGCAGGTTGAAAGCTTATATATGTGGGAAATTCAGTGTTTAAGTTTAAGTCATTTAAGGGCCTAAGAGCCATGTCATTTAAGAGCCTTAGTGCTATGAATTTAAGATTATTGCAATATATTGAGTTTGTATGAATGAGTTGGTATGGGTGATGAGATATGATGAGAAGAACTTGAGGTGTGTGAGATGGTTGAATGAGGAAAATAATGTGTTTGGGCATGCTATGATGCTAGAGGTGCTATGGCAAAATTTGAGTAGAAAATAAGTGTTTAGGTGATGATGGTGAACTAATATGACCTAGGATTTACTAGGAATCATTATGAGGAATTGAGTGGAGGTTAGTTAACTAAGGAGTTCTTGAGGTTTAGGATGACCTAGAGATGTCTAGGAGGAATTAGAGGAATGGTGAGTGTTTTGAACACACCAAAATTATGAGATGAGGAATATAAGACTTGAGCATAAGTTTAAGGAGAAGGTGTAATGATTAAGGTGATTTGAGTATATTCTAAGGGAGTTTAATGACTAAGGAAGTACTAGGAATGTTCTATAGGTTGTCTTGATGAAAAAGGGTGAAGTTAAGGCATTATAATGACTTAGGTATCACCATGGAAGATTTAAGAATCAAGAGAATGTATTTGAGTATTTAGGACTTAGGCAAATGTTGGTGCACAACTAGGAAGGAAACAATGTGATGATGGAAGTTTAAACTGTTAAGGAACTTTAAGTAAATGCATAAAAGGATTTTCGATGGTGAAAGATGCTTGGGAGATGATGTTATAGTGGTGAAGAAAACATTTGGCATAGTGGTTACATTAGGTATGAACCACCACCTAGAAACCTAGAGGAAAGCGTTACAAGTGTTAGCATTATTACAAGGAAAATGCATAATGACTAAGGTGGACCTTGGTGGATGATTTAAGGTATTTTAGGAGGGCTTAAGGTGTTTGAGGTGCCCAAATGAGGTTATAACATATTAGAATATATAAGGAGAAGTTTGGAGTTGAAAGAGAATTTAGAAACAAGTTTCTAGAGCCGACCGGCCTTAGGACCGGACTTGCAAGGTCGGTCGGGCTCTGTTACACTACCGGAAAATGTTTTGGAATCGACCGGACTTGGGGACCGGACTTACAAGTCCGGTCGGACTTGTGTTTTGTGAGGGAAAAATGTTTCTGGAATAGACCGGACATGGGACCGGACTTGTCAAGTCCGGTCGGGCAGAATGATAATTTCGTGACGTAATACTCTGGAATCGACCGGACATAGGACCGGACATGTAAGTCCGTCGGGTAGAATTTTCCAACGGTAAAAGGGTACTGGAATGGACCGGACTTGGCAAGTCCGTCGGTAAGTCCGGTCGAGCCTAAAAACAAAAAAAAAAGAGAAATTTTGAATTCTAAGAATGGCAATGGGTAATAAGGTATGCCTTTGGTAGGGTAGTAATGATTGAGACCCTAAACTTAAGGGATTAAGTTAAGTTAAGTATAAACTTGAAATTTAAGATTAAGTTGTGAGATTAAGTTGTAAGACTTAAGAGGTGTTTAGGTGGGGATCATTAAGGAATTAAGTAAGTTAAACAAGTTAAGTAAGTCATATTAAGTTAAGTGATTAATAACCTAAAACTGAATGAATGTTTTAGGACTTAGGAGTTTGGACCCCGGAAGAGAGTAAGCGGCCGAACCGCCGACGGTGAACGGTACAGTTGTTTCTCCCGTGACCTGCTTTCTAACGAGGTGTCCCTCGGCTTGTGTGCTAGTTGTTTTGTGTGCTCACTAAACAAGATAAAGCATGCAACCGGAACATATTATATTTATTGTATTGTTGTGTGATGTTTGAAAACTAACACAACCTACCGTGAGAACTTACTAACCAATGCTTAGTAAGGATTGAGTGAGACTAAGGAACGCCCCCTATTGAGGGACGATACGAACTGAAAGAGGTTAACCAACAAACAGGATCTTGAGATAACTACTAACTGGAACTTGAATGAGGAAACCCGGGACCGATCTCCGGTCATGCATGCTAAGGAAAAGGGGGTCGTTATCTATAGTAGATTCGACCTCCGATTAAGGACTTGTCTTCGGACTTGTAGCTAGGGCCGGTTGCCGGCTCAGCTACGCTGGATTCCCGTCCAGGGTAGTGGCATTAAGGGGTGGTGTGGATCTACCTAAATGCCCAACTAATTCTAACAAATATTGTTTATGTAAACCAATGGAGCTGATAACTCATTGGTTAGGGTTACATGACCCGACAGATAAACAATGAATTAAGGTACAACCATTCTAATTAAAGAACGGTTGACTTAATTGAGATAAGAACTGAGATAAGATTGAGATAAGGTTTGAGATAAGATACAACCATATCTACCCTAAGAACGGTTTGTTTTCTAAGACTAAGATTAAGATAAGTTACAATCATTCCTTTCTAAAGGATGATTTGTATTGTTAAGATTAAGTTAAGATTAAGGTTAAGTTAAGATTAAGATTAAGGTGAGGTTAAGATAAGTGCAACCATTCCTTTTTAAAGGATGGTTGGTATTATTAAGATTAAGGTAAGTTACATCCACTCCTTATTAAAGGATGGTTTTTTCTAAGATTAAGTTAAGACTAAGATTGAGGTGAGATAAGGATGGACTAAGATTAAGAGGGAACACTACTTAAGGAGTTAAATAACTAACTCTCTAATTAAGGGAACGCATTTAAGTCGTTCATCTGTGTGTGAACTTTGATTGTTCATATCTGAATGGTTGTTTACTGCACTTTCTATTATGTTGTGCATTTAGTCAACCTCCATGCTATCGACAATTAGTCGTCGTAGCCACGTTAGCTTGGGGCCATGAGGGGAAAGTACCAGCATTCGTGCTGACCCCCTTTGGGGGCTGTCTTTACTACACAGGTACATCAGGGAGCGGCCGACGCGAGAGTAAGAAGAGGACACAAGTGTTAAGGGTTAAGAGTGGCCTACGAGTTGTGCGTGTACACTCGTATGGCAATTTAAGTTAGTAAGATGTATAGGATGTGAGGGGTTTGTAAGAAGGATATGTAAATGTTTAAGATTGTTGCTCTAATGTTCGGTATATTCTGTAGTCAGACCGTGGCAAGGTCCTGGATTGTAAAGAATTCCGCTGTGACATGTTTATATATATACTGTTAAGTTGCGAGACCACATTTGGATTAAGTTGGGGTGTTACAATCGAGGAAGCGGAATGGCTATAGATTCAAGGCTGCAGAAATACCTTTGGTTATTTTGGATGTTGAGCCCGGGATGCGCCTGTGCTCCCGTGGCGTTATATTTTGGTACCGTTTGTATTACAGTGACGGTCGTTTACAGTTGACAGTGGAGTTCACGTGTACAGTTTTTAGTGACGGTTTGTATTAGATACTCGGTATGTTGGAAATGTATATATGTATGGATGTTAGTACCTAATGCTCGGGAGTCTGATCATCAGACCGGTACGCTTGTATTTATTCTGCCTTGTTAACCACGTGGGTGGTTAATGGCGTTGTAGCACCGAACCGTTTAGTTATTGTTTAGTTGTTATTTCCACTGCGTTTTCGATTATTGTTAAGTGCGTAGTAGGGGTGTTACAACCTAAGGAATTCCTTGGGCTCGGATTTGGTTGATATCACTTGTGTGTTATGTGTTTTGGATACATGTATGTGATTTTGTGTGTTACTGCATTAATTATATATGCACGAGCGTCCTACGGGACTAACACTACGTCGACTATATATCGACTTATATAAACATACATATACGTTATTGTGATGACAAGACGGTTACTTGATATAATACCATAGTATTAATATTAAGTATATGGTAACCTAAGTAAAACAGTTAGGAATGAGTCACAACATTGTCGGTCTCTAGAGCATGGATCTCGAACATGAATATGACCTAGATTACTTCTAGGTATGCGTGAGACCCATTGGGCAGCTAACTAATAATTATTCTCCATAAGACTAAGAGCATATCTTAAACATTATAAGAGAGAGATGGTGTGAGTTGAGGTGAGGAATCCAGTGTAGTTTACGAACTACCTGGTTACACATTTGTGATCACTGAGGGGTTCCCGATCGGGTTCTGCTCCAGGTTTATACCCAACGAGCCCTATTTGGATCGTGGGTCAGGTGGCTACGGCCTTTATATGGACGTCTTACGAGACAAAAGAGAATAGTCATGGGCCTCCAGACCTCTGGCGAAATGAGCACCTTTGTGTGTACGGGAGGACTACTGTCCAAGGTGAGGTTATCAGGTTGTCTTAACATGACGCCCAACTGGTATTTAATTAACATGGTTTGGATGGGGCCTTGATGGCCAAATTAAATTAACAAAGGATGGTGTTCGCTACAGCGTTTGTTCAGGATTATTATTCGATATGTTCGATACACATTTGTTGTTTGTGATATTAAATGAATGTTTGGATTAGATGGATGGTTAAGTGTTTATGAATGTTTGGATGGTTGATTATGCATATTATGCATGTATATTACAGTATTGATTATAATTGTAAAATGTAAAGCATGAAACCAATCTAATAATAAGATGGCTAAAATGACTAAGTGACCATTAGGGTCCAGGCCTGGCATACTCAGCGTTTATCGCTGATACTACACTCATTACAGGTTGTTGATCATTGCCAAAGCCAAAGTACGGGAACAGGGTAGTTAGGGATTACTTTAATTACCGCACATGGAGTTTGTTTGTATAACGATGTCAGACTGGGAATTGTATTATGATACGGTTATATATATTCGGGATTGGGTAGACGCTCACTTGTCGACGTTATGGTTTATGGACTTAGTATGATGTATAGGAGTTATCTCGTTATCACAGCGGTTAGCAGTTTGTTTATGTTGGTTGTTGGACATAGTTTGGCTTCGTTGCTCGCATGGGCGAGTAATGGCCGGTGACACCCGAGTGAGTATTGTTGTTGTTATTATTTCTTCCACTGTAAGATGTTTTATTTATTGCTACGAGAGAGATTATTATGTGATTATGGAGAGGGGTGTTACAAAAGTGGTATCAGAGCGGAGTACAGCTCTGATGACGAGAAAATAGGTTAAGACAGTGAGCTTAGGACTTGGGAAATAACGGGAAACGTTTGTGAGTTACGAGACGACTCGTCTTAAAAGATATTGTGATTAGTAACGTAAATTGCGTGACATATTAGCCTTAAAGGAAATTCAATATCTACTGGTTGTGTACGGTGAATTACTGAGTATTTATGTGACATACTGTACTACAGATGTCTTGGGGAACTAGAGGGCGTGGTACTGGTATAGGTGGAGGTGGTGACCCCGTGATTCCAGAAGTTGCTGAGACGATTGCTGCCGTTTTCGCACAGCTTGGTACTCAAATTGGAGGAGCACCAGCCCACCCGCCACAGCCCAGGGAAACGAACTGGCTGAAGTCAGTTACCAAGACCCGACCACCTACATATTCTTGAGAGCAGACCCTGTAGCCTTGGAGTGTTTTATTGTTGAACATGAGAAGGCCTATGAAGCTTTACAAGTACCTGCCGACAAGAAGGTCATCATTGCTGCTTTCCATCTGAAGGATGCAGCCAGCACTTGGTGGAGGTTGGTCAAAGACCATCACCTGGCTATACCCGACATTTCGTGGGCTGCCTTTGTCGAGTTGCTGAGGGGGAAGTACTACCCGGCGCATCTCAAGTAGAAGAAGCGCCATGAGTTCGAGACATTATCCCAGGGAGGTCTGACCGTGGATGAGTACTATGCTCGATTCATTGGTCTACTGGACTTCATCCGCGGTGTTGATTACTCAGAGACCGTGAAGATCGAAAAGTTCCGGGGGGTATTGCTGTTTCGCATCCAGATGGCGATGGGTGCTACCCTCTATTCTACTATCCAGGTATAAACATGGAAGCCATAAATTCTTTACTTAATACATTACCGTCTAACTTTGTGAGAACTTACCCGTGAGATTCTAGGAGGGTTATGACGCTGCCTCGAGGACGGAGCTAATGCTCCAGACTCGGGAAGAGACTCTCGGGGCCAAGAAGAGAAAGAACCCTGAGGGAGAGTCTGAGGGTGGAGGAGCATCTCCAGGCGATAGCCAGAAGAAGGGAAAGTAAGGACTTATCCCATTCTAAACTACTTATCATATTAAATACCTTATGAATGCTGATCCGAAACCTTAAACAGGAAATTTTTCCAGAAGAAAGGGCAGCAGGGTCACCAGGGAGCGAAGGGAAAAGAGCCTGTCCTTCGGTTGACCGGCCCAGTTATAGATGCTCAGCCTTTGAGATCTGCACCTCCTAAGGGTGAGAACACCTACCTCTTAAATTCAACTATAACCTTAACCTTATATCATCAGATTTTAACTTAAGCTAAATGCTACCATTAGGCACCGGACAGCCCCAGCGCCATTTCTATTGCAAGCGTTGTGGGAAGGACCATCCTAGGGTCGACTGCACTGGCCGCAAAGTTGAGTGTCGGTGCTGCAAGAAAGAGGGCCACCGGGAGTTCGAGTGTTGGATGAACCCTGAGAGCCGTAACTACAGGCCACCAAGGACTACTCAGAAAACCTCAGTTGGAGGATCTGGAGTATCACGAGGTGGTAAGGATGGCCAGACATCTACTGATGCTGGAGCCCAGAAAGGGAAAGGAGTCGTTAGGGCATGAGTACCCTGAACTCCATGAGACCGCTGGTGGAGACTTTTGCTTACTTTGTTATGTACTTACCTTGGATGTTAGACAGAGACATGTTATAAATATGTGGGAGCGTGTCATTGACCACTCGCCTTTTTGTGTATGACTTTTGAGACTAGATATGTGGACTCGATACGAGTAACCTTGGAACCTTGACGGATTATATATATGAACAGGATGTTAATGCTTACATTATCATGTAGCCATACTCGATGACGCAGAGTTAGTGAGACCGGTAATTACTGAACCAAAATTTCCACCTGCATGGCACACTTGCTATTGCAAGCGCTATGACAAGTAAACCACTGAAATTTCCATCTGCCTTGCGCACTTGACAGAGCAAGTGCTACTACTGCAACTGCAACTACTACTATTTATTTTTTTAAAAAAAATTTCTTATTATATATATACCAAAATTTTCATACTTTTCTTATCAACTTTTTCATACAACCTCAAGATTAGAAATCCATGCAACTGAAGGAATTATACAACCACTGTGATTGTGAACCACACCAGTTTAATTGTTTGAAAATTGTCAGACGGGGCTTATTAGCCAAATACCATCAGTGTATACCCGTATTTAAATGCTAATCATTACTAGTGATGAATGTTTAGTCCTTATGGACAAGCATACCCTTTGTAGATGCACCACCGTCAGTGAGGATGGTTGGGAAGTGAAGAGCCAAGTTGCTCAAGCTATTATGCAATCTGCAATTCATCCAATTAAATGGATGAGGGAATGAATATGAACTATAGATGAGATATGATCATGATAAACATGGAGAAAAGGAATATGTGTTGTGCTCAATGAGATCGAATTAGAAGAACCAATTCTGCTAATATAGCACGAATTTTACTACTGATGCCACTAGGGCAATAGCATTTATTACAAGATAACCGATAACACGAACTAATAAACAACAAAAAAAGGATATCCATCAAAGGGAGATTGACAACAGAATACTTCACAATACCCGTGTGACAGACATTACCAGTTTACTAAATGAGACATGGGACGACCGCACTCCGATTGGAGCATGTGGGCCCGACAGACTTATTTATTAGTTAGTCGGGTAAGTAGTAATGTATCAGTACGGTACCCCATGCAAGTAGACAAGTAGTGTTAGGAACACGAGAAGTAGTCAACTCCGTATTAAGGACAGTGATGCAGATTACCTCGAAGATGGACGAGAAGAGCTGCAGTTAAACCAACGGGCTAGAGAAATCAAGAACCTTCAACAGAGAGCAGTGTACAGTATACAATGAAGACAAGGAAACCGTTCAAGGACAGGAAACCGAAGGAAAGAAACATGGAAACCCACTATGGATGAATAATATGTAGAATCCTCATAAGGATCGAGCAAATTCTTGCAATCCAGAGGAAAATCTACCAGATGATGTGGACATAAAGGCGTGACTACACAATGATGAGAGACAGAGCTAATATACTAGCAGATACCTTAAGCAATGAACAATGGACTTGGAATGTACCACTCACATGATAATTCGCTCATCTTATCTGTTTGACTCACTAGATATTAGTTGCTGAGAGTTTACGCCTCTACACTCTGTATGACTGAGTGTTTTGGTATTGCAATTATGCAGTTAGTAATCTAGTGGGAATACAGAAAGATGCAATGGATATCAGCACGAGTGTGTATCAAAGAACTACAACAGTGTGTTACTCCGGAACAAGACCACTTGGAGACACGGATGACAAGCTTTATCTCCGTGGACATGTAGGCTGGTACGTCTTAGTATTACTAAGACAAGTGCAAAGAGAACTAGGTACTAACAATAGCCAATGTCATATTATACCTCAAGCCGAATATCAGTGAGAGAAGACACACGCATGTATGCTAGTGATCCAAATGAGAGGATACACAGCAATGAAAAGAGGCAAACTGAGCCTATGTTCATGGGACTGCACCTCAGTACAGAGCGAGTGGGCCCATTGGAACGAATTAGGGAGAGAGCACAAATAGTTCAGTGCCTCACCCTATATGTATTATGGATCCCGGAAGGTGCAGAGTGGATTTATCGTGAGTGATTAGTACTGGTGAAATTGATAAAAGAAAGAAATTAATACTCAAAATATCTGTCGGGCTGCAAATAAAAACCCGGTCGCAGTAGTATAGAAGACAGAAGTGGCCGGGGTCAAACCGTGGGACTTATAGTGAGATAAAATAGTTCCTAAGCTTGTCACAAAAGGGGGGAAGTTAATTGACTTGTTTTAGAGAAAATATTAAGTAGATTAGAAAACTGAGTGCAGATGAATTAAATGGAAATCCGGGTTTAGGTTTTTGTAACACCCCATCCAACAATAACACACTTACAATAAACTGCAGCGGAAAACAACCTCATCACATTACTTATCTCGTTGGTGTTACACGCCGTTAGCCACCCTCGTGGCTAACAAGGCTAATACATACACATTGTACCGGTCTGATGGGCTAAATTCCCGAGCGACTACACCTTACTATCCCTTTCCATTAACACAACAAAACATACACCTTCCAACTATACCGAGTATTTATAACTATTGCCGATAACATTTCGGTCTTACTACATCACTACTGTATATATACAACATAAACGATTACCCATGTACAATGACTACCCCGTCCTACTCTCGAACGGCTTCCAGCTCCTTGTACCTGAAATAGGAAAAGAAGAGAAAGGGTGGCCCCCAAGGGGCTCAGCACCTTTGCTGGTATGGTAATCCCGCAGCCCACATGCTACCGGGCCACGCACAACTAATTGTCGTCTTAACATGCGGTTGATTATTTTTAAATCTTACATGCAACTGTAAACACACAACACACAATCATTTCGCCTCAACGGGCTCAACAAACGGATAATATATCCTTACTTAATAAGTCACTCAAGGTATTCAATATCCCTAGAGTGTTCCTCCTCTAATGGAGCTACTTCCTTAACAGACGACACTTACCCTTAAATCGGGTTAACCTTAAACACCTCTTTTCTCAAACTGGGATTCATATCCATGATCCACATACTCCACATTTTACAACATATAACATACACTACATAACAACACTTAACAACACTTTGCACGTTTCCATGTGCACAACATAACACCGCAATAGATATTGCATCATAACAAAGATACATAACATAACGGGTATGGTCCTCTTAGGAACCGACCCAAACATTGTTAAACACTGGTGAGCCTAGAGAATGTTGCCAGTCTCATGATAAGCTCGTTACATACTCGTTACCGTCTCGTTAAATGAACGGTTAACCTAACACAAGGTGTCTCGGATATAGTGATCCAAGCACACCGAAACAAACATAACAATAGTATGCCCCTGTGGCCCGACGTGAGTCAGTAATAGCCTTGGTTAAGCTAAAGGGAAGGTTGGGAACCAAATTGGAAAACAACCATAACATACAGAGAGGATCGAACCTGCTATGACAACGACCCCCATACTCACACGCGTGGCCGGAACAGACCGGACTCCTCACTCCCCCCGTTAGCACTTGTCAGAAGTTCTTCATTGAACTTAGTTAAACAATCACACATTGAGTTAAGTCTTGTTAGACACACACAAGGGAAGGGAGAGTCATACTTTCACATACAAACATCACACACAACCATCACATATCCAACTCACGCATAGCCGTGGTTAGAACGTTCCTTAGGTCGGAAACGTTATCACCGGATACCGTTCTCCTACGTTTACCTAATAGTGGTTAACTAGCCCTTCAAGCGCATTCGAGGTTACCGGTATCGGCACGTAAACATACAATAACAATAACGACTGTAAACTCGTTTCATGATTTATCTCATAACGTGGCAAACATACAGAAAAACACATTGGCATACAAGCCGGTGTAATCCGGTAGGACACAGGTTGCAAGAAAACCATACCTGTTACCGGAGTCCACTTTACCACGTCCACTTATGTTCCTCGAGCGATTCTCGAACAACTGTTAACATCACATGTGTTTTTATTAACATCGGGGTTTGCTTGATTATTTAATGTCTAATGCTTAACTTTCCCCAACTTTGTTAACTTAGTTACACTTTACATTTTAACTGGTTTTACTTTTACATTTTGATACAACTTTTCACCCACTTAATTGCCATTTAAAACTCACCTAACATGTCCTTAACAACCTTATAACATCATTACCTATCAATCCCCATCATTACATATCATTTCATAACCTTAATCAACATTTTTGGTCCGACCGACTTGCCGACCGGACTTACCCAAGTCCGGTCGATTCCAGAACCCTTTTCCGTCAAAATTTTTCTACTTCGACCGACCTTGTAAGTCCGGTCCTATGTCCGGTCCATTCCAGAAACTAATTCCCACAGGGTAAACTGGGCCCGACCGAACTTGCAAGTCCGGTCGCAAGTCCGGTCTGCCCCAGATCTTTGTTTTCCTTTTTACATTCAACTCCAAACTTCACCCCACATATCCTAGTATACCCTAACCTCATTTGGGCACTTCAAACACACCTTTATCCATGTGCTAAACTCTTTAAATCACTCACCAAAACCATTTTATCATTCACAAACTTCTTACAAAGTTCCTAGCACTTGGGATGTTTTCTCCTTATGATTTATAAGTGGTAGTTCACCAATAATGACCACTACACCAAGGTGTTTCCTCTACACCTTAACATCATCTCTCAAACTTCTTTTCTTACTAACTAAATCTCCTTTTTCACATCTTACCTAATCATCACTTATTCCATGGATATCAACATTACCTAAACCTTAGACAAACTCCTCCAAGACTTAAATACATCCTCAAAGCACACATTGAATTCCTAGAACTTCCAAGATAACACCTAAATCCTTGCATCACTCTAAATCACCTTAACACATGTTTTCTTCTCAAGTAAACATTTATTCACCTTTAACACTTCCTAGTCCACCAAAACTCACTTAAAACACTTAGAACTTCTTACACATTTCCCAAATTTGGCCATAGCTTCTCTTGTATATACTCACATCCAAACACTTAGGTTTTTACCTTATTTCATTCAAAACACCTAAAATCCATCAAACACATCTTTATACACAAACTTCACACATTTAGCACTACATCACAATATAGTGCATAACTTAAATTGCTTGGCACTTAGGCCCTTAAATAACATGGCTCTTAGGCCCTTAAATTGCATAAACCATAAACACTGAATTTCCCACATAATAATGCCTTTGACCTGCAAATACACACACCAAGACATATGTTCCTTTACTAGTCTCCTTGAGAACACTTTACTAAGTCATTCACCATTTGCTCTTTAGGTAGTTTTAACAAGCATTATAAGCTTGTTTCTCCTAAGGCATTAAACCACATTAAGATAACATATTTACCTCTTTTCCTTCCAAATTTCTTTCTTGTTTCCTTACAAAACCGGTAAGGCATTTGGTTCCTTGCCAACTACTAGACATTATACAAACAACATAATGAGTATTCAAGCTTTAAGCTCCATCTCATTGTAAACCCTAGGTTTACATTATTTCAAAACATTAATGTAGTTGTTTTACCTTAATCTTTGAAGGGTGTTTGAATATCTATGAAGAGAGGACTCCACCTAGTCCTTGAAAGATTCAAATGGAGCTAGAACAAAGCAACACAAGAAGCTCCATCAATGAATATTTTCGGTCACACACAAAACTTGGAGGAAACTTGATTTTTCTTTGAGATTCCTTACCTAGGAGCAAGGGAGATCAATAATATGTGGAAAGACAAGCTCAAGCTCCATCAATGGTGGAACTCCATGGCACCGAAATGGTGATCTTGAAATTTTGAGAAGATAGGAATGAAGAGCTTGATGAGAGGAAGAGAATGGTGGTGTTTGTTTTTGATTTGGTTAAGTGAGCTAGGTTTTACAAGGGTTCAAAGGTGGACTTCCATGGTGGTGGTGCTGTATGAACGTGAGAACAGAGAGAAGAGAGGTAGAAGAGAGCTTGGATACGTGGGAAATGAAGAAGGAAATGAGAGAATGAGATAAGTTTTGCTTTTTGGAAGATATTTGTACTTAAAAAGCAAATAGTACTTAAGTTAGTCATTCTTTATTTCCTTAGCATGTTAACAAGGGTGGTGAGTCACCCACACCTTAAAAACCAGCCCCCAATAGTACCTAGGGGTATTTTAGACTTTATTAATCAATTGTCTCACTTATAATAACATATGTTACAAAATAGCTTATAAAAATCACTATTCACAAAAACAAGGCACATTGTTGTGAAATTTTTGATTTCCCATTGATATAGACTTCCAAATGTGATACTATATAGTACACATGTTAATTAAAGAGTAATGATGGACATTTAGCCATTCAAAACTCATTTACAAGACATTTTTTCAAAAAAGTGCTTTAAGACTCCTTAAAGCACATTTTGTGTTTTAACTTGTTTTCAAGCTTGGTTTTCTTTAGTAATTGATTTAATATGTTCATTAACATATAAATAAGGTATAGGTATGACCATTAGGTCTTATACAAATTCATCCCAAGCTTAGAGCACATTTTTGCTCATATTGAGTTTAAGGTATTTTCTTGTGTTTTATTTGGTTTAACTGCCCACCAAGGTTTCCTAAGGACTTATTTAGCCTTATTAAATCATAATTGAATATTATTAAGTCTTGGTAGGCTCTTTGGGTCCTAACCAAGTTCACTCATAGCTTAGAGCATGTTTTTGCTCAAACTGTGTCTTAATGCTTTATTGCATTTACTATGGTCTAAATTGTTCACTGATGTTACTAAGGCACTTTTTAGCCTTTACATACCATAGTTTGATATTTAAACCACATATAAAGGTTTGGGGTATTTCAATCTACCCCCCTTAAAAGAACTTCGTCCTCGAAGTTCACACTTTCCCACACATCATTAAATCAGAATACGGGGATTACTTGGAAATAAACTTCCATAACCAAACACACTTTACATCACAACCTTGGACTTAATGGTCCGGGCAACACATTCACATCCACACATAACATAACATATCCACATGATAACCTCGGACTCTTTGGTCCGGGTATCTTAACAACACTTACACATACATAACAACCCCTTGGACTCACTGGTCTCGTGTAACATCACAACATTTGGACACATAGGTCCCCATAACATAACAGTTTTCAGACACTTAGGTCTATGTAACACAACACATTTAGACTCATAGGTCTCAATAGCATACACTTTTAGGAGATCAAAGTCAAAATAACATTTATTACACATACCACACAACATGTCATAGCATGTATAACAATCAAAAATATCTTTTACATACACACTGTGATCCCGCAGAACCCGGTCGCGATGGACACCTTCCGTCCCCGTGCCTTTGGGAGATTAAAACAATCACTTAAATTTAAAATTTCCTTGTGAGGTTAAGTAAGAAGACTTTAATTATGTAAAGTATCCATCAACGTTTTATAAATACCAATTTAAAATCCTTTTGAAACACACACAACTCCAAGTCCAACTTAAGCTCTTTGCTTCTTTTCTTAGCGTGGTTATTTGTGACCACTTATAGGGAGTTTCAAGAGTCATCCAACCCTGATGTGATCAGCATCAGTGTTGAACTATCCTTCCACCCCAATTTGTGTTCGGCTTCCCTTGATCACATGCAAATCAAGTTCCACCTCCCACTTCATTTTCAAGCATCAAGTAAATCACTCATTTCCAATTTTCTATCTTTTAAATCATTCTAATCATGATCATACATCTCCAAGGATAGAACTTCGTCTATCAGTTATTCCCATACACTTTAATCCTGTTGCCTATGGAATCTTATTCTCATTAGGTTTTATATTGGTCTCATACCCTTTTATGAATCACTATATAGTATATATACACATATATTTTATCAAAATACGACACACTGTTTCACATTTATACACTGTCGGGGCTTTTGTTCCCCCGGGAGCTTCTCTACTCCACATTTGTACTATCACACACAATTGTTAACAAATACACACACTTATCACAATGGTGTTCGCATCCTCTGTGCGCAATTACCACAATTCAACCATGAATGAATGCGTAGGTTTACGTAACACACACACCAATCATCCAACAATAACTATGCACAACATAAATCACGTACACTACGTACACTTGTACGGTAATATACACTAAGTGGTTTTGCGCTCTACCCCCCTTAAAAGGGATTACGCCCACGTAATCAATCACTAAACATTGGCTTAAATGTTCTGCCGTCGTGAAGTGTTTTAACTTCCACGCGGTCTATTACACAATGGATTCTGATTAGAGGATCTTAACCATATTGGCGGTTTAGTTCCTAAACCAAGAATTCTCATTGGAGTTTGTTTAAACTCTTAGTTGGTTTCGATTCTGGCCTGTTAGGCTTCTAGGCGTTAATAATTAGCCATTCACTCATGTTCACCAGGCACATTCGACACTTGAATCACTGGCTCACTAGTTTCTACTGCGAAACTCTAATAACTGTAGAGCTTAATTGCTCCCTTTTTTTTTTACTGTATTGTACATCCCCAATTGTCACCTTCATCTTGGTAACAATGGTTTCTCAACCGACGCGTGGTATCTCTTACCGTTAGAGAATTCGGTGAGTTATACACTTTGTATCCACTTCCATAACAATTTACTGTGTATACCACTATGTATTTCAAAATGATTGACTTGTTCCCTTCCGACTTACTGTCGGTTGAGATTGAGCTACTACCTAGTGTGTAGTGCTCTTTCAGCTATTTCCAACATTTGGGGTATATTCCATACCGATATTTGACAGTTAGTGCTACTGTAGTCACTTACTGTTAATCATGTCTCCACATTTGGTTTTGTACAAGTACTCCTTTATTGGTGCGGCCTTGCATTTCCTATGCATCGGCCTTTATAACATTATTCCTCCACAATTAACATGTTTCCAATTCCTAGCTATCCCACTCGATCATTACTGCGCAAGTGCAATACCAAAACACTCAGTCATACAGAGTGCAGAGGCGTAAACTCTTGACAGTAAATCCCTTATGTGATTGCAGTAGGAATTCACACTGAGTTCCTTATCACATAGTACCGACCATTGGCTTATTGCCCAGTCTGTGTATCATCACTTGCTTGCATGTCCATTGAGTTTAACTCATAACTGGTCTTATCCGCCATATCATTATTTAACAACACTTATACAACGGTCGCTTACTGCGCACCGTGCTCTTACTCCCTATATAACATCAGCTTATATCGTGTTTACTGTCACATTAACTTCCACACATATACTTACATTATTCACATTATGGTTCATCACTCATTTGGATGACTACTGAATGCTCCTTGAGCATCGATCATTCGAGTCACAAGCCGGCATTATTCAGCCAGGTGCTTCACTTTATACACATACTACTAAGCTAATTGCTCTCTTTCAATAACAATATGGCCAATCCTTAACATATTTCTTGGGCTTGATATACATAACTACCGCTCCTGCGGTTTCAGAATATCGAGAGGTGTCCCCACTCTTAATGTAGTGGTTTGTTTACCACTCTATTCACTTATATAACATAAACTTCTGCAATCAATTGAATTTATATAACATTTGTTGCTTGTGGCTTACAAGTCTTATTGCCTTGAGCTGCGCTCATTGTAGGCTGTCCGCATACATGTACTTCTTTGTACAACATTACATAGTTTGGATATTATATTGGGCTCCATGGCAAGGTCGTTACATTACGTTTCCTTTCATGGGATGCCCCTTAGGTTTGTCAGTCCGTCTCCTGACAACTTATGTCTAAACTGGGTGTTAGTTTCAACCCTTGTGTTTCTGTCATGTTATTTCGTGCAACAATTACTGATGCGAACACCCTTCAAGGATCGCTCCTGGGTGTTGCTAAGTTATGCCGTTACATTTGGCTCGCACTTATTGGTATATTGAGTTAGCCACGCCGTTTGCGTTCTTAATTGGCTTATTATCTTCTTCTGTGAAGATCAACATCTCTTGATAGTTTCATCCCGTTCATTGTACATTAATGTGTCCACATTAGGCATTTGCTTGCCATGTACAGGCTGGGTCATCGTTCCAGCTACCATGTTTATCCCTGAGGATCCTTAAGTCATATACGATGTCTTTACATTCAGTTAGTGCACTTCGCACCCTCTGACTCTTAAACATTTCCTTGAAAATGAATTCACTAATTCCTTTAGTCTAGTTATCTTAACTGAGTTCCTTAACTTCAACCATTCCTTGTAATCTTTAGCTGTTGCTTGATTTATACTGCTGACCGTAGACGGAGTCGACTACTTCCCGTGTTTCGGACTCCACTCGTATACATATGTGGGGTACCATACTGATACATTGCTACTTACCCAACTAACCTATAAGTAGGTCTGTCAGACCCACAAGCTCCTATCGGAGTGCGGTCGTCCCACAATTCAGTTGGTACACTCGTAGTGTCCGTCACACGCCTAGGTGAAGCATTCTGTTGTCAACTCCCTTATATTGTCCCGTGACAATATTCATTCCTTGCTTCCCGAACTTAATCGAGGGAAAGTTTATCCACTGTTGTATCTTTATCAACTGCTCTTGGGTTTTTACTGGTTTGGTTTAAAAGAAGGTTAGAAAGAAGTGTTGGTTTGAAGGAAAATCTGGTTTTGAAAAAAAGGTTTGAATAAATCTGAGTTGAAAGAAAATTTTCATGGTTTCACGACATCTTCTCACCTTACCCAAGTCTAGCTTCTTGCTGACTGGTGTACTTATAATTACAGAGGTTAGGCTATTAAGCCCTTCCATGGTTACAATGATCTCACTTAACTTCATGGTACTTCACCAAGTACTTCGTAGTGATTATAAATTTCCCGAACAGCCCTGTTATAGCAGCACTTGCTACGGCAAGTGCGCCATGCTAACTGGCTATCGGTTTAACACATACCGGTTGTGGTATTGTTTTTACCCATACTGTCATCAGTGGCCTTGTTGGCCCTCACTGATCTTACTGCCTTGACAATAACTCTTCTAGGTGACTTCTCACTGTCTTCACCTGACGATCATCAACTAGGGTGTTTCCCATTCTGGGAGACCCCTTTGTCTTAGTATTGTATTCTCTTTGTAGCCCGTTCCACGTATTTGTCGTGGTTACTGAGACTTGTCTCTTGTTTGGGCACTATGTTGTAGTTCCTTTGTCGGTTGGTATACCGTTGGTGTATTATTTAACAACTGTGGTCCCGTAGACACTCGTCTCGGGTTTCACTAATCCACTTCTTGCCTGTTGCACGGTCAGTGCGTTGCAAGCTGGTTACTCTCGACTGCTTTGCATGTCGACCCAGGTTGCCGGAAATTCTATTCTTCTATACACAAGATTCTTCATTCTTCACTATTAAATGCGGTTAACATTGTTCAGATGGAAACGCGTCTCCGGAATTCCCAGTTTTCGGATCCACCGTATGACATTTTCTCCCGTACTCTGAAGGTATTTAATAACAGCCAGATCGGTATTCCCGGTATCGAGTGGACTTCCATCTCTCTGGCGTTGTTTCCCAAGTTATAAAACAGGGACTGTGGAGGTGGGAAGGATATAGTAGGTTTCCAGTAGTCACTGGTAGTTCCTAACTAGCGTATCTCTCTCGCTATCACTCAACCCTTAACCCAAAGTACTAAAATCCTAACTCGGTACTTCCTAAGCTCGGTAATTCAGTCATCAGAGCGATACTTCGCTCTGATACCACTTTTTGTAAACCCCATCCAACAATAACACACTTACAATAAACTGCAGCGGAAAACAACCTCATCACATTACTTATCTCGTTGGTGTTACACGCCGTAGCCACCCTCGTGGCTAACAAGGCTAATACATACACATTGTACCGGTCTGATGGGCTAAATTCCCGAGCGACTACACCTTACTATCCCTTTCCAAACACCACAACAACATACACCTTCCAACTATACCGAGTATTTATAACTATTGCCGATAACAATTTCGGTCTTACTACACCACTGTATATATACAACATAAACGATTACCCATGTACAATGACTACCCGTCCTACTCTCGAACGGCTTCCAACTCCTTGTACCTGAAATAGGAAAAGAAGAGAAAGGGTGGCCCCCAAGGGGCTCAGCACCTTGTTGCTGTATGGTAATCCGCAGCCCACATGCTACCGGGCCACGCACAACTAATTGTCGTCTTAACATGCGGTTGATTATTTTTAAATCTTACATGCAACTGTAAACACACAACACACAATCATTTCGCCTCAACGGGCTCAACAAACGGATAATATATCCTTACTTAATAAGTCACTCAAGGTATTCAATATCCCTAGAGTGTTCCTCCTCTAATGGAGCTACTTCCTTAACAGACGACACTTACCCTTAAATCGGGTTAACCTTAAACACCTCTTTTCTCAAACTGGGATTCATATCCATGATCCACATACTCCACATTTTACACATATAACATACACTACATAACACACTTAACAACACTTTGCACGTTTCCATGTGCACAACATAACACCGCAATAGATATGCATCATAACAAAGATACATAACATAACGGGTATGGTCCTCTTAGGAACCGACCCAAACATTGTTAATACACTGGTGAGCCTAGAGAATGTTGCCAGTCTCATGATAAGCTCGTTACATACTCGTTACCGTCTCGTTAAATGAACGGTTAACTTAACACAAGGTGTCTCGGATATAGTGATCCAAGCACACCGAAACAAACATAACAATAGTATGCCCCTGTGGCCCGACGTGAGTCAGTAATAGCCTTGGTTAAGCTAAAGGGAAGGTTGGGAACCAAATTGGAAAACAACCATAACATACAGAGAGGATCGAACCTGCTATGACAACGACCCCCATACTCACACGCGTGGCCGGAACAGACCGGACTCCTCACTCCCCCGTTAGCACTTGTCAGAAGTTCTTCATTGAACTTAGTTAAACATCACACATTGAGTTAAGTCTTGTTAGACACACAAGGGAAGGGAGAGTCATACTTTCACATACAAACATCACACACAACCATCACATATCCAACTCACGCATAGCCGTGGTTAGAACGTTCCTTAGGTCGGAAACGTTATCACCGGATACCGTTCTCCTACGTTTACCTAATAGTGGTTAACTAGCCCTTCAAGCGCATTCGAGGTTACCGTATCGGCACGTAAACATACAATAACATAACGACTGTAAACTCGTTTCATGATTTATCTCATAACGTGGCAAACATACAGAAAAACACATTGGCATACAAGCCGGTGTAATCCGGTAGGACACAGGTTGCAAGAAAACCATACCTGTTACCGGAGTCCACTTTACCACGTCCACTTATGTTCCTCGAGCGATTCTCGAACAACTGTTAACATACATGTGTTTTTATTAACATCGGGTTTGCTTGATTATTTTGTCTAATGCTTAACTTTCCCCGTTAACTTAGTTACATAACTTTACATTTTAACTGGTTTTACTTTTACATTTTGATACAACTTTTCACCCACTTAATTGCCATTTAAAACTCACCTAACATGTCCTTAACAACCTTATAACATCATTACCTATCAATCCCCATCATTACATATCATTTCATAACCTTAATCAACATTTTTGGTCCGACCGGACTTGCCGACCGGACTTACCCAAGTCCGGTCGATTCCAGAACACTTTTCCGTCAAAATTTTTCTACTTCGCCGACCTTGTAAGTCCGGTCCTATGTCCGGTCCATTCCAGAAACTAATTCCCACAGGGTAAACTGGGCCCGACCGAACTTGCAAGTCCGGTCGCAAGTCCGGTCTGCCCCAGATCTTTGTTTTCCTTTTTACATTCAACTCCAAACTTCACCCCACATATCCTAGTATACCCTAACCTCATTTGGGCACTTCAAACACACCTTTATCCATGTGCTAAACTCTTTAAATCACTCACCAAAACCATTTTATCATTCACAAACTTCTTACAAAGTTCCTAGCACTTGGGATGTTTTCTCCTTATGATTTATAAGTGGTAGTTCACCAATAATGACCACTACACCAAGGTGTTTCCTCTACACCTTAACATCATCTCTCAAACTTCTTTTCTTACTAACTAAATCTCCTTTTTCACATCTTACCTAATCATCACTTATTCCTTGGATATCAACATTACCTAAACCTTAGACAAACTCCTCCAAGACTTAATACATCCTCAAAGCACACATTGAATTCCTAGAACTTCCAAGATAACACCTAAATCCTTGCATCACTCTAAATCACCTTAACACATGTTTTCTTCTCAAGTAAACATTTATTCACCTTTAACACTTCCTAGTCCACCAAAACTCACTTAAAACACTTAGAACTTCTTACACATTTCCCAAATTTGGCCATAGCTTCTCTTGTATATACTCACATCCAAACACTTAGGTTTTTACCTTATTTCATTCAAAACACCTAAAATCCATCAAACACATCTTTATACACAAACTTCACACATTTAGCACTACATCACAATATAGTGCATAACTTAAATTGCTTGGCACTTAGGCCCTTAAATAACATGGCTCTTAGCCCTTAAATTGCATAAACCATAAACACTGAATTTCCCACATAATAATGCCTTTGACCTGCAAATACACACACCAAGACATATGTTCCTTTACTAGTCTCCTTGAGAACACTTTACTAAGTCATTCACCATTTGCTCTTTAGGTAGTTTTAACAAGCATTATAAGCTTGTTTCTCCTAAGGCATTAACCACATTAAGATAACATATTTACCTCTTTTCCTTCCAAATTTCTTTCTTGTTTCCTTACAAAACCGGTAAGGCATTTGGTTCCTTGCCAACTACTAGACATTATACAAACAACATAATGAGTATTCAAGCTTTAAGCTCCATCTCATTGTAAACCCTAGGTTTACATTATTTCAAAACATTAATGTAGTTGTTTTACCTTAATCTTTGAAGGGTGTTTGAATATCTATGAAGAGAGGACTCCACCTAGTCCTTGAAAGATTCAAATGGAGCTAGAACAAAGCACACAGAAGCTCCATCAATGAATATTTTCGGCACACACAAAACTTGGAGGAAACTTGATTTTTCTTTGAGATTCCTTACCTAGGAGCAAGGGAGATCAATAATATGTGGAAAGACAAGCTCAAGCTCCATCAATGGTGAACTCCATGGCACCGAATGGTGATCTTGAAATTTTGAGAAGATAGGAATGAAGAGCTTGATGAGAGGAAGAGAATGGTGGTGTTTGTTTTTGATTTGGTAAGTTAGCTAGGTGTTTACAAGGGTTCAAAGGTGGACTTCCATGGTGGTGGTGCTGTATGAACGTGAGAACAGAGAGAGGAGTAGAAGAGAGCTTGGATACGTGGGAAATGAAGAAGGAAATGAAGAATGAGATAAGTTTTGCTTTTTGGAAGATATTTGTACTTAAAAGCAAATAGTACTTAGTTAGTCATTCTTTATTTCCTTAGCATGTTAACAAGTGTGGTGAGTCACCCACACCTTAAAACCGGCCCCCAATATACCTAGGGGTATTTTAGACTTTATTAATCAATTGTCTCACTTATATAACATTTACAAAATAGCTTATAAAAATCACTATTCACAAAAACAAGGCACATTGTTGCGAAATTTTTGATTTCCCATTGATATATACTTCCAAATGTGATACTATATATACACATGTTAATTAAAGAGTAATGATGGACATTTAGCCATTCAAAACTCATTTACAAGACAATTTTCAAAAACGTGCTTTAAGACTCCTTAAAGCACATTTTGTGTTTTAACTTGTTTTCAAGCTGTGGTTTTCTTTAGTAATTGATTTAATATGTTCATTAACATATAAATAAGGTATGGTTGACCATTAGGTCTTATACAAATTCATCCCAAGCTTAGAGCACATTTTTGCTCATATTGACTTTAAGGTATTTTCTTGTGTTTTATTTGGTTTAACTGCCCACCAAGGTTTCCTAGGACTTATTTAGCCTTATTAAATCATAATTGAATATTATTAAGTCTTGGTAGGCTCTTTGGGTCCTAAACCAAGTTCACTCATAGCTTAGAGCATTTTTTTTGCTCAACTGTGTCTTAATGCTTATTGCATTTACTATGGTCTAAATTGTTCACTGTGTTACTAAGGCACTTTTTAGCCTTTCACTACCATAGTTTGATATTTAAACCACATATAAAGGTTTGGGTATTTCATTTTATATAATCTGATTAATTAGCTATCTCTTCCGGTTTAATTTATTAGTTTGGCAAAATTCCTGTTATTATCCCAGTACTAGTCATAGACCCTTAGAACTCGTTTACCAGAAAATGCTCGGTCTAATCAAGGTTCGACAATACTAGTAAACGGACGTTAAATCGAGGAATTATAATTGCATCTGAAAATACTAACCTATAAATCAATAATCTTTCTCAGATTTACGGCTTAATTAACTTGTCTATTTATCACCTGGTCTGATCAAAATAGACTTAGGAAAGCCTTTTAATATTATTCATGTAATTTATTAAAATGGTGAGAGAAAACCTTTAAGCGTAACAAACTGTATTTATTTTAACCGGTAGAAATATTGATTACATAATTAAACAAACCATAATTAAAACCCTTGCCCGGAGCAAATCCTCCTTAGCCTGACATATTAACTGGTAATAAGTCAGACAGAGGTTGGACGTAATAACAATACGAGATGCGTGGATGATGAATGGAGAAAATGAAGAGGAAGAAGAGTGGAGCGAGTACGTAGGATTTTTGTAAATGGAATGAGAGATTTTGAGTGTTGAGTTTGGGGTGGAACGTGTGTGTATTTGTTTGAAGTAGCAGTGGTATTTTATAGAGGAGAGGAAGAAGAAGAACGACTGCAGACAGAGGTGGAAGTCGACGGGCGAAGTCGACGAGCGAAGTCGACGAAGAAAAACTGTTTTGCGCTCGATTTTAGTCACGTCCGCCTCTGCGTCCGCCTTAATCTCGCGCGGACGTGACTGTCGACCTCGCCCTGTCCGCCCGGTCACTTGTTCTGTCCGCGCGGCCGTCCGCCCGGCCACTCACTCACATCCGCCCGGCCGTCCGCCCAGTTCTCACGCGGACGTCTCTGTCGACCGCGCCTCTGTCCGCCTAGACTCAACGCGGACGTCATGTGGTCGTGACTTATTTTCTTCTACAAACTTTGACCGGCTCTAGATTCTTCGTTTGGACTCCGTTTTCTGAGCCGTTTGCGTCTATGCGTTCGTCTTTTCGTCTACTTTACTCCCAACTTGGTTTTCCTCATGTTTAAACAATAAATTTGTGAGATAACAATAAAACATAAACTAGAGGAAAAACTAACCGAAGTGGAGAAATGAGCAAGAAAAGTGCTAATATAATATATGAAATACACCTATAAATCATGCTCATTTGGACACTTATCACACCCCCATACTTATCTTTTTGCTTGTCCTCAAGCAAAACCACGTACCCAAGTAAGTAGGGAATGCTCAATACTAACAAATATTATTATGAAGGGTAAGATAAACATGATCTTTTTAACTTATTGAGGAGTGTGATCCATCAACTGCTGGTGGCATAGGTGTGCTCAAGGTAAAAATAAAATATAGAGTTTCGGGGTATGATCCAAGGTACTTCAATGTTTCTTTTAGGTGACTCTGAGAACTTTTACCATGGCCAACTTCTCTCAAGAATGGGCATTGAGGAGAAAACAAAAGGAAAAATAGATTCATGCATTTGTTTCACTTTTGCATAAGGGATGAGAAAATGTAGGCATCACGCCTTTGTATTTAAGAACATTCAACTCTCTTTTGTTGGTTACCAATGGTGTCTCGCAAGTCCCTTGTTTTTTTTATTTCTTCTTCTTCTTTTTTTTTTAACAGAGAAGCACCCCTTAGCAATCCCTAAGAGAGAAGACAGAAAGAAACCCTGAGCAATAAAATCCAACCATTGCAGATTATTTGGTCACACCGCATATAAAATGCTCCTCAAAAGTAATCAAAAATTAAAATTTTTGTACCATTTATCCCATAATTCATAACAGTATTTGTTTTTAAAGAGAACAACCTACATTAGCAGGGTACATAATTTTAATTTTTGAACAAATGCAAGATAAGCAGAGAGATTCAAACAATTAAAGCACAAAATGCCCTAAAAGGCTCTTCCCCCACACTTAAGCTTAAGCAATGCCCTCATTGCGTAGATGAAATAAAATTAATAGGGCATGCAATTAATAAAGGAAAGAGTGTACTCCCCAGATTTCGTAGAGTGTGTAGAGCTCCCCCACACTTGAGTGCAGCTGTGGAATGTCATGAAATGAACCTGTAAAGAATATTCTACATAGCCAGAAGAACTCAAGTGAAACCTGCATTTTATTATAACAAAATAAAGGGAAATATAGTACAAAAAGGAAAACAACATTAAATTTAAAGGAAAGATAAAAGATAGATAGTGGGTTGCCTCCCACCAAGCTGCCCGGGTTTAACGTCTCTAGCTAGACGTATTTGACCAAGCTTTAGTTTGGAGAAGAGTTCGAGGGCGAGTTGTCCCGCTGTTCTTGGACAAAATAAGTTGCAGAGAAGTCAGTTGAAATATTAGAATGAGAATTATACCTTTTAAGACGTGCCCCGTTGACCTTGAAAGTTTCGCCTTGTTTGTTCTGGAGTTCAAAGGCACCGTACGGAGTCACACTAACAATCTGGAAAGGGCCGGCCCAATGAGACTTGAGTTTCCCAGGGAAGATCCTTAATCTTGAGTTATATAAGAGAACCCAATCACCAATTTCGAAGTCCCTTTTGAGGATCATCCTGTCATGGAACTTTTTGGTGCGCTCTTTATAAATCTTTGCATTCTGGTAAGCCTGATCTCTCAGCTCTTCTAATTCGGAAAGTTGGAATTTCCTTTTCTCTCCCGCAGAAATTAAGTCAAAGTTTAGGGCCTTGATTGCCCAATATGCCTTATGTTCCATCTCTACAGGTAAGTGGCATGCTTTCCCATAACCAGCTTAAAAGGAGACATCCCGATGGGAGTCTTGAATGCAGTGCGGTAAGCCCAAAGCGCATCATCCAGCTTAAGTGCCCAATCCTTTCGTGATGAGTTAACCGTCTTCTGGAGGATCCATTTTAACTCACGGTTGGAAACTTCTGCTTGGCCGTTTGTCTGGGGGTGATAAGGTAAAGCTACCTTGTGACGTACCCCGTACTTAACCATAAGCGCTTCAAATGAACTGTTGCAGAAGTGAGATCCTCCGTCACTGATAATAATTCTTGGCACGCCAAAATGGGTAAAGATGTGCTTCTTAAGGAACCTGGTTACTGTCTTTGCATCAGCATGATGACAAGGTATGGCTTCTACCCACTTCGACACGTAATCAACTGCCACTAGAACATATTGGTGGCCCTGCGAGGAAGGGAACGGTCCCATAAAATCAATGCCCCAACAATCAAAAAGCTCCACTTCTAGTATCCCTTGTTGTGGCATTTCATGTCTCCTGGATGTGTTACCCATTTTATGACAATTATCACATTGTTTGCAGAATTGGTACACATCTTTATGAAGGGTCGGCCAATAAAATCCTGAGGCCAGGATCTTAGCTGCGGTCCTTGTGGGTCCATGGTGACCTCCGGCTTCCCGTGAGTGACAAAAATGTATGACACTTGGAACCTCATCTTCCGGGAGACATCGACGAATCAACCCATCAGCACTAACTCGGAACAAATACGGATCCTCCCAGAAATAATGCTTGAGTCAGAAAGAAATTTCTTCTTCTGGGAGTAGGATAGATCATAGGGTACTGTTCCAGAGACTAAATAATTGGCCAGGTCCGTACCATGGCTCTTGTCTTGGTGATTGAGAAGACAGTCTCATCGGGGAAGAATTCGTTGATAGGCACACTATCCGTAGGAGTTACCAATCTGGAGAGATGGTCAGCGACAACATTCAATTTCCCGCTCTTATCTTTGACTTCGATGTCAAACTCTTGAAGTAGAAGAATCCAGCGCAATAAGCGAGGCTTGGCTTCTTGTTTTGTAAATAATATTTGAGAGCGGAGTGGTCTGTGTGCACGATGACTTTGCTTCCCCATAAGTAAGACCTGAACTTATCAAGGGAGAAAACTATAGCCAGAAGTTCTTTTTCGGTGGTCGTATAGTTTTTCTGGGCGTCGTTTAGTGTCTGCTGGCATAAGCGATCACTCTCAAGATTTTCTCTTTTTTCTGGCATAGAGCTGCCCCCACGGCGTAGTCACTTGCATCGCACATGATCTCAAACGGAAGAGACCAATCAGGTGGTATGACAACAGGTGCTGACACCAATTTTTGTGTTATAGTTTGGAAAGCAGCTGAACACCTTTCATCAAAATGAAACGGGGCATCTTTCTGTAGCAGGTCGGTCAATGGTTTGCTGATTTTGGAGAAGTCTTGTATAAACCGCCGATAAAATCCTGCATGCCCTAGAAACGCTCGTATGTCTTTAACAGTAGTTGGTGCTGGTAACTTCTCGATAACCTCTACCTTGGCTTTATCCACCTCTATTCCTTTTGCTGATATTTTATGTCCAAGGACGATCCCGTCCTTGACCATAAAATGACATTTCTCCCAGTTTAAAACGAGATTCGTATCCTCACACCGTCTTAGGATCAAATCCAGTTGTGCCAAGCATTTGTCGAAACTAGAGCCATAGACTGAAAAGTCGTCCATAAAGACTTCTATGCTCTGCTCGATGAAATCAGCAAATATTGCTTGCATACATCTCTGGAAGGTAGCAGGGGCATTGCACAGACCGAAAGGCATTCGTCTGTAAGCAAAGGTACCGTAAGGACAAGTGAAGGTTGTCTTGTCCTGGTCCTCTGGTGCAATTGGTATTTGGAAATACCCCGAGAACCCATCTAGAAAACAGTAGTACTCTTGCCCTGCTAGCCGCTCCAACATCTGGTCGATAAAGGGGAGAGGGAAATGATCCTTCCTGGTCGCCAAGTTCAAACGCCGATAGTCAATACACATGCGCCATCCTGTGATCTTTCTTTGAGGGATAGTCTCTCCCTTTTCATTAATAACAGCTTCGATGCCCCCTTTCTTGGGGACAACTTGAACAGGACTGACCCATGGACTGTCAGAAATTGGATAAATGATGTTCGCGTCAAGGAGTTTCAGAACCTCCTTTCAAACTACCTCCTTGAGGTTAGGGTTTAGCCGGCGTTGAGGTTGCCTGATTGACTTGTAGTTTTCCTCCATATAGATATGGTGCGTGCAATAGGAGGGATCAATTCCTTTGATATCAGCATAGTCCACCCATTGCTGTCTTGTGCTTCTTTAATACCTCAAGTAACCTTGTTTCCTCCCCGGAATTCAGAGAAGAGGAAATAATGACAGGAAAATGGTCATTTTCAGCTAGGAAGGCATACTTGAGGTTAGAGGGTATTTCTTTAAGCTCGAGTTTAGGTGGTTGTTCCACTGATGGAATTGATTTTTGAGGTTTTCTGTCTAGTTCTTCGATTGGTGGCCGGTACGCTTGATAACCAGCCCTTCCTTTCTCTACGTACGCCAGCATGGCGTTAACTTCCGGATCCTCCACCTTTTCTTCTAGAGAAGTAAATAATACTTGCTCTAGCGGTTCAGTTTCAGCTTCCAAGATGGAATATGGGGAATACATGTCCTCATCTGTAGCAAAATCGCTTTCCTCCTCATCATCTGTGAATCCCACTGCCTTAGCATGAGGAGAAAAGTTTGAGCTTTTCTTCATCATTTTCTGCATGTCGAATTCAATCGTTTCATCCTCGTACCGAAGAGTGATTTTGAAATACCCCAAACTTATTAAACATGGATTAAATATTTAATCACATTAATTAATGCCTGAACATGCCTTATAAGTCAACTGAGAACAACAGTGGTCAACACAAAACAAGATGTTGCACCCTTTGACTGTGAAGGGTAAATAAATACCCAAATGAACTTCTAAGGACCTAAAAATTTGTCCTAAGTTTATTAACATAATATTAAACATATTATAACCGTTGGACAACACTCCAATACAAAGAACAAGCACTTTCATGCTTCAAGGTCAAAAAGGGCAAAGATGTACTCTAAGAAACCTTAAAGGTCTAATGACCTTTAAATGATATAAAATTGAGTTACATGATCAAATATCATGTAAGGTACACAACAAGACTGTTGTCAAAAGAAACCAAGCTCAGAAACACCAGGCAACACAAAATGTGCGCTAAAACTCCTTAAAGCACGTTTTTGTGAAATTGTCTTTTAAATTTGTTTTAAATGAGCTAAAAGGTTATAAATACCTTTAAATATAATAAAATATCATATTATATGATATTAGGAATTTAATTCCAGAAATTTACGAATTTTTACAAAATTAATATTAAAATATTAATAAAACCCTAATGTGGGGCCCGTTTGGGTCAACATTGACTAAGTTGGTCAATGTTGACCGTTGATCACGAAATGGACTACATAAAATCAGATAAATAAGTCTCTTAACAGACCAAGAGACAAGTCCCATGTGACAATTAAATATAGTCCTTTACTTTAGCATAAAATAACAAAAAAGACATACTTTACCTTATAAAACAAAAAAGGTGGGATCCACTTACCTTTCCCATGTGAGCCAGCTGATTTGGAGCCTCCAATTGCTCCTCTTTTCCCTTGAATTTCGTGGCTCCAAGCTGGTACAAGACAAGAGATGAGTCACACATTCATTAAATGAATTAAAGTAACATATTTACTCCATTTTCAATCAAAATTTGAATCAATCAAGCCCTACCTTCTCTTATCTTCAACGGCTGCCCCCTCCTCTTGTCTACACTGATTGAGCTTCAATTATCCAACCCCAATCAGACTTGATGAGTCATCAATTCACTAAAGTCACAAAATATTCAAAAAATGTGCTTTAAGGCAAAACTAGGTCATTTCTCTCATTAGTTCCATTCCAAACGTGGAGCTCAAGGCCAAACACTCTCTTTGGATCCTCTTCCACCGTAGGTAAGTCTCCAAGCTCCATTGGAGAGAGCTCAAGCTCTAGGTAAGCTCTTAAGGCATAAAAATGCCCATTTTCTTCATCTTTCTTTCCTTTTTTGATTGATCTACACTCCAACCTCTTCTATACATCTATGTAGAGTAATTTAGAGGTTAAAGGAAGGTTCAATCTCGTTCATAACCAGATCTAAGGAGGAAAGTTCAAGTCTTGACCATTTAAGGTAAAAATGTGCTTTAAGCTCATAACTTTTGATTCCCTTCAAGTTCGGCTGTGCAACTTTGGTCATAGCCTCATCTTCTTCTCCTTTTCATTTAGAATCTGTTGTTTAGCCATTTGGAGCAAGGGTGGCCGAGATCCAAAGGAAATACCCTCTTTTAAGGCATTTTTCCAAGGTAAAACCTAATAACAAGGTAGCTTGTTGAGATCTAGATATTTCCTATGTCAATATGGTGGATCTAACACCTTGTGGTGTGTTTGATTCAGGTCAAAACCATCTTGAACTCTCCTTGCATTTTTAAGGTGATTTTTGCCTTAAATCTTACATTAAATTACTTCTTATGGTTAGATCTTTCTTGGAGACTAACTAGGCCTTGTTTTCTGTTTGAAAACATGTAAGAGAAGCTTTGGAGAATTTCTCCTCAAGGTGGAGAACCAAACAAGGCTCTATCTAAGTTAAATCAAGGTATAAATCACTTAAACATTAACTTTGCTAAGTTAATGTGTTCTTAAACTACTCCTAATTAAATTGCCGTGAGTGAAGGATTAAATAAGGTCTTGTTTGACCTTAAAATGTTTAAGGAATGGTTTAATAAATTTTATAACTAATTAAACAAGCATAAATGTCGAATTTAAGACATTATGTGGAAGTTTGGTAAATAAATGAAAACTATATGGTGAGGCCAAAATTTATATGTGTTTTTGGGACATTTATGTGTAATTTATTTTGCAAGACAATGTTTGTAATAAGGCCATGTATTTTAGGCCTTTATTTATGCATTTACAAGCTTTTAATTAAGTTTAAGTAGTATAAATGCATTACCGAAAATAAATGGGGTCCTAGGTGTAATTAAATTAAATTTAAGGGCTTTAGAAGAATAAAGCCGAAAATTAGAGTTAAAAAAAGGATTAAAATAAAGTTTATAAGACTTTATAAAGTTTTGAGGTCAAAAGGTGATTTCTAGAAAGTTTGGGTACTAAACCGTAATTATAAGGAATTGGTGGTCAAGGAAATATTAAGGATGTCAACATTGACCATATGCTAGGTTTTGACCAAAATAAATAAGTTAGATAACTTGTTTAAGGTTTCATAATAAGATAAGTATTTTAATGGTAATATTTTTATAACATATGTGGTGAATATGTTATTACCGAAAATTAAGGGTGTAAAATGGTATTTTAAACACCCATAGGCTATTAGGAATTTTTAGGAATTTAATTGGTGGATTTTGGAATTAAAATAAACTATATGTAATATATAGTTATAATGTCATTATGACACTTTGGAGAAAAATAGATGGTGGAATGGTAAATATTGAAAGTATATGGGTTAATAAGGATATTTATAACCCTTTGGTGGAATTTGGAGATTTTTAGAATTATTAAGAGAATTTAATAAGTTATGTGTATAAAATATAGTTTTAATGATATGGTAAACTATATGTTATAAATAGGGCCAAATGGCAATTATAGAATATTACAAGGGTTGTTCGAAATTTACAAAAAATAACCATAGGTTATACTCTTTTATAAGTTAGAAATGTTGTATTGAATGGTATATATAACATGGTAAAAAGAAAGGGGTGATTTGGTAAATAAAGGAAATTATGGTTTAAGGAAAAGTATAAGGTTTAATATATGCCTATGAGGCAATGTAAAATAGTTTTGTATAAAACTATAGGTTATGGGTTAAAGGAAATAAAAATATCATACCAAATGATATTAGCATTTTGGTATAACATTACATAATGTCATGTGGTCAAAAAGGGAATTTAAATAAATTCAGGGGCTATACGAATTAATAAGAGTTGGAAAATGAATTTTAGACTATGGTCTACAATGTCATAAATGTTATGACAATTATATGGTATTAAGGTGGTTTAATGGAATTAGTATAAGGAAGGGTACTCACATAAAATAATGTGACAAACTATAAATAAATGGGATTTATAAGCTAAGGTGTTTATGGAATAAACCTTAGGAGTTGTAATTATACAACATAAAATGTTACATGTTAGGATAATAATCTTAATATAAGTTGTAATATAATACAACTAATGGAATAATCATCTAATAAAGATGATAAGTGTAACATAAAATAAGAGTCTATGAAACTCATGAGAATTACCTACGTGGTAAAAATATATATACATACACGAGAATAATGTATATAATGTGGATATATATATTTTGGTTGAAAACCATATGATTTAATGGTGGTGGTTATTTAAAAAAAATAAATATAATTACGAACTATAAGTTATGAATTTTAGAATGCAATATAATATAAGAATGCATGCATACATGCAACTATAGGGTACGTACCTAAACTAGATGTGGATAAGATTAAAAGAAATATAAGGAATTAAACTTAACAGTTGAAATAGTTTTGACGTACGCGTTTTAAGTAACAAAGCCGACTGTTTTAGAGAAACCCGTAACAAAACTGTAGAAAACAGGGGTGAACTGTCGGGGTTACTTATAATTCGGAAATACCGGATGTAGTTAGTCATGGAGACTGACTTGTAGTTTTTATTACCGTTTAGAGTATACTTCTGACAAGGACGCTTGACGAGCTAACGGACTACACGGAGCGTAGGATCTTTGAAATACCCCAAACCTTGATATGTGGTTTAAAATACTAAACTATGGTATGTAAAGGCTAAAAAGTGCCTTAGAGACATCAGTGAACAATTTAAACTATAGTAAATGCAATAAAGCACTAAGATACGGCTTGAGCAAAAACATGCTCTAAGCTATGAGTGAACTTGGTTAGGAACTAAAGAGTCTACCAAGACTAAATAATATTCAATTGTGATTTAATAAGTCTAATTAAGTCCTTAGGAAACTTTGGTAGATAGTTAAACCAAATAAAACACAAGAAAATACCTTAAAGGCAATATGAGCAAAAATGTGCTCTAAGCTTGGGATAAATTTGTATAAGACCTAAAGGTCATATCTATACCTTATAAATATGTTAATGAACATATTAAATCAATTACCAAAGAAAACCAAGCTTGAAAACAAGTTAAGAGACAAAAAGTGCTTAAAGGGGGTCTTAAAGCACATTTTTGAAAAATTGTCTTGTAAATGAGTTTTGAGTGGCTAAATGTCCATCATTACTCTTAAATATATATGTGTACTATATATTATCACATTTGGATGTCTATATCAATGGGAAATCAAAAATTTCACTTCAATGTGCCTTGTTTTTGGTGAATAGTGATTTTTATAAGCTAGTTTGTAACTTATGTTATCATAAGTAATTAAATTGACAAATAAAGGCTAAATACCCCTTATGTAATAAAGGGGGCCGGTTTTTAAGTGTGGTGACTCACCACCCTTGTTAACATAACAAATAAATAAAGAATGACTAATTGAACTACTATTTACTTTAATGGTACAAATATCTTCAAAAACTAGAACTTATCTTCATTCTCTTCTTTTCTTCCATTTCTCACGTCTCCCTCCTTCCTTCTTGCTCTCTCTCACGGTGAAGCTACAACACCACCACCATTTCACCATCTTCCATTGTCAATATCTCATGGCTCACTTAATCAAATCAAAAACAAACACCACCATCTTCTTCCTCTCATCAAGCTCTTCAAGTCTATCTTCTCAAAACTTCAAGACCACCATTTCGGTGCCATGGAGTTCCACCATTGAAGGAGCTTGAGCTTGTCTTTCATATTATTGATCTCCTTTGCTTCTAGGTAAGGAATCTCAAAGAAAAATCAAGTTTCCTCCTGTTTTGTTAGTGACCGAAAATACTCATTGATGGAGCTCTTTGTGTGACTTTGTTCTAGCTTCATTCCAATCTCTTATGGACTAGGTGGAGTCCTCTCTTCATAGATATTCAAACTCTCTTCAAAGACAAGGTAAAACAACTACATTAATGTTTTTGAAACAATGTAAACCTAGGGTTTACAATGAGTTTAAGCTTGGAGCTTGTATACTCATTTCGTTGCTTGTATATTGTGTAGTAGTTGACAAGGAATCAAATACCTTACCGGTTTTATAAGGAAACAAAAAAGAAGTTTGTGTGGAAAAGAGGTAAACATACTAACCTAATGTGGTATAATGCCTTAGGAGAAATGAGCTTATTGCTTGTTAAAATGATCTAAGGAGCCAAAGGTGAAAGACCTAGTGAAATGCTCTCAAGGAGTTTATTAAGGGCATATGTATTGTTGGGTGTATTTGCAGGTCAAAGGCATTATTTATGTGGGAAATTCAGTGTTTAAGGTTTATGCAATTTAAGGGCCTAAGAGCCATGTTATTTAAGGGCCTAAGTGCCAAGCAATTTAAGTTATGCACTATATTGTGATGTAGTGCTAAATGTGTGAAGTTTGTGTATAAAAATGTGTTTGATGGATTTTAGGTGTTCTTGAATGAAATAAGGTAAAAACCTAAGTGTTTGGATGTGAGTATATACAAGAGAAGCTATGGCAAAATTTGGGAAATGTATAAGAGGTTCTAAGTGTTTTAAGTGAGTTTCGGTGAACTAGGAAGTGTTAAAGGTGAACAAATGTTTTACTTGGGAAGAAAACATGTATTAAGGTGATTTAGAGTGATGCAAGGATTTAGGTGTTATCTTGGAAGTTCTAGGAATTCAAGGTGTGTTTTGAGAATGTATTTAAGTCTTGGAGAAGTTTGTTTAAGGTTTAGGTAATGTTGGTATCCAAAATAAATGATGTTTAGGTAAGGTTTTGAGAAAGGAATTCAAGAAGTTGTGAAAAGAGGATTTGGTTAGTAAGAGGAGATGCTTGGGAGATGATGTTATGAAGGTGAAGAAGCATTTTAGTGTAGTGGTTAATAAGGTGAAACACCACTTGGAAAACCAAAAGGAAATGTTACAAGTGTTAAGAGATTTGATAAGAAGATTGAGTAACAAGTTCGACAATGTTTTAAGGTGAATCAAAGTGATATTCTAGTATTAGAATATGCCTAAGTTCATGTATGAATCTTGGGTAGTCAATGGATGAAGAGAATAGATGAAATAAAACTTGGAAAGTGAAGTTCTTGGCTGTCCGAACTACCGTCCGAATGTGGACGTTCGGACGTGCCTGTGTGCGCGTGAATATTCTGATCTTCGAACAGCGTCCGAACTACCGTCCGAACGTGGGAAGTTCGGACACACCTATTTATTCTCTCTGGTTTGGCCTCGAACAGCGTCTGAACTTGGGAAGTCCGGACGCAAGTTCGGACATTCACCAGTTTGCACCCATAGAGTCTCGAACGGTGTCCGAACTTGGGAAGTCCGGACACAAGTTCGGATAAGGCGCTGTATGGACCAAAAACATTGTTTAAGGTATGGAAATGATGTGTAATGATGGGGATTGATGGTTAATGATGTTATGAGGTTGTTAAGGACATGTTAGGTGAGTTTTAATGACATTAAGTGGGTGAAAAGTTGTAATAAAATATGAAAGTAAAACAAGTTAAAAAGTGAAGTTATGTAACTAAGTTAACGGGGAAAAGTTATAAGCTTTAGACTTTAAACAATCATGTTACCCCGATGTTAATAGAAATACATGTAATGTTATCAGTTGTTCGAGAATTACTCGAGGAACATAAGTGGACATGATAAAGTGGACTCCGGCGACAGGTATGGTTTTCTTGCAACCTGTGTCCTACCGGATTACACCGGCTTGTATGCCAATGTGTTTTTCTGTGTGTTTCACGTTATAAGATAAATCATGAAACGAGTTTACAGTCGTTATTGTTATTGTATGTTTACGTGCCGATAACCGGTAACCTCGAATGCGCTTGAAGGGCTAGTTAACCACTATTAGGTAAACGTAGGAGAACGGTATCCGGTGATAACGTTTCCGACCTAAGGAACGTTCTAACCACGGCTATGTGTGAGTTAGTTATGTAATGTTTGTGTGTGATGTTGGTGTATGAATGTATGACTCTCCCTTCCCTTGTGTGTGTCTAACAAGACTTAACCCAATGTTGTGTTGTTTAACTAAGTTCAATGATGAACTTCTGACAAGTGCTAACGGGAAAGTGAGGAGTCCGGTCTGTTCCGGCCACGTGTGTGAGTATGGGGGTCGTTGTCATAGCAGGTTCGATCCTCTCCGTATGTTATGGTTGCTTTCCAATTTTTCCCAACCTTCCCTTTAGCTTAACCAAAGCTATTACTGACTCACGTCGGGCCACAGGGGCATACTATGTTTGTTTGTTCGTTGTGCTTGGATCACTATATCCGAGACACCTTGTGTTAAGTTATCCGTTCATTTAACGAGACGGTAACGAGTTATGTAACGAGCTTATCATGAGACTGGCAACATTCTCTAGGCTCACCAGTGTATTAACAATGTTTGGGTCGGTTCCTAAGAGAACCATTCCGTTATGTTATGTATTTTTTGTGTGTGATGCAATATCTATTGTGATGATGTTATGATGTACACGTTGAAACGTGTGCAAAGTGTTGTTAAGTTTTGTATGTGAGGAATGATATATATTGTGAGATATGAAGTGTGTGGATCATGGATATGAATCCCAGTTTGAGAAAGGAGGCGTTTAAGGATAACCCGATTTAAGGGTAAGTGTCGTCTATTAAGGTAGTAGCTCCATTAGAGGAGGAACACTCTAGGGATAATGAATACCATGAGTGACTATCAAGTAAGGATGTATTATCCGTTGTGAGCCCATAGGGGCGAAATGTTTGTGTTGTGTTTACAGTTGCATGCATGACTTAAATATAATTAATCGCATGCTAAGACGACAATTAGTTGTGCGTGGCCCGGGTAGCATGTGGCTGCGGGATTACCATACCAGCAAAGGTGTTGAGCCCCTTGGGGGCCACCCTTTCTTTCTTTTCTTATTTCAGGTACGAAGTGATGGAAGCCGTTCGAGAGTAGGATGGGTAGTCGTTGTACGTGGGTAATCATTAAGTGTATATATACAATAGGTGTAGTAAGACCGAAATTGTTGTCCGCATCAGTTTATAAAACACTCGGTATAGTTGAAAGGTGTATGGTGTTGTTGTTGTTAATGGAAAGGGATAATAATGTGTAGTTGCTCGGGAATTTAGCCCATCAGACCGGTACAATGTATATGTATTAGCCTTGTTAGCCACGTGGGTGGTTAACGGCGTGTAACACCAAGAAGTTAAGTAAGTGTTGAAGTTTGTTTTCGCCGTGCAGTTGTTGTTAAGTGTGTATGTTGTTTGGATGTGGTGGTGTTACAATCTTGCTGATTCATACTCCACCATAATACAGTCAGGGTGAACGGTATGTAAAGTGGTTTGCCGAGTTGACCTAAGGTTGCTCCTTAGGCTCGGATTGGTTGATATAACTTGTATGTTGTTATGTGTCTCTGATTGTCACTGAGGGCTTCCTCAGTTCAAACATCTATGTGATCTGTGATAAGATGTTGTCTGAATGTGATAATTAAATGCATGAACTGTATATTTATAGCTGTTATTATTTACGGTTGTTGAGTTAACAGTATCGGTTCGTATATATGAACCTATATATATAAAACGAACTAGCGGTATGGTGCTATCTTATATGAAATATAAGGAGCATATTAAGTAAAATGTTGTAGCACTATGATAAAAACATATACATATTATCTGAGACTTTTGTATGGAGCATTGGCCTTTTCTATACGCCGCTCTCGTATCTAACACTGGATCCCGAGTTTACAGACTCCGGATGGACTAATGACCTTAGTGCTGTTGTTAGAAAATTTGGTATGCGATGCGATGGTATAATTAATTCATAATGGAATGGAAGTAAACCAAGAGGATGGGCTCTTGGTGCGCGCTGTGATCAAAAAACGATACCAGGATGTCCGCGTACGGGTCGTAAGTATCAAGAAAATTCCCGTGAGCTAGAATGGCTCGTTGGTCGGAGACTCTACCGTTGGAGTGGCTACTGCCGTGGGTGACCGCCATAAATATGGGTAACTAGAGACATGTCGTTTTAACGAGACATTGTCACTAGGTGTACTGAACAACTAAAACAATTGAGACTTATACAGTGGCGAACAATACTATGGACGAGACTTGATACTTGTTTATTAATCTCGTTGTTTCGCTTCGTTGTTCATTGGTTATACTTGTGGTTATTTTATTGTGTGTTGATGGTTGGATGGAGCCTATAAGGCTAAGGTAAATCAAATATGAAAACTGAACGCTACGGCGAATGTACATTGTACATTATGTTGTTAATACTCGATACGTTCGATATATATTGTATGGAATATTAAATGAATGTTTGGATATTTGGATGGATGATTGAATGTATGGATATTTGGGTGGATGGTTAAATTTATTATGCATGTTTACTACAGTATTGATTATAACTGTAAAATGGTAAAGCATGAACCCGATCTAATAATAAGATGGTTAAAATGACAAGTGACCATTAGGGTTCAGGCCCGGCATACTCAGCGTCTATCGCTGATACTACACCATTTCAGGTTGTTGATCATTGTCGGAGCTGAAGAGCAGGAACAGGGTAACTGGAGATGTTGTATAGTAATGAAGATGGTGTATGGTCTTATGGTAAGGTTATGTATATTCAGGATTGGGTAGACGCTCACTTGTCGATGTTTATGGTTTATGGACTTAGTGTGATGTATAGGAGTTTCTCGTTATCACTGCGGTTAGCAGTTTATTTGTATTGGAAGTTGGTAGTGGTTTGGCTGCGTTGCTCGCATGGGCGAGTAACGGCCGGTGACACCCGAGTGAGTTTTGTAATTGTTATTTATTTTTCCGCTGTGAGACGTTTTATTTATTGCTACGTGAGAGATTATGCCGTGATTATTGAGAGGGGTGTTACAAAAGTGGTATCAGAGCGGAGTACCGCTCTGATGACGAGATAATAGGTTAAGACAGTGAGCTTAGGACTTGGGAAATTACGGGAAACATTTGGGAAGTACGAGACGATTTGTCTTAGGAAGATATTGTGTCTAGTAACGCAAATTGCGTGACAGGTTAGCCTTAAGGCAACTTAATATCTATTGGTTGTGTACGGTAATTTACCGAGTATTTATGTGACATACTGTACTACAGATGTCTGGTGGAACTAGAGGGTGTGGTACTGGTAGAGGTGGAGGCGGTGACCCCGGCATTCCAGGAGTTGCTGAGACGGTTGCAGCCGTTCTTGCACAGCTGGGTACTCAGATTGGAGGAGCACCAGCCCACCCGCCACAGCCCAGGGAAACGAACTGGCTGAAGTCAGTTACAGAGACCCTACCACCTACTTATTCAGGGGAACCAGACCCTGTAACTTTGGAACGTTACATCGTTGAACATGAGAAGGCCTATGAAGCGTTACAAGTACCTGACGACAAGAAGGTCGCCATTGCTGCTTTCCATCTGAAGGATGCAGCTAGCACTTGGTGGAGGTTGGTCAAGGACCATCACCTGGCTACGCCCGACTTTTCGTGGGCTCCTTTGTAGAGTTGCTGAGAGGGAAGTACTACCCAGCACATCTCAAACAGAAGAAGCGCCATGAGTTTGAAACATTGACCCAAAGAGGTCTGACCGTGGATGAGTATTACGCTCGATTCATTGGTCTACTGGACTTCATTCCCGGTGTGGATTACTCAGAGACCGTGAAGGTCGAGAAGTTCCGGGGAGGACTATTATTTCGCATTCAGATGGCGATGGGTGCTACCCTCTACATTACCAATTAACCTTGTGAGAACTTACCAAGGAGATCCCAGGAGTGTTATGAGGCTGCCTCGAGGACTGAGCTAATGCTCCAGACTCGGGAAGAGACTCTAGGGGCAAAGAAAAGAAAGAACCCTGAAGGAGAGTCTGAGGGGGGAGGAGCATCTCCAGGAGGAGGCCATAGAAAGGGAAAGTAAGGACTTATCCCACTCTAAATTGATTACCATACTAAATACCTTATAAATACTGACCCAAAACATTTAAACAGGAAGCTCTTCCAAAAGAAAGGGCAACAGGGTCACAAGGGAAAGAAAGGGAAATAGCTCGTCCTTTAGTTGACCGGCCCAGCTATTGATGCTAAACCTCTGAGATCTGCACCTTCTAAGGGTGAGAACGCCTACCTCTTAAATTGAATTGTGACCTTAACCTTTACCCACCAAATTTTAACTTAAACTTAAATACTACCATCAGGCACCGGACAGCCCCAGCGCCATTTTTACTATAAGCGTTGTGGAAAGGACCATCCAGGGGTCGACTGCGAAGGCCGCAAAGTCGAATGTCGGTGCTGCCACAAAGAAGGCCATAGGGAATTTGAATGCTGGATGAACCCAGAGAGCCGTAATTACAGGCCACCAAAGAATACTCAAAAGACCTCAGTTGGAGGATCTGGAGTACCACGAGGCGGTCAGGATGGCCAGACATCTACTGATGCTGGAGCCCTGAAGGGCAAGGGAGTAGATAGGGCATGAGTACCCTAACTCCATGAGACCGCTGGTGGAAGACTTTTACTTACTATGTTAGAAGGAGCTATGTTATAAGATTGTGGGAGTGTGTCATTGACCACTCGCCTTTTGTGTAAGACTTTGGGGTTAGTTGTGTGTACTCAGTACCTATAATTTTAAACTTTGACGAATAATATATGTGAGCAGGATGTTAATGCTTACAGTATCATGTAGCAATACTCAAATGACGTAGAGTCAATGAGTCCGGGAATTACTGAACCAGAATTTCCACCTGCATGGCGCACTTGCTATTGCAAGCGCTATGACAATAAACTACTGAAATTTCCATCTGCCTTGCGCACTTGCTACAGCAAGTGCAGCGACAGCAACAGTAACAGCTACTGCAAATACAACTGCAACAACTACTACTTTTTAACCTTTTATAAAAAAAACTGTTTTTCAAACTTTTTCATACAAACCTTGAGATTAGAAACCCATGCAACGTTGGAAGGACCGTTAGTCCAACCACTGCAACTGGGGAAACTATACAGCCACTATGACTGTAAACCACACCAGTTTAAATTATTGGGAATTTTCAGACAGGGCTTATTAGCCAAATACCGTCAGTGTATACCCGCATTTGATGCTAGTCACCACTAGTGACGAATGTTTAGTCCTTATGGACAAGCGTACCCCTTTGTAGGTGCACCACCGTCAGTGAGGATGGTTGGGAAGTAAGATCCAAGTTGCTTAAGCTATTATGCAATCTGCAATACATCCAATTACATGGATGAGGGGACGAATATGAACTATGGATGAGATATGATCAGGAAAAAAAAACAGGGAGAAAAAAAAATGTGTTGTGCTCAATGAGATCAAAAAAAAGGGGAGAAACAAGTTTGCTAATATAGCACGGATTTTACTTACACCGAGTTGAATAATACCAGTCTATGATACGAATTACCACGGATGCCACAAAGGCAATAACACTTATTACAGGATAACTGATAACATGAACTAGTAAAAAAAAAAGGAAGCAAGCAAAAATAAGACAAAAAAAAATGAAGGAAGAAGAAGGAAAAAAAAAGAGGATATCCATCAAAGGGAGATTGACAACAGAATACTTCACTATAACCGTGTAACAGACATTACCAGTTTACTAAACGAGTCATGGGACGACCGCACTCCGTTAGGAGCATGTGGGCCTGACAGACTTATTTATAAGTTAGTCGGGTAAGTAGTAATGTATCAGTACGGTACCCCATGCAAGTAGACAAGTAGTGTTAGGAACGCGAGAAGTAGTCAACTCCACTCTACGGACAGTAAGAAGGATTACCTCGAAGATGGACGAGAAGAGCCGCAGTTAAAACAACGGGCTAGGAAAAAAAAAGGGGGAACCTTCAACAGAGAACAGTGGACAGTATACAGAGAAGACAAAGGAATAGTTTAGGGACAAGAAAACCAAAAAAAAAAAGAAACAAGAAAACCCATTATGGACGAAAAGTATGTAGAACCCTCTTGAGGATCAAGCAAATGCTTGCAATCCAGAGGAAATCTACCAGATGATATGGACATAAACGCGTGACTACGCGAGAAGAAAAGATAAAGCTATATGATAGCATATATCTTGCTTAAAGAACAATGGATTTGGAATGTACCACTCACAGGATAATTCGCACATCTTTTCTGTTTGACTCATTGGATACTAGTTGTTGAGCGTTTACGCCTCTGCACTCTGTATGATTGAGTTTTTTTGGTATTGCACTCGTGCCGTTACTAATCTAGTGGGAACGCAGAAAGATAAAGTGGATATCAACACGAGTGTGTAAAAAAAAGGAACTATAACAGTGTGTTACTCCGGAACAAAATACCAGGAGACATGGATGACAAACATCATCTTTGTGGACATTTAGGCTGGTACGTCTTGGTATTACAAAGACAAGTGCAAAGAGAACTAAGTACTAACAATGGCCAATGTCATAGTATACCTCAACTGAATATCAGTAAGAAAAGGCACACGCATCTATGCTAGTGATCCAAACAAGTGGATTCACAGCAATGAAAAAAAAAGACAAAAAGCAAATTGAGCCTGTGTTCATGGTCTGCACCTCATACGGAGCGAGTGGGCCCATTAGAAGGAATTTGGGAGAGAGCACAAATTGTTTAGTGCCACATCCCTTACGAATTGTGGAGCCCAGAAGGGCTAGAATTATACCCGCCTCTCTGATATGAGGGTAATCCACGAGTCGGTGAACTCTTTGAGAGCCAAGTATCCAGCGCTCCTTGTTGAGCGACTGTTGTATACTTGTGGGGTACGGGGGCGTAACCCTTTTTAAGGGGGGTAGAGCCTCTTGGCTGTGCACATGTGTGCACTAAGTTTTGGCTGTTTGATATGCATTGCATACAAAAAAAAGAGAATTGGTGGTGTGCGGGGCATACGAGGTTTGTTTGGTTAGTATGTGAATTATTTAGTATGCATAGCATACAGTGAATTGGTTTTGTTGGTTATGGTTGATACGCGGGGCGTGCGTTGTTTGGTTTGTTTGTGTGTGATGTACACTTGAATGTATGTATCTTATGAGATACTTGTTTGAATGATTGTATGTACACCATGTGTGTAGTACTTTTCTTATGCTATTTGTGATGTATTCATATTGCTTTATAGAATGATCACATATGGTATCGCCTAGATACGAAATGAATCATTAGATATGGAATGTGGAACAATGGAATGATATGGACACCTTAGGAAGGTTGTCAGGGTGGTAGAACTGATAGGAAATGATGATGCCGGGGGTTTGTGATAGGATGATGATGAATCACCTATACCATATATGATTGAACTAACGCCACAACGTGATGGCTATGTGCTGTATAGGCACAATACGATGTGTGTAAATGATACATCATAGATATACATTATGGGAATAATGGGTAGTTATACATTTATATACTTACCTATTTGATTAAGAGACTTCGGGACGAAGTCTTTTTAAGGGGGGTAGACTGAAATACCCCAAACTTATTAAACATGGATTAAATATTTAATCACATTAATTAAGGCCTAAACATGCCTTAAGTCAACTGAGAACAACAGTGGTCAACAAAAACAAGATGTTGCACCCTTTGACTGTGAAGGGTAAATAAATACCCAAATGAACTTCTTAGGACCTAAAAATTTGTCCTAAGTTTATTAACATAATATTAAACATATTATAACGTTGGACAACACTCCAACACAAAGAACAAGCACTTTCATGCTTCAAGGTCAAAAAGGGCAAAGATGTACTCTAAGAAACCTTAAAGGTCTAATGACCTTTAAATGATATAAAATTGAGTTACATGATCAAATATCATGTAAGGTACACAACAAGACCGTTGTCAAAGAAACCAAGCTCAGAAACACCAGGCAACACAAAATGTGCGCTAAAACTCCTTAAAGCACGTTTTTGTGAAATTGTCTTTTAAATTGGTTTTAAATGAGCTAAAAGGTTATAAATACCTTTAAATATAATAAAATATCATATTATATGATATTAGGAATTTAATTCCAGAAATTTATTTTTAAAATTAATATTAAAATATTAATAAAACCCTAATGTGGGGCCCGTTTGGGTCAACATTGACTAAGTTGGTCAATGTTGACCATTGACCACGAAATGGACTACATAAAATCAGATAAATAAGTCTCTTAACAGACCAAGAGACAAGTCCCATGTGACAATTAAATATAGTCCTTTACTTTAGCATAAAATAAAAAAAAAGACATACTTTACCTTATAAAACAAAAAAGGTGGGCTCCACTTACCTTTCCCATGTGAGCCAGCTGATTTGGAGCCTCCAATTGCTCCTCTTTTCCCTTGAATTTCGTGGCTCCAAGCTGGTACAAGACAAGAGATGAGTCACACATTCATTAAATGAATTAAAGTAACATATTTACTCCATTTTCAATCAAAATTTGAATCAATCAAGCCCTACCTTCTCTTATCTTCAACGGCTGCCCCCTCCCTTGTCTCCACTGATTGAGCTTCAATTATCCAACCCAATCAGACTTGATGAGTCATCAATTCACTAAAGTCACAAAATATTCAAAAAATGTGCTTTAAGGCAAAACTAGGTCATTTCTCTCATTAGCTCCATTCCAAACGTGGAGCTCAAGGCCAAACACTCTCTTTGGCTCCTCTTCCACCGTAGGTAAGTCTCCAAGCTCCATTGGAGAGAGCTCAAGCTCTAGGTAAGCTTAAGGCATAAAAATGCCCATTTTCTTCATCTTTCTTTCCTTTTTCGATTGATCTACACTCCAACCTCTTCTATACATCTATGTAGAGTAATTTGGAGGTTAAAGGAAGGTTCAATCTCGTTCATAACCAGATCTAAGGAGGAAAGTTCAAGTCTTGACCATTTAAGGTAAAAATGTGCTTTAAGCTCATAACTTTTGATTCCCTTCAAGTTCGGCTGTGAAACTTTGGTCATAGCCTCATCTTCTTCTCCTTTTCATGTAGAATCTGTTGGTTAGCCATTTGGAGCAAGGGTGGCCGAGATCCAAAGGAAATACCCTCTTTTAAGGCATTTTTCCAAGGTAAAACCTAATAACAAGGTAGCTTGTTGAGATCTAGCTATTTCCTATGTCAATATGGTGGATCTAACACCTTGTGGTGTGTTTGATTCAGGTCGAAACCATCTTGAACTCTCCTTGCATTTTTAAGGTGATTTTTGCCTTAAATCTTACATTAAATTACTTCTTATGGTTAGATTTCTTGGAGACTAACTAGGCCTTGTTTTCTGTTTGAAAACATGTAAGAGAAGCTTTGGAGAATTTCTCCTCAAGGTGGAGAACCAAACAAGGCTCTATCTAAGTTAAATCAAGGTATAAATCACTTAAACATTAACTTTGCTAAGTTAATGTGTCTTAAATACTCCTAATTAAATTGCCGTGAGTGAAGGGTAAAATAAGGTCTTGTTTGACCTTAAAATGTTTAAGGAATGGTTTAATAAATTTTATAACTAATTAAACAAGCATAATGTCAAATTTAAGACATTATGTGGAAGTTTGGTAATAAATGAAAACTATATGGTGAGGCCGAAATTATATGTGTTTTTGGGACATTTATGTGTAATTTATTTTGCAAGACAATGTTTGTAATAAGGCCATGTTTTTAGGCCATTTTATTTATGCATTTACAAGCTTTTAATTAAGTTTAAGTAGTATAAATGCATTACCGAAAATAAATGGGGTTAGGTGTAATTAAATTAAATTTAAGGGCTTTAGAAGAATAAGCCGAAAATTAGAGTTAAAAAGGATTAAAATAAAGTTTATAAGACTTTATAAAGTTTTGGGTAAAGGTGATTTCTAGAAAGTTTGGGTACTAAACCGTAATTATAAGGAATTGGTGGTCAAGGAAATATTAAGGAGGTCAACTTGACCATATGCTAGGTTTTGACCAAAATAAATAAGTTAGATAACTTGTTTAAGGTTTCATAATAAGATAGTATTTTAATGGTAATATTTTTATAACATATGTGGAATATGTTATTACCGAAAATTAAGGGTGTAAATGGTATTTTAAACACCCATGGGCTATTAGGAATTTTTAGGAATTTATTGGTGGATTTTGGAATTAAAATAAACTATATATGTATAATATATAGTTATAATGTCATTATGACACTTTGGAGAAAAATAGATGGTGGAATGGTAAATATTGAAAGTATATGGGTTAATAAGGATATTTATAACCCTTTGGTGGAATTTGGAGATTTTTAGAATTATTAAGAGAATTTAATAAGTTATGTGTAAAATATAGTTTTAATGATATGGTAAACTATATGTTATAAATAGGGCCAAATGGCAATTATAGAATATTACAAGGGCTGTTCGAAATTTACAAAAAATAACCATAGGTTATACTCTTTTATAAGTTAGAAATGTTGTATTGAATGGTATATATAACATGGTAAAAAGAAAGGGGTGATTTGGTAAATAAAGGAAATTATGGTTTAAGGAAAAGTATAAGGTTTAATATATGCCTATGAGGCAATGTAAAATAGTTTTGTATAAAACTATAGGTTATGGGTTAAAGGAAATAAAAATATCATACCAAATGATATTAGCATTTTGGTATAACATTACATAATGTCATGTGGTCAAAAAGGGAATTTAAATAAATTCAGGGCTATACGAATTAATAAGAGTTGGAAAATGAATTTTAGACTATGGTCTACAATGTCATAAATGTTATGACAATTATATGGTATTAAGGTGGTTTAATGGAATTAGTATAAGGAAGGGTACTCACATAAAATAATGTGACAAACTATAAATAAATGGGATTTATAAGCTAAGGTGTTTATGGAATAAACCTTAGGAGTTGTAATTATACAACATAAAATGTTACATGTTAGGATAATAATCTTAATATAAGTTGTATAATATAATACAACTAATGGGAATAATCATCTAATAAAAGATGATAAAGTGTAACATAAATATAAGAGTCTATGAAACTCATGAGAATTACCTACGTGGTAAAAATATATATACATACACGAGAATAATGTATATAATGTGGATATATATATATTTTGGTTGAAAACCATATGATTTAATGGTGGTGGTTATTTAAAAAAAATAAATATAATTACGAACTATAAGTTATGAATTTTAGAATGCAATATAATATAAGAATGCATGCATACATGCAACTATAGGTTACGTACCTAAACTAGATGTGGATAAGATTAAAAGAAATATAAGGAATTAAACTTAACAGTTGAAATAGTTTTGACGTACGCGTTTTAAGTAACAAAGCCGACTGTTTTAGAGAAACCCGTAACAAAACTGTAGAAAACAGGGGTGAACTGTCGGGGTTACTTATAATTCGGAAATACCGGATGTAGTTAGTCATGGAGACTGACTTGTAGTTTTTATTACCGTTTAGAGTATACTTCTGACAAGGACGCTTGACGAGCTAACGGACTACACGGAGCGTAGGATCTTGCTGATTCATACTCCACCGTAATACAGTCAGGGTGAACGCTGTGTAAAGGGGTTTGCCGAGTTGACCTAAGGTTGCTCCTTGGGCTCGGATTTGGTTGATATAACTTGTATGTTGTTATGTGTCTCTGATTGTCACTGAGGGCTTCCTCAGTTCAGACATCTGTGTGATCTGTGATAAGATTGTTTGTCTGAATGTGATAATTAATATGCATGAACTGTATATTTATAGCTGCTTATTATTTACTGTTGTTGAGTTAACAGTATTGGTTCGTATATATGAACCTATATATATAAAACGAACTAGCGGCTATGGTGCTATCTTATATGAAATATAAGGACCATAAGTAAAACGTTGTAGCACTATGATAATAACATATACATATTATCTGAGACTTTTGTACGGAGCATTGGCCTTTTCTATACGCCGCTCTCGTATCTAACACTGGATCCCGAGTTTACAGACTCCGGATTGGACTAATGACCTTAGTCTGCTGTGTTAGAAAATTTGGTAATGCGATGCGATGGTATAATTAATTAATTAATGGAATGGAAGTAAAGCCAAGAGGATGTGGCTCTTGGTGCGCGCTGTGATCACAAAAACGATACCAGGATGTCCGCGTACGGGTCCGTAAGTATCAAGAAAATTTCCCGTGAGCTAGAATGGCTCGTTGGTCGGAGACTCTACCGTTGGAGTGGCTACTGCCGTGGGTGACCCGCCATAATATATGGGTAACTAGAGACATGTCGTTTTAACGAGACATTGTCACTGGGTGTAACTGAACAACTAAAACAATTGAGACTTATACAGTGGCGAACAATACTATGGACGAGACTTGATACTTGTTTATTAATCTCGTTGTTTCGCTTGTTGTTCATTGGTTATACTTGTGGTTTTTTATTGTGTGTTGATGGTTGGATGGAGCCTAGGCTAAGGTAAATCAAATATGAAAACTGTACGCTACGGCGAATGTACATTGTACATTATTGTTATTACTCGATACGTTCGATATATAAATGTTGTATGGAATATTAAATGAATGTTTGGATATTTGGATGGATGATTGAATGTATGGATATTTGGTGGATGGTTAAATTTATTATGCATGTTTACTACAGTATTGATATAACTGTAAAATGGTAAAGCATGAACCGATCTAATAATAAGATGGTTAAAATGACAAGTGACCATTAGGGTCCAGGCCCGGCATACTCAGCGTCTATCGCTGATACTACACCATTTCAGGTTGTTGATCATTGTCGGAGTTGAAGAGCAGGAACAGGGTAACTGGAGATGTTGTATAGTAATGAAGATGGTGTATGGTCTTATGGTAAGGTTATGTATATTCAGGATTGGGTAGACGCTCACTTGTCGATGTTTATGGTTTATGGACTTAGTGTGATGTATAGGAGTTTCTCGTTATCACTGCGGTTAGCAGTTTATTTGTATTGGAAGTTGGTTGTGGTTTGGCTGCGTTGCTCGCATGGGCGAGTAACGGCCGGTGACACCCGAGTGAGTTTTGTAATTGTTATTTATTTTTCCGCTGTGAGACGTTTTATTTATTGCTACGTGAGAGATTATGCCGTGATTATTGAGAGGGGTGTTACAGATTTTCCCATCATGGACGTCAATGATGGCTTTGGCGGTACTCAGAAACGGTCGACCTAGGATCAGGGGAACCTCGACATCGTCATCCATTTCTAGAATGACGAAATCAGCTGGAAAGATAAAGCGAGATACTCCTACTACCAGATCCCGGACTATGCCCATGGGCTTGATTTCTGATCTGTCTGCTAGTTGGAGTTTGAAAGGAACCGGTTGCATTTCTCCTCCTTTTACTTTCAAGAAGGTGGCGTATGGCATGATATTAATGCTGGCTCCTAGGTCGCAAAGACCACTCCCACAGTCTACCACACCTATAAAACACGGGATCACGGGATTTTCCGGATCTGTTTGTTTGGGGGGAAGTGCTCGAAGAAGGGCAGCAGAGCACTCCTCTGTGAGATGCACTGTTTCTTTTCCAGGTTTCTTTTTCTTCTTTGTCAAGAGATCCTTTAGGAATTTGGCGTAGTTAGGCATCTCTTGCAAAGCATCAAGTATAGGTATATCGAGAGTCTGTTTCTTGAAAATGCTCAAGAATTTGGAGAACTACTCATCTAGGTGTTTCTTTTTCATTCTGTTCGGAAATGGGAGTTCACTGTTTTTATGAGTGGAAGTTGGGATGTCGAAGGTAACTCGAGATGGAGGTGGAGTAGCAGGAGTAGGAACTTGGATTTCTGAGGGAGGTGAAGCTGGTTTGGTAGTTTCTTCAACATTGATATAGGCATCTTCATGATTTTCTTTTTCTTTTCCTTTGCTGGCGGCAAGTTCCCTTCCACTCCTTAAGGAGACTGCACACAAGTTTGTTGATTGGAATGTGCTGTCGTCTATAAGGATTGAATTCGCTTGTTCCTTTGGATTGGGGTTAGTCTGTGAAGGGAATTGACCAGGTGGTCTTTGTTGAGTGAGTAACTGTTGGATCTGAGATTGCAAGGCTTTTTGGTCTTTGCGCAAACGGCAACCTCTTCTTGCGTATCTCTGGATTTACCCATCATAGCCTTGAACATCTCTTGCATTTGAGACATTTCAGACTCAGGATTCGAAGGAGGTGGAGCCGGTCGACTCGAAGAAGCTTCATTGCCATAAGGCTGTTGTTGATATTGCCTTTGGCCTCCTTGGAAATTGGACTGAGGTCTGTAGTTTTGGGATGGTTGAAGGGTATGTGGGTTTTGGATATTTTTTTTTCTGTGTTTGGTAGCGAAGGTTGGATTGCATGTTACGTTGCCAAGGTTGTCTGTACCCTTGATTGTTGGTGATGTAGTTTGCCTCCTCCGCTGCTTTTAATTCTTGTAGTTGGGGGCATTGTTCATAATCATGAGGCCCACCACATTGTGTACAAGAAATAACAGGAGATGATTGGGATAGAGGAGCATAGCCTGGAGGGGTAGTAGGTGATCGTGAAATCATTGACTTAGCTTGCTGGGGGTAGGAATTCATAGCCATCTGCTCAACCACTTTTTGCAGAGTACTGACTTTTGTTGCCTGCTGAGCATTGCTCTCCATGAGTTGCTCATGGCTTTTCATCAATTGGTCGAACTTGTTATCACTCTCCCCAACATGATATAATCCTGGAGTACCGCTCCTTGATCCACCGGAGGCCCAGTCTCAGATTTCCTCACAGAGAGATTCCATGCTGTTAAGAAATTGTGCTCCTGGCTTTTTCAGAATATCGGCCCCTAACGAGGACAGTACCATTGTTCTGCACGGACCGATCAAGCCCTTGTAGAACAATTGTGATACTTGTTCTTTCGTTAGACCATGGTGAGGACAAGTAAGTAGTAGACCTTTGAAACGGTCCCAAGTTTCACAAATATTCTCCGACCCTGGTTGCTTGAAATTATAAATTTCAGCAATCATCTCCAATGTTCGGCTCGGGGGTAGGAATTTATCGTAGAACTTGGTGGCCATGTCATCCCATGTACCGATGGTACTTGGTGTTAGGCTATGATACCACTTGCTCGCGTTTCCCGTCAGGCTGTGTGGGAATAATGACAATCTTGCATATTGAAGTACTGCGTCGGTCGCAGTAAGACTATTGGCATGTTGCAAGAATTTTGTAACATGTAACAGGGCTTCGTCTGGACTGGTGCCATCAAACATGCCCAACTCTTTCACACATTTGATTTGATGATATGGCTTCAGCTTCTGCCACTCATCGTATTCGGATGGGCTAAGGTGAGGAAGGATGATAGCAGGCTGTTGTCCTTGGTTAGACGGCCTGTTGATATTTCGAACTGTCGCTGGTGTAGATGCCATGTCAGCTTCCGGGTCAGATTCTTTCATTGTGGTGGTAATGTATTGTTGAGTTCGTCTCTGCCTTAGGGAGCGCAGAAAGGTTCTCTCGATCTCTGGATTGTAACCAACCGTGTGATTATTGATATTTTCTGGGAAACTGTTTGACCTGGTAAAAGGCATTCACCACTCAAAACAGAGAAAAGAAACTGGTTATGTGTTAGAATAAATAAAAATGTTAGGAATTAGTAGACAGAAATTTAAAGTTAGTAGTTAGGGACAATGGAATTGAAATAACAGAAAATTGAAATGACAATGGAAAGAAATGACAATGGAACGAAATGACAGAAATTTTAAGTTAGTAGTTAGAGACAATGGAATATTAAAGGACAATGGAATTGAAATGACAATGGAAAGAAATGACAGAAATAAATGACAATAATATTAAAATGTCAGAAGTCCGAAGTCCAAAGTTAGATGTCCAAGTCAGATCAGAAGTCCGATGTCCGAAATTAGATTATTAACAAGATAATATTGACAGATTATTATAATATAACAGGTGAATTAACCGGGGCTTAGGGACTAGATTAAATCAAGTCCCCGGCAAAGGCGCCATTTTGCAGAGTGGATTTATCGTGAGTGATTAGTACTGGTGAAATTGATAAAAGAAAGAAATTAATACTCAAAATATCCGTCGGGCTGCAAATAAAAACCCGGTCGCAGTAGTATAGAAGACAGAAGTGGCCGGGGTCAAACCGTGGGACTTATAGCGAGATAAAATAGTTCCTAAGCTTGTCACAAAAGGGGGGAAGTTAATTGACTTGTTTTAGAGAAAATATTAAGCAGATTAGAAAACTGAGTGCAGATGAATTAAATGGAACTCAGGGTTTAGGTTTTATATAATCTGATTAATTATTCTATCTCTACCGGTTTAATTTATTAGTTTGGCAAAATTCTTGTTATTATCCTAAGGACTAAGTCATAGACCCTTAAGAACTCGTTTACCAGAAAATGCTCGGTCTAATCAAGGTTCGAGCAATACTATGTAAACGGACGTTAAATTCGAGGAATTATAATTGCATCTGAAAATACTAACCTATTAAATCATAATAAGCTTTCTCCAGATTTACGGCTTAATTAACCTGTCTATTTATCACCTGGTCTGATCAAAATAGACTTAGGAAAGCATTTTAATAAATTCATGTAATTTATTAAAATGGTGAGAGAAAACCTTTAAGCGTAACAAACTGTATTTATTTTAACCCGTAGAAATATTGATTACATAATTAAACAAACCATAATTAAAACCCTTGCTCGGAGCAAATCCTCCTTAGCCTGACATATTAACTGGTAATAAGTCAGACAGAGGTTGGACGTAATAACAATACGAGATGCGTGGATGATGAATGGAGAAAATGAAGAGGAAGAAGAGTGGAGCGAGTACGTAGGATTTTTGTAAATGGAATGAGAGATTTTGAGTGTTGAGTTTGGGGTGGAACGTGTGTGTATTTGTTTGAAGTAGCAGTGGTATTTTATAGAGGAGAGGAAGAAGAAGAACGACTGTAGACAGAGGTGGAAGAGCATTGATTGCTCAGGGGACAGAACGCGAAGAGTAGATAGATAAGTTGCAGGTCGACGGGCGAAGTCGACGAGCGAAGTCGACGAAGAAAAACTGTTTTGCTCTCGATTTTAGTCGTGTCCGCCTCTGCGTCCGCCTTAATCTCGCGCGGACGTGACTGTCGACCTCGCCTTGTCCGCCCGGTCACTTGTTCTGTCCGCGCGGCCGTCCGCCCGGCCACTCACTCACGTCCGCCCGGCCGTCCGCCCAGTTCTCACGCGGACGTCTCTGTCGACCACGCCTCTGTCCGCCTAGACTCAACGCGGACGTCATGTGGTCGTGACTTATTTTCTTCTACAAACTTTGACCGGCTCTAGATTCTTCGTTTGGACTCCGTTTTCTGAGCCGTTTGCGTCTATGTGTTCGTCTTTTCGTCTACTTTACTCCCAACTTGGTTTTCCTCATGTTTAAACAATAAATTTGTGCGATAACAATAAAACATAAACTAGAGGAAAAACTAACCGAAGTGGAGAAATGAGCAAGAAAAGTGCTAATATAATATATGAAATACACCTATAAATCATGCTCATTTGGACACTTATCAGAAGGGCTAGAGTCATACTCGTCTCTCTGATATGAGGATAATCCACGAGTTGGAGAACTCTTTGAGAGCCAAGTATCCAGCGCTCCTTGTTGAGCGGCTGTTGTATACTTGTGGGGCACGGGGGCGTAACCCTTTTTAAGGGGGGTAGAGCCTCTTGGCTGTGCACGTGTGTCCACCAAGTTTTATTGTTTCGTATGCGGGGCATACAGTAGTTTGTGGTATGCGGGGCATACGAGGTTTGTTTATTTGTTTGTTTCGTATGCATGGCATACAGTGAATTGGTGGTATGCGAGGCATACGAGGTTTTGTTGGTTATGTTTGGTACGCGGGGCGTACGTTGTTGGCTTGTTTGTGTGTGATGTGCACTTGTATGTATGCATCTTATGAGATATTTGTTTGAATGATGTACATACACCCATGTGTGTAGTACTTTTCTTATGCTACTTGTGATATATATATATATTTATATTGTCTTGTACAATGATTACATATGGTATCGCCTATATACAAAATGAATCATTAGATGTGGAATGTGGAACGATGGTATGTTATGGACGCCCCGGGGAGGTTGTCAGGGTTTGTAGAATTGATAGGAAATAATGGTGCTGATTGATCACCTATATCCATATATGATTGATCTAACGCCACAAAGTGATGGATATGTTCTGTATAAGCGCAATACGATGTATGTAAATGATATATCGCATAGATATACATTGTGGGAATAATGGGTAGTTATATACTTATATACATACCTATTTGATTAAGCGACTTCGGGACGAAGTCTTTTTAATGGGGGTAGATTGAAATACCCCAAACTAATAAAACAGGGATTAAACATCTAATCACATTAATTCAGGCCTAAACATGCCTTAAAAGTCAATTGAGAACAACAGTCGTCAACACAAAGCAAGATATTGCACCCTTTGACTGTTTAGGGTAAATACATACCCAAATGAACTTCTTAGGACCTAAGACTTTGTCCTAAGCTTATTAACACATAACTAAACATACTAAAACCGTTGGACAACACTCCAACACAAAGAACAAGCATTTACATGCTTCAAGGTCAAGTAGGGCAAAAATGTGCTCTAAGGAAACCTTAAAGGTCTAATGACCTCTATTTTGTATAAAATTGGATTCCTAAGTATTATAAAGAAGTAATGAACATTTTAAAAGCATTATAAAAGGAAACCAAGCTCTAAAACATGTTATAACACAAAATGTGCTTTAAAATTCCTTAAAGCATGTTTTTGAGAAAATTGACTTTCTGAGTGGGTTTTGAGTGGTGTTAGGCAATGGATTAGAACTTTATATACTAATGTACTATAATGTACCACATTAGAAGGTCTAAATCCAAGATTTCAAAAAAAATAAAAAATATGGCATTCATTTGTGAATAGTAACCCAAATAGTGCATTTTTAAGCAAAATTGACTAAGTATGGTCAATGGTCAATTAATGACCACCCTTACCCTTTGGAAGTAGGCAGGCATGGAGCATGGAAGACATCACATTCAACTTTGATACAAAATATCAAGCTAATTTGGTGAATCATCATTTACTATTCCTAAAGTAACATTAATTAACTTATAAGGCAAATTTAGTCTTCTTTTCTCATTTGCTCCATTCCCAGCTGACACCACACATCTTCAGCCTCTCTTTTGCTTCTCCAAACCGTGGGGAACACTCCATATTCAGAAGAGAACAACAATTGACATAGGTAAGCTTATTAAGCCATTTTATGTTCATTCTCTTCACATTTCTTTCCTCTTTTCATGGAGCTAAGCAACAACCATTTCCATCCATGGTTTTAGGTTGTTTTGGAGGTTAAAAGGAGGGTGAATCTTGGCTGTAACAAGGGAAGAAGGGGGAGAAATCTAATCTTGTTCTTAAGGTATAAAAATGTGCTTTAAGCACTTATCTCTTGATTCCCTTCAAATCCGGTTGGAAAGTTTTGTTTCCCAGTCTTATTATCTTCATCTTAACATACTTATTCAGTTGGTATATGAAATACCCCAAACCTTGGTATGTCGTGAAAATGCTAAACTATGGTATTAAAAGGCTAAAAGTGCCTTAGGAACATCAATGTACAATTTAAACCATAGTAAAAACACAATAAAACACTAAGACACGGTTTGAGCAAAAACGTGCTCTAAGCTCGGAGTGAACTTGGTTAGGACCCAAAGAGCCTACCAAGACTTAATAATATTCAATTATGATTTAATAAGGTTAAATAAGTCCTTAGGAAACCTTGGTGGACAGTTAAACCAAATAAAACACAAGAATATACCTTAAAGTCAATATGAGCAAAAATGTGCTTTAAGCTTGGGATAAATTTGTATAAGACCTAATGGTCATACCTATACCTTATAAATATGTTAATGAACATATTAAATCGATTACCAAAGAAAACCAAGCTTGAAAACAAGTTAAAACACAAAATGTGCTTTAAGGAGTCTTAAAGCACATTTTTGAAAAATTGTCTTGTAAATGAGTTTTGAGTGGCTAAATAACCATCATCACTCTTTAATTAATATTTGTACTACTTAGTATCACATTAGGAAGTCTAAATCAATGGGAAATCAAAAATTTCACAAATATGTGCCTTAATTTGTGAATAGTGCTCAAATAGTGCTAGTTTAAGTTATAAGTCAACATAAGTTGTTTAATTGGTCAACAAAGGCCATATATATGTTATATATGTAAGGGGCCACGGTTTTAGGGGTGTGAGTCATCACACTTGGCTTGCCAATTAAAAGAAAGAAAGAAAAGTAAGTAAAGGTTACCTTTTTGCTTTATAACTTAAATATCTCCAAAACTTACCTCTCTCCTCACTTTCTCTTCTTTTCTTTTTGGTTCCCACCGTCTCCAACCTCATCCTCCCTTCTCCATTCTCGTTTTGCTACAGCAAGTAGCCATTCTCCATCTTTGAATGCTTGTAACTCATGGCTCCAAGCTCCGAATTCAATTCCGAGACTACCGTTGTCTTAGTTAGAGTAAGCTCTACATTCCTATCTTTTCAAATCTTCAAAATCTCCATTTCGGTGCCATGGAGATTCACCATTGAAGGAGCTTGAGCTCATATGTCCATGCCTTGTCATTCTCCTTTGTTTCAAGGTAAGGAAAATCAAAGAAAATCCAAGTTCCCATCATTTTCTTGTATAACCGAAAATTCACCTTACAATGGTGCCTTGTCTTGCTATTTTCTTAGCTTAATTCAATCTTCAAGGGACTAGGAGGAGTCCTATCTTGCCACTTAACCAAGCTCTCTTTCAAATTCCTAAGGTAATCATCAAATTTAGTGTTTTAAGACACTTATGTGAACCTAGGGTTTAATTATGAGTTTGAGTATTAAACTTAATACTCATTACCCTTATATGTGTATTGGTTAGAAGGTTGACAAGTGATAAAAGCTCCTTGCCGATTTTCAATCAAGAAAAACAAGTGAAAACAAGTGAGAAAGCTTGGAAAACAAAGAGGTAAATGACCTCTCTTAATGTGGTTTTATGTACTAGGGAATTGAGCTATATTTGCTTAATAAATAACCTAAAGAGCCAATGGGAAATGAGCTAGAAAACTATCCACAAGGTGGACTAAAAAGACATGGGAGCATTGTTGTGTGTATTCGCAGGTTGAAGGCATTTAAATGTGGAAATTCAGTGTTTATGGTTTATGTTATTTAAGGGCCTAAGTGCCAAGCAATTTAAGTTTATGCACTATATTGTGATGTAGTGTAGTTTAAAGGTTTAGTTATGTGTAAAGAACATCTCTTGTGAAGGTGAATGTGTTTGATGGTTAAAGGATGAAAAACCATATGTTTGTGTATAAGATGTGTATTAAGAGATTGAATGTTCTTGATTGTCTAAAGGTGAAAAACAATGTGTTTTGGTGTAAGGTGATACAAGAGAAGCTATGGCGAAATTTAGTTGATAAACAAAAGAGTTTATGTGTTGTAATGAGATTTTATGACCTAGAAGGTACTAGGAATTTTTAAGTGTTAAGATGGTGAAAGAAAGTGAATTAAGGTGTTCTTAGGTGTTAAGATGCCTTAGGCATAGTCTTGGAGATTTAGGGAACTAATGGATGATTTCTTGATACACCAAGGTGATGGTGGAGGTGTCGTAAAGTCTTGTGCAAAGTTTGGTGAACAATGAAAGTGTAACGTCTTGTGAAGGTTTAGTTATGAACTTGTGGGAAAGACTTGAGGAGTGTGTGTAAAGGGGATGAGTGTAGTGAAAATGATGTTTAAAAGGGTGGTTATAAGGTAGTGAGGGAGTACTTTGGTTAGGTGAAGTTTTAGGCAAGAATACAAGTTACAAGTGTAAGAAAAAATGTTCTAAGTGTTAAGGACTTAGTAAAGTTGAGTAAAAGTTTAAGGAATTTTTGGGATGTTTCGAGAGGGTTTAAGTGTGCCCAAAATGTTAAAACATGTGGGAGAACATGTGTAAAGCATAGGAAAAAATTGGGATGAATTTGGAGTTCAGAAAGAGGAGAAAAGCACATTAGAAAATTGGTTCTGCAGTGGACCGCCCCTACGGACCGCCCCTGTGGGGAGGTCCAGTGCAGAGAAGTGAAAAAAAAGAAACGTGTAGCATCTGTTGTGGACCGCCCCTGGGACCGCCCCAGAGGGGCGGTCCAGACCAGAAATGAAGAAAAAAATTTGTTTAAGGCTCCTAATGATGGGGGATTGAATGGTAATGGTTTTAGATGATGTTTAGGCCTTGTTTGGTGACTTTTAAAGGCCATTGGAAGTATAAACAAGTGTGAGAGTGAATGTGTAAGTTGTGAACTTAAGATCACATAAATAAATTAAGTACAACGGGATGATGGGGTTAACTATGGGCATTAGATATTAAACAATCATGTCACCCCGATGTTAATGACAGTAATTGTGATGTTACCAGTTGTACGGGATTTGTTCGAGGAACCTAGGAGGACACAATATAGTGGACCGTGGTGAAAGGTATGGTTTTCTTGCAACCTGTGTCCTACCGGATTACACCGGCTTGTATGCCAATGTGTTTTTCTGAGTGTTTGCCACCTTGTAAGATTAAAACATGTAATGAGTTTATAGTAATTCATTTATGTGGCGCATCTGGTCTCCGATACCGTTTAACCTCAAATAAGTGTTGAACCTTAGCTAACTAGAACTAGGAACACGTGAGAGATCGGTATTCGGAGTTAACGACCCAAACCTTGGAACGTTCTAACCACGGCTATGTGTGAGTTAGTTGGATATTGTTGTTGTATGCAGGTGTGAACCTCCCTTGTGTGCTTAACTCGGTTATGATACCGTATGGTGTGTGGATGTGATAGGCTCCATAATGGATCTCTAACTACTTATTTATAAGTATATATGTACTAATGGGGGTGAGGAGTCCGGTTGTTCCGGCCACGCGTGTGAGGACGGGAGTCGATGTCATATCCGGTTCGACTCTCTTGGTGTATGTATAGGTTGTATTCCAATTTGGTTTCAATCTTCCCTTAGCTTATCCAAAGCTAGTTTACTGACTCACGTCGGGCCACAGGGGCATACAAATGTTATTTCGGTGTGCTTGGGATTACTATATCCGACACACCTTGGGTTTAAGTTAACCGTTCAATATAACTGGACGGTAACGAGGTTGGTAACGAGCTTAGCATGAGATGGGCAATAATCTCTAGGCTCACTATGTATACTAACTATGGTGGAAGGTTCCTTGTGTGAACCGATCTTATGGTGTTTTGTGTTGATATTGTGCTAGGCAATTTCCCTTGCTATGCTATGTGTATACGTTAGATGTTTAAAATGAATTCGATGTTATCATGTGTGCGTCGAAACGAGAAAAGTGTTGTTATGTTTTGCTATGTGAGGAATGTGATATGTTGTAAGATATGGAGTGTGTGGATCATGGAAATGAATCCAGTTTGTGACAAGAGGCGTATAAGGATAACCCGATTTAAGGGTAAGTGTCGTCTATTAAGGAAGTAGCTCCGTTAGAGGAGGAACACTCTAGGGTTAATGAATACCATGAGTGACTTATCAAGTAAGGAGTATTATCCGTTTGTTGAGCCCATTGGGCGAAGTGTTTTGTGTTGTGTGTTTACAGTTGCATGCACGATTTAAATGTAATCAACCGCTGCTAAGACGACAATTAGTTGTGCGTGGCCCGGTAGCATGTGGGCTGCGGGATTACCATACCAGCAAAGGTGCTGAGCCCCTTGGGGGCCACCCTTTTCTACCTTTTCTATTTCAGGTACAAGGAGCTGGAAGCCGTTCGAGAGTAGGACGGGGTAGCTGACTGTACATGGGTAGCCATTTAAATTGAGTATGTACTGTAGGCGTAGTAAGACCGAAATTGTTATCGGCATTAGTTTGTAAATACTCGGTACAGTGGGAGTGTTTGTGTATAATAATTGTTGGAAATGGGATAAGGATTGTATTGTGTAGTGCTCGGGAATTTAGCCCATCAGACCGGTACAATGTATATGTATTAGCCTTGTTAGCCACGTGGGTGGTTAACGGCGTGTAACACCAACGAATTAAGTTATTTAATGAGGTATGTATTCCGCTGCAGATTGTTGTTATGTGTTTGTTGTTGGATGGGGTGTTAAAAAAAGTGGTATCAGAGCGAAGTATCGCTCTGATGACTGAATTACCGAGCTTAGGAAGTACCGAGTTAGGATTTTAGTACTTTGGGTTAAGGGTTGAGTGATAGCGTGAGAGATACGCTAGATAGGTATTACCAGTGTGCACTGGAAACTTACAATATTCATCCCACCCTCCATAATCCCTGTTTTATAACTTGGGAAAGGACGCCAGAGAGATGGAAGTCCACTCTTACTCGGGAATACCCGATCTGGCTGCTATTAAATACCTTTAAAGTACGGAAGACCTGTCATACGGTAGATCCCGAAAACTGGGAATCCCGGAGACGGTTTCCATCTAAACAGTGTTAACCGCATTTCATAGCGAGGAATGAAGCATTTGGTGTATAAGAGAATAGAATTTCCGGCAACCTGGGTCGACATGCCGAGCAGTCGAGAATAACCAGCTTGCAACGCACTAATCGTGCAACAGGCAAGAAGTGGATTGATGAAACCCGAGACAAGTGTCTACGGAACCACAGTTATTAAGGGATACACCAACGGTATATCAACCGACAAAGGAACTACAACGTAGTGCCCAAATAAGAGACAAGCCTCAGTAACCACGATAAATGCGTGGAATGGGCTACGAAGAGGATACAATACAAAAGAAAAGGGGTCTCCAGAATAGGAAACACCCTAGTTAATGAATATCATGTGAAGACAGTGAGAAGTCACCTAGGAGAGTTATTATCAAGACAGTAAGATCAGTGAGGGCCAACAAGGCCACTGATGACAGTGCGGGTAAAGACAATACCCCAACCGGTATGTGTTAAACCGATAGCCAGCTAGCATGGCGCACTTGCCATAGCAAGTGCTGCTATAACAGGGCTGTTCGGGAAATTTATAACCACTACGAAGTACTTGGTAAAGTACCATGAAGTTAAGTGAGATCATTATAACCATGGAAGGGCTTAACAGTTTAACCTCTGTAATTGGAAGTACACCAGTCAGCAGGAAGCTAGACTTGGTTAAGGTAAGAAGATGTTGTGAAACCATGAAAATTTTCTTTCAAACCCAGATTTATTTCAAACCCTTTTCTTTCAAAACCAGATTTTCTTTCAAACCAACACTTCTTTCTAACCTTCTTTTAAACCAAAGCAGTAAAAGCCAAGGGCAGTTGATAAAGATACAACAGTGGATAAACCTTCCCTTGATTAAGTTCGGGAAGCATGGAATGAATATTGTCACAAGACAATATAAGGGAGTTGACAACAGAATACTTCATCTAGGCGTGTGACGGGCACTACGAGTGTACCAACTGTGTTGTGGGACGACCGCACTCCGATAGGAGCATGTGGGCCTGACAGACCTACTTATAGGTTAGTTGGGTAAGTAGCAATGTATCAGTATGATACCCCATATATGTATACGAGTAGAGTCCAGAACACGGGAAGTAGTCGACTCCATACTACGGTCAGCAGAAAAGTCAAGTAAGAGCTAAGGATTACCACGAATGGTTGAAGTAAAGGAACCCAGCTAAGTTAAAAAGGACTAAAGGAACTAGTGAGTTTATTTCAAGGAAATGTATAGAGTCAAGAGGTGCGAAGTGCACTAACTGGTACGTAAAGACATCGGATATGTTTTAAGAATCTTCAGGGATAAAACATGATAGCTGAAACGAATACCCAACTAAGAACGTAAGAAGACGTAGTTACTGAATGTACCCATGAGTGCAAGCCAGATGTAATGGCATATGTTAGTAACACCCAGGAGCAATCCTTGAGGGGTGTTTGGATTAAACATTGTTAGATGGAGCAATATAACAGAAACACAAGATTTGGAACAATTACTCGGATTACACACTGAAGGTAAACCCACTTAACAGTAGGACCCTAAGTTGTCAAAGAGACAACTTGGAAGGAATCGTGACAGTAAGGCTTATAAGCCACAACAACTTGTGTTATGTAAATTTGATCAGTTGCAGAAGTATATGCTCTACAAGTAAATAGAGCGGAGAACGAACCACTGCATTAAGAGTGGGGATACCTCTGGATATTGTGAGACCGCAGGAGCGGTAGCTATATGAACCAAGTTCAAGGAATATGTTAAGGGTTGACCATGTTGTTATTACCCCAGAACGATTTGAATAAGAATAATACGAAAGGAAATGTTGTACCAGTTGTGTAGACAGGAAGAGTGATAAGTTGGATAGCAACCACCATAGGTGGTGATGCTAAATGAGTAGCGAACAACGCTCAAGGAACATAAAGGCTCGAGAAAAAGTGTATTCAAATAAACCAGCCAGATAAGTGGCCAAACCCAGCGTAATAGCGGAAGCTAATATAAGAACGGATGCAGTGTAAGTTGATGTTGTATAATGAAAGAGGATACGACGTGCAATAAGCGACCGTCGTATAAGTGTTGTTAAGTGATAGTATGACAAATAAGCGGAATTATGAGTTAAACCCAGCAGAGATACAATGGTAGGTGTTGGCAAATGAACTAGGCAGTAAGCCAGTAGCCATTATTATGTGATAAGGACTCCAGTAAAACACAGTGTAAATTCCTATGGCAATCGCATAAGAGATTTACTGTCAAGAGTTTACGCCTCTGCACTCTGTATGACTGAGTGTTTTGGTATTGCACTTGCGCAGTAACGATCAAGTGGGATAGCTAGGATTTGGGAAATGTTAATTGTGGTGGATGTAGAAAGAAACCTATAATACTATAATGATCAATGCATAGGAAATGCAAGGTCATACCAATGGAAGAGTACTTGTACGAAACCAAATGTGGAGGTATGATTAAGAATAAGTGATAACAGTAGCACTAAATACCAAATGTCGGTATGAAATATACCCCAGGTGTGGGAAATAACCGAGAGAGCACTACACATTAGGTAGTAGCTCAATCTCAACCGACAGTAAGTCGGTAGAAGCAAGTCAATCATTGTGAAATACATAGTTGTATACACAGTAAATTGTTATGGAAGTGGATGGAAAGTTGTGAAACTCACCGAATTCGCTCACGGTAAGAGATACCGTGCGTCGGTTGAGAAACCATTAATACCAAGATTAGGGTAATACATTGGAGATGTACAATACAGCAACAGTAACGAATGGGGCAAACTAGCTCTATAATTATCAGAGTTGCGCAACAGAGGCCAGTGAGCCCATGCGTCAGATACCGGATATACATTGTGAATATGAATGGATGGCTAGTCATCAATGCCTAGAAGCCTCACAGGCCAGGACCGAAACCGGTTATGAGTTAGATAAACTCCTAGGAAAATTCTTGGTTTAAGGACTAAACCGCCGATATGGTTAAGATCCTCTAACCAGAACGCATTGTATAGCAGACCGCGTGGAAGTTAAAATACTTCACGACGGCAGAACATTTTAAGCCAATGTTCAGTGGTTGATTACGTGGGCGTAATCCCTTTTAAGGGGGGTAGAGCGTAAAGCCTCTTAGTGTGTTTTACCGTACAAGTGTACGTGAACTATGTTGTGCATAGCACAAAAATGATTTGCTATGATGGTTGGCGCGTGTGTTATATAAACATACGCATTCATTCGTGGTTAAATTGTGGTAATTGCGCACAGAAGATGCGAATACCATTGTAGGAAGTGTGTTTATTTTGTTAACAGTGGTGTGTGAGAGTACAGTGGAAGGGAGTAAAGAAACTCCCGGGGAACTAAAACCCCGACGGTGCATAAATGTAAACCATGTATTGTATTTTGATAAAAAATATGTATATATATACAGTGTTGTGATTTATGAAGGGGTATGAGACCGACATAGAACCTAGTGAGAATTAAATTCCCTAGGTAACTTGAATTAAGTTGGATTTGGGTGATGATTGATAGACGGAGTTCTATCCCTTGGAGATGTAATGATTATGACTAGAAGGATTTAAAGATAGGAAATGGGATATGCTTGAATTAGTTGTTGGTTGAAAATGAAGTGGGAGGTGAAACTTGATTATCATGAGGTCAAGGGAAGCCGAACACAAATTGGGGTGGAAAGATAGTTCAACACTGATGCTGATCACATCAGGGTTGGATGACTCTTGAAGCTCCCTGTAAGTGGTCACAAATAACCATGTTAAGAAAGATACAAAGAGCATAAATTGGACTTGGAGTTGTGTTGCGTTTTCAAAAAGGATTTTCGACTGATATTTCCAAAACGGTCGATTCATATTTTGAATAAAGGATCTTATATACTTAACCTAGTAAGGAATAATTTTTGTAGTACTTGCTCACGAGCTGAGGACGTATGAGCCTTTGTCTTCGGACCGGTGACATGGGAAGTATATTTTAAAGATGTATGCAATTGTTTTGACCTCCCAAAGGAACGGGGACCAGAAGGTGTCCATCGCGACCGGGTTCTGCGGGATCACAGTGTATATGTACTCAACATGGGACTGGAGCCCATGGAGAGATGGAAAAGGTATTTCTGTTTGTTATACATGCTAAGACATGTTGTGTGGTGTGAGTAAGAAATATTATCTGAGACCTTGAGTCCTAATGTGGTAGTTTCGAAAGTGTTATTTTATTTAGACCTATGAGTCTAACTGTTGTATTGTTACCCAGACCTGAGAGTCTGAGGGTTGTTATGTAAGTGTAATGTTATTAAGGTACCCGGACCGTGAGTCCGAGGTTATCATGTAAGTATGTTACGATATGGTTATGTATAATGTGGATATGTTGCCCGGACCGTTAAGTCCGAGGTTGGATGTAAAGGGTGGTTGGTAATGGAAGTTAATTTAGGAAGTAATTCCCGTATTCTAATCCAATGATGCGTGGAAATGTGAACTTCGAGGACGAAGTTCTTTTAAGGGGGGTAGATTGAAATACCCCAAACCTTGGTATGTCGTGAAAATGTTAAACTATGGTATTAAAAGGCTAAAAGTGCCTTAGGAACATCAATGTACAATTTAAACCATAGTAAAAACACAATAAAACACTAAGACACGGTTTGAGCAAAAACGTGCTCTAAGCTCGGAGTGAACTTGGTTAGGACCCAAAGAGCCTACCAAGACTTAATAATATTCAATTATGATTTAATAAGGCTAAATAAGTCCTTAGGAAACCTTGGTGGACAGTTAAACCAAATAAAACACAAGAATATACCTTAAAGTCAATATGAGCAAAAATGTGCTCTAAGCTTGGGATAAATTTGTATAAGACCTAATGGTCATACCTATACCTTATAAATATGTTAATGAACATATTAAATCGATTACCAAAGAAAACCAAGCTTGAAAACAAGTTAAAACACAAAATGTGCTTTAAGGAGTCTTAAAGCACATTTTTGAAAAATTGTCTTGTAAATGAGTTTTGAGTGGCTAAATGACCATCATTACTCTTTAATTAATATTTGTACTACTTAGTATCACATTAGGAAGTCTAAATCAATGGGAAATCAAAAATTTCACAAATATGTGCCTTAATTTGTGAATAGTGCTCAAATAGTGCTAGTTTAAGTTATAAGTCAACATAAGTTGTTTAATTGGTCAACAAAGGCCATATATATGTTATATATGTAAGGGGCCACGGTTTTAGGGGTGTGAGTCATCACACTTGGCTTGCCAATTAAAAGAAAGAAAGAAAAGTAAGTAAAGGTTACCTTTTTGCTTTATAACTTAAATATCTCCAAAACTTACCTCTCTCCTCACTTTCTCTTCTTTTCTTTTTGGTTCCCACCGTCTCCAACCTCATCCTCCCTTCTCCATTCTCGTTTTGCTACAGCAAGTAGCCATTCTCCATCTTTGAATGCTTGTAACTCATGGCTCCAAGCTCCGAATTCAATTCCGAGACTACCGTTGTCTTAGTTAGAGTAAGCTCTACATTCCTATCTTTTCAAATCTTCAAAAGCTCCATTTCGGTGCCATGGAGATTCACCATTGAAGGAGCTTGAGCTCATATGTCCATGCCTTGTCATTCTCCTTTGTTTCAAGGTAAGGAAAATCAAAGAAAATCCAAGTTCCCATCATTTTCTTGTATAACCGAAAATTCACCTTACAATGGTGCCTTGTCTTGCTATTTTCTTAGCTTAATTCAATCTTCAAGGGACTAGGAGGAGTCCTATCTTGCCACTTAACCAAGCTCTCTTTCAAATTCCAAAGGTAATCATCAAATTTAGTGTTTTAAGACACTTATGTAAACCTAGGGTTTAATTATGAGTTTGAGTATTAAACTTAATACTCATTACCCTTATATGTGTATTGGTTAGAAGGTTGACAAGTGATAAAAGCTCCTTGCCGATTTTCAATCAAGAAAAACAAGTGAAAACAAGTGAGAAAGCTTGGAAAACAAAGAGGTAAATGACCTCTCTTAATGTGGTTTTATGTACTAGGGAATTGAGCTATATTTGCTTAATAAATAACCTAAAGAGCCAATGGGAAATGAGCTAGAAAACTATCCACAAGGTGGACTAAAAAGACATGGGAGCATTGTTGTGTGTATTCGCAGGTTGAAGGCATTTAAATGTGGAAATTCAGTGTTTATGGTTTATGTTATTTAAGGGCCTAAGTGCCAAGCAATTTAAGTTTATGCACTATATTGTGATGTAGTGTAGTTTAAAGGTTTAGTTATGTGTAAAGAACATCTCTTGTGAAGGTGAATGTGTTTGATGGTTAAAGGATGAAAAACCATATGTTTGTGTATAAGAGTGTGTATTAAGAGATTGAATGTTCTTGATTGTCTAAAGGTGAAAAACAATGTGTTTTGGTGTAAGGTGATACAAGAGAAGCTATGGCGAAATTTAGTTGAAACAAAAGAGTTTATGTGTTGTAATGAGATTTTATGACCTAGAAGGTACTAGGAATTTTTAAGTGTTAAGATGGTGAAAGAAAGTGAATTAAGGTGTTCTTAGGTGTTAAGATGCCTTAGGCATAGTCTTGGAGATTTAGGGAACTAATGGATGATTTCTTGATACACCAAGGTGATGGTGGAGGTGTCGTAAAGTCTTGTGCAAAGTTTGGTGAACAATGAAAGTGTAACGTCTTGTGAAGGTTTAGTTATGAACTTGTGGGAAAGACTTGAGGAGTGTGTGTAAAGGGGATGAGTGTAGTGCAAATGATGTTTAAAAGGGTGGTTATAAGGTAGTGAGGGAGTACTTTGGTTAGGTGAAGTTTTAGGCAAGAATACAAGTTACAAGTGTAAGAAAAAAATGTTCTAAGTGTTAAGGACTTAGTAAAAGTTGAGTAAAAGTTTAAGGAATTTTTGGGATGTTTCGAGAGGGTTTAAGTGTGCCCAAAAGATGTTAAAACATGTGGGAGAACATGTGTAAAGCATAGGAAAAAATTGGGATGAATTTGGAGTTCAGAAAGAGGAGAAAAGCACATTAGAAAATTGGTTCTGCAGTGGACCGCCCCTACGGACCGCCCCTGTGGGGAGGTCCAGTGCAGAGAAGTGAAAAAAAAAAGAAACGTGTAGCATCTGTTGTGGACCGCCCCTGGGACCGCCCCAGAGGGGCGGTCCAGACCAGAAATGAAGAAAAAAATTTGTTTAAGGCTCCTAATGATGGGGGATTGAATGGTAATGGTTTTAGATGATGTTTAGGCCTTGTTTGGTGACTTTTAAAGGCCATTGGAAGTATAAACAAGTGTGAGAGTGAATGTGTAAGTTGTGAACTTAAGATCACATAAATAAATTAAGTACAACGGGATGATGGGGTTAACTATGGGCATTAGATATTAAACAATCATGTCACCCCGATGTTAATGACAGTAATTGTGATGTTACCAGTTGTACGGGATTTGTTCGAGGAACCTAGGAGGACACAATATAGTGGACCGTGGTGAAAGGTATGGTTTTCTTGCAACCTGTGTCCTACCGGATTACACCGGCTTGTATGCCAATGTGTTTTTCTGAGTGTTTGCCACCTTGTAAGATTAAAACATGTAATGAGTTTATAGTAATTCATTTATGTGGCGCATCTGGTCTCCGATACCGTTTAACCTCAAATAAGTGTTGAACCTTAGCTAACTAGAACTAGGAACACGTGAGAGATCGGTATTCGGAGTTAACGACCCAAACCTTGGGAACGTTCTAACCACGGCTATGTGTGAGTTAGTTGGATATTGTTGTTGTATGCAGGTGTGTGAACCTCCCTTGTGTGCTTAACTCGGTTATGATACCGTATGGTGTGTGGATGTGATAGGCTCCATAATGGATCTCTAACTACTTATTTATAAGTATATATGTACTAATGGGGGTGAGGAGTCCGGTTGTTCCGGCCACGCGTGTGAGGACGGGAGTCGATGTCATATCCGGTTCGACTCTCTTGGTGTATGTATAGGTTGTATTCCAATTTGGTTTCAATCTTCCCTTAGCTTATCCAAAGCTAGTTTACTGACTCACGTCGGGCCACAGGGGCATACAAATGTTATTTCGGTGTGCTTGGGATTACTATATCCGACACACCTTGGGTTTAAGTTAACCGTTCGATATAACTGGACGGTAACGAGGTTGGTAACGAGCTTAGCATGAGATTGGCAATAATCTCTAGGCTCACTATGTATACTAACTATGGTGGAAGGTTCCTTGTGTGAACCGATCTTATGGTGTTTTGTGTTGATATTGTGCTAGGCAATTTCCCTTGCTATGCTATGATGTGTATACGTTAGATGTTTAAAATGAATTCGATGTTATCATGTGTGCGTCGAAACGAGAAAAGTGTTGTTATGTTTTGCTATGTGAGGAATGTGATATGTTGTAAGATATGGAGTGTGTGGATCATGGAAATGAATCCCAGTTTGTGACAAGAGGCGTATAAGGATAACCCGATTTAAGGGTAAGTGTCGTCTATTAAGGAAGTAGCTCCGTTAGAGGAGGAACACTCTAGGGATAATGAATACCATGAGTGACTTATCAAGTAAGGATGTATTATCCGTTTGTTGAGCCCATTGAGGCGAAGTGTTTTGTGTTGTGTGTTTACAGTTGCATGCATGATTTAAATGTAATCAACCGCATGCTAAGACGACAATTAGTTGTGCGTGGCCCGGTAGCATGGGGCTGCGGGATTACCATACCAGCAAAGGTGCTGAGCCCCTTGGGGGCCACCCTTTTCTACCTTTTCTATTTCAGGTACAAGGAGCTGGAAGCCGTTCGAGAGTAGGACGGGGTAGCTGACTGTACATGGGTAGCCATTTAAATTGAGTATGTACTGTAGGCGTAGTAAGACCGAAATTGTTATCGGCATTAGTTTATAAATACTCGGTACAGTGGGAGTGTTTGTGTATAATAATTGTTGGAAATGGGATAAGGATTGTATTGTGTAGTGCTCGGGAATTTAGCCCATCAGACCGGTACAATGTATATGTATTAGCCTTGTTAGCCACGTGGGTGGTTAACGGCGTGTAACACCAACGAATTAAGTTATTTAATGAGGTGTGTATTCCGCTGCAGATTGTTGTTATGTGTTTGTTGTTGGATGGGGTGTTACAGTATATCAAGAGCTTCAAGGTATAGACAAATCTTAGCCAAAAACACCATTTTTGGCATTTTAATCAAGGTAAAAATTAGCCATCTTCTTATCTGAGTTATACCAGTTTTAAAGCTTGGTTTAGTATCTCTTTTGATACTCTTTATGTTCTGTAAAGGCAGGCCGAAGAAAACCTTTGGTTACCTAGTTATTCTAAGGTAAATTTTTCCTTGAAAATATACATTAAACACTTCTTATGGTTAGATCTTGCTTGGAGACTAATCATGCCTTAATTGCTGTTTGAAAACATGTAACTAAGCTGTGGAAAAATTTATCTCCAAACAGCCGTGGCCAAACAAGGCCTAAACTAGGCAAAAACAAGGTATAAATCACTTAAACCTTCACTTGGTATATTAATGTGTGCTTATACATATGTGTATAAAATATGCCGTGAGTGAACAAGGTTAATAAGGTCTTATTTTGACCTTAGGTGATTAGGGAATGGTTTAGTAAATTTTATAACTAATTAATTAACATAATTGTCAAATTTAAGACATTATGTGGAAAATTGGTAAATATGGAAAAGGTATGTGTAAGGCCGAGAGTTTAATGCATTTTTGGGCATTTATGTGTAATTCATATTATAAGCTAATGTTTGTAATAAGGCCATGTACTTTAGGCCATTTTATTTATGTATTTATAAGGTTTTAATTAAGTTTAGGTAATATATATGTATTACCGCAAAGAATGGGGTATATAGTGTAATTAAATTAAATTTGGGGGGTATATAATAATAAAGGCGAAAATTGGAGGTTTAAATGAGTTTAAATAAAAATTATAAGATTATATAAAGTTTTGGGGTTAAATGGTAATTTCTGAAAAATATGGGTATAAAACCGTAATATATGGGGATTAATGGTCAAGGCAATATTAAGGGGTCAACCTTGACCATATGGTAGGTTTTGACCAAATTAGATAAGTTAAATAACTTATTTGAGGTTTTATAAGAAGATAATTTAATTGTAACAATTTTATAACATATGTGGTATATATGTTATTACCGAAACATAAAGGGTGTATAATGGTATTATAAACCCCATGGCTATTAGGAATTTTTAGGAATTTATTTGGGTTGATTTTGGAATTAAATAAACTATATATGTATAATATATAGTTATTATGTCATTATGACACTTTGGAATAAAAGATGGGGTGGAAATGAAAAATACCGAAAGTATATAGTTAGTAAGGGTAAATATAACCGTTAGGTGAAATTTGGTGATTTTTAGAATAATATAAGAGTATTTAATAAGATATATGTATAATATATAGTTTAAAGATATTATAAAACTATATGTTATAAATTGGGCCAAATGGCAATTATAGAAACTTGGTGGGTTAGAAAAATTATCTAGAACAACACATGGGTCTGTTCGGAAATTTTACAAAAATTAAACCATAGGTTATACCCTTTTATAAGTTAAAAATGTTATATTATATGATTTATATAACATGGAATAAATAATGTGGTGATTTTGTAAATAAAGGAAACTATGGAATATGAAAAGAATAAGGTTTTGATATGGGGCCCATGCGGCAATACTATATAGTTTTGTATAAAAACTATAGGTTATAGATTAAAGGAAATAAAAATATCATATTGTATGATATTTGTATATGGTATAACATTACAAAATGTTATGTGGTCAAAATGAAATTAAAATAAAGATAAGGGCTGTACCGAATTATTAAGAGTTGGAAAAATGGATTTTAGATTATGGTCTATAATGTTATAAATGTTATAACAATTATATGGTTTAGATGGAATTAATATAAGTAAGGATATTCAATTAAATATGTGACAAACTATAAATAAATAAGATTTATAAACTAAGGTATTTATTGTTTAAACCTTAGGAGTTGTAATTATATAACATAAAATGTTACATAATATTAGGATAATAATCTTAATATAAGTTGTATAATATAATACAACTAATGGGAATAATCATCTAATATAAGATGATAAAATGTAACATATAATATGAGAGTTTTATAACTCATGAAACTTACCTATATGGTAAATATATACATATACAAGAATAATGTATATAAGGATGGATATATATTATGGTTGGAAACCATATAATATAATGGATGGTGGGAAAATGATACAATATGAAAAATAATATAATATCATATAATAATGCATGCATACATGCAACTATAGGTTATATACCTAGATTTAATGGTGGATAAGATTAAAGAATATAATGAAATAAACTTAGCAGTCAAATTTTTGACATACGAGTTTTAGTAACAAAGTCGACCGGTTTAGAGAAACCTGTAACACAATAACTGTAGAAATCCGGGGAGAACTGGTCGGGGTTACTTGTTATTCGGAAATACCAGATGTAGTTAGTCATGGGACGACTTATAGTTTTATTACCATTTAGACACAACTTCAGACGAAGGCGCTTGACGAGCTAGTGGTTACACTGCGAATCCTTGGTCTAAGGTGTACGGTATGAAAGGGGTTTGATCCGAGTTGACTAACGGAATTCCTTGGGCTCGGATTTGGTTGATATCACTGTGTGTGGTATGTGTTTGGATACATGTATGTGATGATGTGTGTTACTGCATTAATTATATATGCACGGGCGTCCTACGGGACTAACACTACGTCGACTATAGATCGACTTATATAAACATACATATACGTTATTGTGATGACAAGACGGTTACTTGATATAATACCATAGTATTAATATTAAGTATATGGTAACCTAAGTAAAACACTTAGGAACGAGTCACGACATTGTCGGTCTCTAGAGCATGGATCTCGAACATGAATATGACCTAGATTACTTCTAGGTATGCATGAGACCCATTGGGCAGCTAACTAATAATTATTCTCCATAAGACTAAGAGCATATCTTAAACATTATGAGAGAGAGATGGTGTGAGTTGAGGTGAGGAATCCAGTGTAGTTTACGAACTACCTGGTTACGCATTTGTGATCACTGAGGGGTTCCCGATCGGGTTCCGCTCCAGGTTTATTCCCAACGAGCCCTATTTAGATCGTGGGTCAGGTGGCTACGGCCTTTATATGGACGTCTTACGAGACAAAAGAGAATAGTCAGGGGCCTCCGGATGAAATACCCCAAACCTTGGTATGTTGTGTAAATGTTAAACTATGGTATGTAAAGGCTAAAAGTGCCTTAGAAACATCAGTGAACAATTTAAACCATAGTAAATGCAATAAAGCACTAAGATACGGTTTGACCAAAAACATGCTCTAAGCTATGAGCGAACTTGGTTAGGACCCAAAGAGCCTACCAAGACTTAATAACATTTAATTATGATTTTATAAGGCTAATTAAGTCCATAGGAAATGAAATACCCCAAACCTAGTTATGTTATTCAAACACCTAAGTAGGGTGTAATAAGGCTAAAAAGAGTCTTAGAAATCTTAGTAAACAAATTTAAGCAAAAGGAAACACAAATGTGCTTTAAAGTCAATAAGAGCCAAAATGTGCTCTAAGCTTGGGATAAACTTGAGTAAGACCTAATGAGCTTACCAAGACCTCATTTATATACTAATGAACTTATTAAACCAATTACCAAAGAAAACCAAGCTTGAAAACAAGTTAAAACACAAAATGTGCTTTAAGAAGTCTTAAAGCACGTTTTTGAAAAATTGTCTTGTAAATGAGTTTTGAATGGCTAAATGTCCATCATTACTCTTAAATATATATGTGTACTATATAGTATCACATTTGGGTGGCTATATTAGTGGGAAATCAAAAATTTCACTTCTAAGTGCCTTGTTTAGGTGAATAGTACTTTTTATAAGCTAGTTTATAACATATGTTGTATTAAGTAATTAAATTGACAAACAAAGACTAAAACACCCTCATACTAATAAAGGGGGCCGGTTTTTATAAGGGTGTGACTCACCACTCTCTAGTTGATATTATAAGTAAGTAAAGAAAACTAAGTAAACTTACTTTTTACTTTATAAACATAAATATCTTCTTAAAAGCAAATCCTATCTCATTCTCATTTCTTTCCTTCATTCCCACGGTTTGCAAACACCTCTCTTCTTCCTTCTTCCTTGTTCTCTCTCGGTAATACCACTATCACCATGGGAGCTCCAACTTTGACCACTTGCTAAATCTAGCTCACTTGTCCAAATCAAAAACAAAGACCACCAATCTCTTCCTCTCATCAAGCTCTTCATTCCTATCTTCTCAAAACTCCAAGAGCTCCATTTCGGTGCCAAGGTGTTCCACCATTGAAGGAGCTTGAGCTTATATTTTGACATATTACTACTCTCCTTTGCTTCTAGGTAAGGAATCTCAAACAAAAATCATGTTTCCTCCATGTTCTTACCTTAACCGAAAATACACATTGATATAGCTCATTGTGTGACTTTGTTCTAGCTTCATTTCAACTCTTCATGGACTAGGTGGAGTCCTCTCTTGCTATATATTCAAACTCTCTTCAAAGATCAAGGTAAAACAACTACATTAATGTTTTTGAAACAATGTCAAATTAGGGTTTACAATGAGATGAAGCTTATAGCTTGAATACTCATTATAATGTTTGTATATTGTTTAGAACTTGTCAAAGAATCAAAATACCATACGGTTTTGTAAAGAAACAAGAAAGAAGTTACCTTGCAAAAGAGGTAAATCTACTAACCTAATGCTATTTTAATGCCTTAGGAGAAATGAGCTATAATTGCTTATTAAAACTACCTAAAGAGCACATGGTAAATGACCTAGTAAATGTTCTCAAGGAGACTAGTAAAATAACATATGTCTTGTTGTATGTAATCGCAGGTTAAAGGCATATATATTGTGGAAATTCAGTGTTTTATGATTTAAGCACTTTAAGGGCCTAAGAGCCATGCATTTTAAGGGCCTAAGTGCCATGCAATTTAAGTTATGCACTATATTGTGATGTAGTGTGGATTTGGTGAAGTTGTGTAAGAAAGTGTTCTTGGTGTTCTTAGTGTTCTAGGATGTTTAATGATGAAAATAATGTGCTAAGGTGTAACAAATACTAGGAGAAACTATGTCGAAATTTAGAAAATGCATGAGGAGTTCAAGATGTTGTAAAGGAATTTTGATGAACTAGGAAGTGTTCTAGAGTGTAATAAGGACTTAGGCATGATCTTGAGGTTTTAGTATGTACCAAAGTCATTTTGGACTTAGATGAAGGCTTAGGATAACTTTGGTAAAATAAGGAGGAAGTGTAAGCTTAGGAAAAGGGATTTCAAGAATGACTTAAGGAGTTTTAGTTTGTAAGAAACAATGTTAAAGTAATGATGTTGTGTGGAAGAAATATCTAGGAATAATGATTGGAATAGGCAAGGAATGCCACTTAGAAACTTAAGGAGAAGACATTATAAGTGTTGGAGGCTTTGGAGAAATTTGGTTAAGTGTTTAAGGTTGTAGAAAATGAGTATAATGGCACGTCCGAACTTCCGTCCAAACTTGGAAGCTCGGACATGCCCTGTTACGCTTACAGTTTTCTGGATTTTAGGTAGTGTCCGAACTACCGTCCGAACTTGGAAGTTCGGACGCACCTGTTATTTCTTAGGGAATTATCCTCGAACAGTGTCCGAACTTGGGAAGTCCGGACACATGTTCGGACGTATGGATTTCAGGTTAGGATTTTCCTCGACTCATGTCCGAACTTCCGAAGTCCGGACACAAGTTCGGACATGTGTCTGTTTTCTGTCTAAAATCACGGCTGGTGTCCGAACTTGGAAGCTCGGACACAAGTTCGGACAGGGCACTATATGGACCAAAATTTATTGTTTTAAGATGGGAATTGTTACCTAAAAATAGTAGTTGGTTAGTAAAGATATTATGAGGTTAAGCAAGACATGTTAGGTGAGTTTTAAAGGAAATTAAAAAGGATGAAAAGTTGTAACAAGTGTAAAGTAAAAGTAAACTAGTAAGTGTTGAGTAGATAAGTTAACAATGGACTAGTGTGTTAATTAACCGACATTACTAATGTGTTTAGGATTCTTCCAAGGTGGAAACCAGTCGAGGCAAGGACCGAGGTATGGTTTTCTTGCAGTCTGTTGCCTACCGGTTTACACCGGCTTGTGTGTTGTTTGTTTTCTGTGTGTTTATGACCTTGTAAGATTAAACCATGTAAAGAGTTTACAGTTGTTAAATATTATTATGTTGTTAATTATGACTCTCTCTTCCCATGTGAGTGTCTAACAAGACTTGACCTATTATTGTGAATCGTTGTTGTGCTCAATGTTGAACCACTAACATGGGCTAACGGGGGAAGTGAGGAGTCCGGTCTGTTCCGGCCACGCGTGTGAGTATGGGAGTCGATGTCATAACCGGTTCGATTCTCTCTGTATGTTACGGTTAAGTTTCCAATTTGGTTTCTAACCTTCCCTTTAGCTTAACCAAGGCTATTTTACTGACTCACGTCGGGCCACAGGGGCATACTATGTGTTTTGTTTCGGTGTGCTTGGATCACTATATCCGGGGCACCTTGTGTTAAGTTAACCGTTCAATCTAACCGGACGGTAACGAGTTATGTAACGAGCTAAGTATGAGCGTGGCAACATTCTCGAAGCTCTCAATGGGGACTAACTGTGTTGGTTCTCTTCCTAAAAGGATTTGTATGTTTGTGATGTGTGTTATGATGTGTACAATACTCTTGTTATGTTATATGTATGTGTTGTGTGATTAAAAATAAAGATCATGTCATCCTGACAATTGGTTGCGCGCATCCCGGTAGTCGATGGGCTGCGCGTTAGCCATACCAGCAAAGGTGCTGACCCCCTCGGGGGCTCCATATTTTTATTGCAGGATGAGGATCGAAGAGGCAGAGTGGCTCTAGGTCCTAGAGAGTAGTTTACCTTGAAGTACTTTTGGATGTTTGCCCGGGTTGCGCCTGTGCACCCGTGGCGTATTATATACTTGTTGGTGACGGTTTACAGTGAAGTATACAGTGAAGGATTTATGTAAATACTCGGTATTATATTGTTATATATATGGTTGTTAGTTCTATGCTCGGGAGTCTGATCATCAGACCGGTACAATTGTATTTATTCAGCCTTGTTAGCCACGTGGGTGGTTGACGGCATTGTAGCACCAATCGTTTAGTTATTGTTTAGTTGTTTATTTTCCGCTGCGATTCCAAGTATAGTTATGTGCGTAGTAGGGGTGTTACAGGAAACCTTGGTAGACAATGAAACCAAACAAAACATAAATAAATACCTTAAGGTCAATATGGGCTAAAATGTGCTCTAAGCTTGGGATAAATGTGTATAAGATCTAATGGTCATACCTATGCCTTATTTATATGTTAATGAACATATTAAATCAGTTACTAAAGAAAACCAAGCTTGAAAACAAGTTAAAACACAAAAAGTGCTTTAAGGACTCTTAAAGCACGTTTTTGAAAAATTGTCTTGTAAATGAGTTTTGAATGGATAAATGTCCATCATTACTCTTTAATTAACATGTGTACTATATAGTATCACATTTAGAAGTCTATATCAATGGGAAATCAAAAATTTCACAACAATGTGCCTTGTTTTCATGAATAGTAACTTTTATAAGCTAGTTGTAACATATAATGTTATAAGTAATTAAATTGGTCAACAAAGACTATAATACCCCTTATGTAATAAAGGGGGCCGGTTTTTAAGTGTGGTGACTCACCACTCTTGTTAACATATCAAATAAGTAAAGAATGACTAGTTAAGGTACTATTTGCTTTATAAGTTACAAATATCTTCTAAAAAGCAAGTCTATCTTCATTCTCACTTCCTTTCTCATTTCACACGGTTCCAACCTTCTCCTTCCTCCCTTCTTGCTGTTCTCTCACGGTAATACAGCACCACCACCATGGAAGTCCATCTTTGATCTCTTGTAAAATCTAGCTCACTTATCCAAATCAAAAACAAACACCACCATTCTCTTCCTCTCATCAAGCTCTTCATTTCTATCTTCTCAAAACTTCAAGAGCCCCATTTCGGTGCCATGGAGTTCCACCATTGAAGGAGCTTGAGCTTGTCTTTCCACATATTATTGATCTCCTTTGCTTCTAGGTAAGGAATCTCAAAGAAAAATCAAGTTTCCTCCATGTTTTGTTGTTGACCGAAAATACTCATTGATGGAGCTCTTTGTGTGACTTTGTTCTAGCTTCATTCCAATCTCTTATGGACTAGGTGGAGTCCTCTCTTCATAGATATTCAAACCCTCTTCAAAGATTAAGGTAAAACAACTACATTAATGTTTTGAAATAATGTAAACCTAGGGTTTACAATGAGATGAAGCATAAAGCTTATATACTCATTTCAATGTTGGTATATTGTTTAGTAGTTGACAAGGAAAGAAATGCCTTATCGGTTTTAAGAGGAAACAAGAAAGAAGTTTGTGAGGAAAAGAGGTAAATGTGCTATCTCAATGTGGTTTAATGCCTTAGGAGAAATGAGCTTATATTGCTTGTTAAAATGATCTAAGGAGCCAAAGGTGAATGACCTAGTGAAATGCTCTCAAGGAGTTTATTAAGGGCATATGTATTGTTGGGTGTATTTGCAGGTCAAAGGCATTATTTATGTGGGAAATTCAGTGTTTAAGGTTTATGCAATTTAAGGGCCTAAGAGCCATGTTATTTAAGGGCCTAAGTGCTAAGCAATTTAAGTTATGCACTATATTGTGATGTAGTGCTAAATGTGTGAAGTTTGTGTATAAAAAAATGTGTTTGATGGATTTTAGGTGTTTTTGGATGAAATAAGGTAAAAACCTAAGTGTTGGATGTGAGTATGTACAAGAGAAGCTATGGCCAAATTTTGGAAAATGTGTGAGAAGTTCTAAGTGTTCTAAGAAAGTTTTGGTGAACTAGGAAGTTGTTTAAGGTTTAGGTAATGTTGATATCCAAGGAATAAGTGATGTTTAGGTAAGATGTGAAAAAGGAGGTTTAGTTAGTAAGAAAAGAAGCTTGAGAGATGTTAAGGTGTAGAGGAAACACCTTGGTATAGTGGTCATTAAAGGTAAAATACCACATAGAAATCTTAAGGAGAAAACAACATAAGTGTTAGGAATTTTGGTAAGAAGAGAGTAAGTGTTTAAGGAGTTATAAAATGAGTTTTATGGATGTTATATGAAGGTTTAAGGGTGCTACATGATGTTAGAACACATTAGGAGGCTTGAGGAAATGTTTGGAGAAAGTTTGACAAGTTTTGGACAACTTCTGATGTTGTCCGACCCAGTGGTCCGACCCAGGGTGGGTCGGACAGCCTCTGTTAAGTCACCCGTTGATGTTTCTAGAATGGTCCGACCCAGAGGTCTTGGGTCGGACATGGGTCGGACATGAGTATTTAGCAGACGGGAAAAGTTTCTGGAACGGTCCGACCCAGCTGTGGGTCGGACGGTGGGTCGGACGGCCCAAATTTATGCAAAAAAAAAAAGAAAGACAATGTGGTAAGGAGAATCAAAGTGATATTTTGGTTTTAGAATATGCCTAAGTTCATGTATGAAGTTTGGGTAATTAATGGAGGTGGAGAAATAATGCAACAAGGTTTGAAAAATGAAATTCTACCAAGTCTGTAGCTTTTGTCCGGGACCTAGGTCATGGTTCAAGTCCCGGACCAGGGGTGTAAAATAGGCCGAGAGTCACATAAGGATGTGGTCCGGGACTTAGGCCTTGTATAAGGTCCCGGACCACCCCATTTTAAAAGGCCGAGACTTGAGTTAGCATATGGTCCGGGACTTAAGAAGAGGACCAAGTCCCGGACCACTATAAAAACATTGTTTTAGGTTATTAAAAGATGTCTAATGATGGGGATTGATAGGTAATGATGTTATAAAGTTGTTAAGGACTTGTTAGGTGAGTTTTAATGACAATTAAGTGGGTGAAAAGTTGTAATAAAATGTGAAAGTAAAACAAGTTAAAAAGTGAAGTTATGTAACTAAGTTAACGGGGAAAAAAATTATAGGCATTAGACATTAAATAATCAAGCAACCCCGATGTTAATAAAAACACATGTGATGTTAACAGTTGTTCGAGAATTTGCTCGAGGAACATAAGTGGACGTGATAAAGTGGACTCCGGTGACAGGTATGGTTTTCTTGCAACCTGTGTCCTACCGGATTACACCGGCTTGTATGCCAATGTGTTTTTCTGTGTGTTTACCACGTTATAAGATAAATCATGGAACGAGTTTACAGTCGTTATTGTTGTTGTATGTTTACGTGCCGATACCGGTAACCTCAAATGCGCTTGAAGGGCTAGTTAACCACTATTAGGTAAACGTAAGAGAACGGTATCCGGTAATAACGTTTCCGACCTAAGGAACGTTCTAACCACGGCTATGCGTGAGTTAGTTGTGTGATGTTGCTGTAAGTGTATGACCCTCCTTTGCGTGATTAACTCAGTTGTAATACTGTATTGTGTGCTGATGTGATAGGTTCCACAGCGGAGTCTTTAATTGTGAATATTTATATATTATGGGGGGTGAGGAATCCGGTTGTTCCGGTCGCGCGTTGTTTGGGAGTTGTTGTATACAGTTCTTCAGCTTCCTCTCTGTTGATTGTCTTCCTTCATTGGTCTTCGATCACCCCTGAGCTTAACCAAGGCTCTTGACTCACGTCTGTTGGGGATTATGTATGTTGTGTTCGGGTCACTAAACCCGATCTATCTTTATGTTAAGTTATTCGTTCGCCTAACAGAACGGTAACGAGTTATGTAAACGAGCTTAGCATGAGTTTGACAGCATCCTCTAGGCTCTCCCAGTGAACTAACTATGTTTGGGTCGGTTCCTAAGAGAACCATTCCCGTTATGTTATGTATTTGTTGTGATGCAATATCTATTACAGTGTTATGTTGCGCACGTGGAAACGTGCAAAGTGTTGTTATGTGTTGTTATGTAGTGTATGTTATATGTTGTATAATGTAGAGTATGTGGATCATGGATATGAATTCCAGTTTGTGAAAAGAGGTGTTTAAGGATAACCCGATTTAAGGGTAAGTGTCGTCTATTAAGGAAGTAGCTCCATTAGAGGAGGAACACTCTAGGAATAATGAATACCATGAGTGACTTATCAAGTAAGGATATATTATCCGTTTGTTGAGCCCATTGAGGCAAAATGTTATTGTTGTGTGTTTACAGTTGCGTGCATGACTAAATATAATCAATCGCATGTTAAGACGACAATTACACTACTAGAAAAAACGGATTTACCTACGGACATTTCCGTGGGTAAGTGGTAGGTATTCAATTTTACCCACAGAATAGCTACGGAAACGTTCTGTGGGTAAATACCTCGTGGGTAAGCTAATTACCCACCAAAAAAATTTCCCGTGGGTAATTACCTACGAAATACCTACGGCTTTTATTGTCGGTAAATACCTACGGAAAAGTCCGTGGGTAAATACCTACAGAATACCAACGAAATACCATCGAATATCATGTTCGTATGCCACGTGGATACCCATGGAATACCTACGGAAATAAATACCTACGGAATGAGACCGTAGGTAAATACCCACGGAATAACTACGAACATCAATTTCATATGCCCAATGGATACCCACGGTATACCTACGGAGAATATTACCAACGGAACTTTTCCGTGGGTATTACCCACAGATTACTGACGGGCAAGTGTTGCTACCCTTTGTAGTTTACCCACGGAATTCTTACGGACCACTTTACCATCGGGTTTTTTCATGGGTATTCCATGGGTAAATGTGTGGCAATTTTTTTTTAAAAAAAACGTAATACATTACTTACAACGGAATATATCCAGAAGAGAAGATTCTCAGCCACAGTTTCACAAGCCTTTTCACGAGTTCCCCTCTAAGAAAAATCAATACAATAATCACTTATCCCTTAATTACCATGAAGTTTGCAATGACTTCAGTAAACCCAAGCCAATAGACATAATCCATGATACACAAAAATTCTACGTACTCAAACTAAACAACTACAATGTTTAGTCCCAATTTATCTTTGTTTGCCCTGGCTCATCTTAGTCTCCAATCTCCTCCAATTTGTGTTTGCCTCTAATGGTAGCTCTTTCTTTTTCTGCAAGATTAATTTTTTTTACTGTAAGCTACACAAGCCAACATCACTGAACCATGCAGTTATTGACATTAATACTGGCAGAAAAGAACGTATATGGGAGAGTAACAAAGAGAAGTATTATGAGACAGTGGTTGCTATGATATCGAAGGGGCCTTGCCTCTTGATCAATTGAAGATACTGACCTCAAAAGAACATAAAACTGAACCATGCAGTTGACCATGCAAATAGTAAAACCATATATAATCTTTGTTCTCTGAAGAGAACATACAGGATCTAATACCTTAACTACTTTAAAAATCAAGACATTTCAAACCTTGAGTAACAAACTTAGGTTCACAAATGCCAAGAAATGGACTGATATATAGCATACTATCCTGGATTTCGATCTCCTTTTAACCCATCCAATAATCACCAATTTTGTGAAATTTTCACAGGAAAGAGGACAGCATTTTATAATAAATTATTTTTCTATCAATCAAATTTTATTATCTCCACATAGACATGATTCTGTTCTTTACTTTCATTAGTTTACATACAAGGCAAAAAAAAATAACTCATATATCAACGGAATACTAACAGATGTGGCCAAAAATCATGCCTTCTCAGTTACTAGTATTTGAGGGACTTAGTCTCCAGCTCTCTGGATGGCTAATCATTGTGGTACAAATATCAGTTAAATAGCAGTTGCTCCTTTATTTTCCCTTATACTATCCCATCCTTTTCATTGAAAACTCTGCATGTTACTAGATCAACACTTTAAATCTAGAATAAAAAAGAAAAAGACAAACAGACAGTGGAAAGCAATAAAATAAGTACTGACCATGTTCAAGTAATTCAACTGAATAATGATACAGGTAACTGCAACCATAGCAAAAACCCATTCGGATTGGTTTGATCCTTCCAGTGTGAGTTCAATTGCAATGTCAATAGCCTTTATACTCAAAACCTACACAACAGGAATAATTATGGATATATCAGGCTAGCACATCACAAGATGAAATTAGGCTCAATGTGTCAACTATAGTAGATCACAGAATATGAACTTACAGTGAGAGATCCAATTATCGAGCAAATGCCAACATATACATATATATTTGTTTGACCATAACGGGAAGCACAGTACAAGATCAATACCAAGGCCACAGCTACAACAGATGATGTATACAAGAGAAATGCTACAAATGAAGCAAAGAGTCAAACACAATTCCTTTCACCGGGAAAAATACTACAAAGAAGATTGAAACATTACCTGGCTGAGTTGCTAATTTCCAAATTTCTTCAACAGAGTCTAGAGTACTCTCACTAGGAGCATGAAGTACAATAACAGTAGAGCCTACAGTGCAAGAAGACATCCCATGATCCCCATTCTCTATAGTTTCTCGCCCAACATAAAATGTGCCAATACAACACTGTCCATTTTATAATAGATCAGAAGTGAAAATGTGAAACAAATGGGAAACTATAGATAAGAAGAACGTCAGCGTAACCCAGCTAGCATTTCAGAGCATTATGTTCTAACATACCTGACAATGATACTCAATGCACCTAGAGGCGTCACAAGCACAGCAGGAGCATAAATGTAGGCCACAAAGTTGGCTATCTCTCCAACAATCACTGCCAAAAGAGATCAAAAGGTCCAGAAGGAACACTATCACATAAGGGGTCAAAAGGGAAAGAACTGCACTCAGAAGCTCATGGTTTTGAATTTTGACCAAACTAGATGCGTTTAATTCATGAAAGTGCCCATTTCCAAGGTCTGGAGTAGGAGCCACACGAGGTAGAAGCAAATGAGTAGTACTAGATAACACAGTTTCTAACATCCTTTCCCATCTCTGTTGTCAGCAGCAACAGAAAAAAAAAGTTTTAACTTCAAGAGCTGCAAGTAATCAACTGTCTCATGTAATGAATCAATACATTCATCTTAAACTATCCCGGCACTGAAAATGTGGTTCTTCATTGCCACTTAAAAACCACACACCGATAGTTTGTCTAATGAATTTTTTTGTTCATGGGAGATTACCTGAAACGCTTAATTATACAACACATCGGTCACTAAACAAATCGCCTCTACAGAAACGCTTTTCCAAGTTCTTAACAACCCAGAAAACCACTCATTCACTCACGACATCGATGCAGAGATCATCCTCCTGTTCTCCTATCCATTTAGAAAAATGGTTAACAACGCATGAATATATCAACACCATGACGTGAAATGGGGACAGTTTTCAACCTTCAACATCCAGATACATTCAAATAAGTCACTAAAGGTTGGATGAATTCCTCACTGCTCGAGTGCAACAAATGTCACAGCTACAGATTTAAACAGCTACCCACAATTTCATACACCTTATCTCTAATAGATTCAATGGTTTGGCATATTTTCCAATGTTATAAATCGTTCACTGGTGCATATATGAACAAGTAAGCAGACTGACTTAACAACAGGGTATACTAGAGAAAACTGTTAGCATTAGAGATATCGCACGGAGTTAGGTTCACAGAGAGACCAGGACAGTAGTAAATTAGTCTGAAATAATCAAGCAGTTGACTAGATATGAAAACCAGAGAAGTCATTTGTCAGGGGAATACAAGAAAGCACCAACAGGAACATATATGAATGGGTGTTGATAACTTACTTAGTGTGATATCTGTCACGTCTTCCTCGTGACTTGAATGGGTGTTGGTGTCTGCCTGCTGCTTATACTGAGGCCGTCTTGCTTGATATCTTATGCTTGACAATTCAGGTTCCTCGTCAACCCTATATAAAGAGAAAGAAATTTATGATCAGCAGGTGCATCTATTACTACCAGAACAACACACGTAAGCTATTTCAGGAAACATGTAACATAACTGAATGCCAAGTGAATGATAAAGTAAAACGAGATCTGTTTTTTACGATGCAGTTCATAGCTTAACTGCAATTCATAATAGGTATACTACATCACGCACAATGTTCAACAACAGAGCTGATAATGTTCAACAACAGAGCTGATACCAAAAGAATGATCACAAACATAGGAAGTGAAAAAAAAACTGTTCAAAAACTACAAGCATTCTGCGCTACAAGAATTTCTATTCATTTGGCTGGGCACAGGAAAATATACGCATGAAATTGATAAGCAAAAAGAGCACAGAACAGAAACCAAAGGTAGAATGGTCCCTCAGGCCACAAACAGCATGTATTCATGGTTAGAGGGTCAGACAAACTTAAATTGACGCTGGATCGACCAAAACTATTGACTTGAGTTTATGATAATTAAGGTGGACTTGACAGCTTATGTTGAGAAACATGATTTTTTTTTCGATGCTATGCTGGGTGAGTACGTGAACAATGATGAGGTAATAATCTGTTTGATACAAAGAGCTGAAGGATACGAAATGTATTTATTTCTCCAAGGGCTGAAGGATATGAAATGATACAAAGATGTACATAATCTGTTTTTGGGGACATCGTGCTTGACAATACACTTGATCCTTTTTAAAAATCAAATGAAAATGCCCATGACTCTCTTTGTTTTCAGGCAGTGGAAAGACATTCACGATGAAACCCTTACCTCTTAGGGCTGCTGAAGACCTTGTGAGGTTGTTGCATCAACCTATCTACCGTGACCAGATTTTCAAGTTGTGGCTCAGCTACTTTGAGATTTATGGTGGCAAATTGTTTGACCTTCTCTCTGATAGAAAGTAATTCTCATTCAATTTGGGTATGTATAAACATAGATTTGTGTGAGTCTCATACTAATGTCTTGTCCTATTTTGCTTTAAAACAGGAAACTCTGTATGAGGGAAGGTGGGAGGCAACACGTTTGTATTGTTGGTTTGCAAGAGTTTGAGGTGTTAGATGTACACATTGTTAGGGAGTATATTGAGAAGGGAAATGCAGCTAGAAGTACTAGACCTACTGGTGACAATGAGAAAAATCTTCGAGGTCACATGCTATTTTGCAACTTGTTGTTAAGAAACACAATGAGGTAAAGACAGCACAGCAGGCGAAATGTTGCTATTATTTGACATTAATTCAAGTCACACCAGTCACCAGGTGTAACAAGGTTTTCATATGCTTTTTTTTGGTAGTTGTGGTTTTCCAAGATTGTAATGGCTTAAAATTCTTCAGTAATTAACAACAAAACATTCAACTTACATATTTAGGGCTCTAATCTAAAACAAAGAAACGAAACTCAGCGGATACACTCCAAAAACCTATCTCCCGATTTCTAGGGTTGTAGCTACCGGAAGAGAAGAAAAAAAATTGAAGCGACAAGAGAGGGACTTACTTGTTAACCTTCTTCAGGCGACACCACAAGATACCAGCAAAATCTGTGAGGCGACACCAGTAGCTTCTTCAGAGCCGAAGAAGAGAGCAGGTCTTCAAAGTCTTCAGTCTGGGGAGTAGTCGAAAGGAAAAAGGTTTTGAGAGCAGTCGAATGGAACGAAGTATCGAAGAATATTGAATTTAGTTTGAAGAGGAGGTTGGGGAGCAGTGGAATTTAGTTTGAAGTGTGGTTTGAGGAGTCAAAATCTGCAGTGGAGTATGGCTGAGAGTCGATTTGTGCATAGCTGTGGGGGAGTATGGCGAGGAAACAGTGTGCGAAAAAAATTTGAGGAAGGAAGAAGCATGGAAGGGGAAGGAGAAGCTGATTTCGCAGACGGAGCAATGGAAGAAGTTCACATACCAAAATTCGCAGAAGTGAGTATAGAAACTTTGGAGAAGAAAACAAATATCGAGTTATAATTATAAAACGCTGCCGTTTTGAAAATATTTACCTACGAAAAAGACCGTGGGTAAATACCTACGGAATATTCTGTGGGTAAAAGTGTTCTAAGTGTACTCAGCCAATGCAGTAAGACGGCGTCGTTTTAGCATTATTTACCTACGGAAACTGTCCGTGGGTAAATACCTACGAGAAATACCGTGGGTAAAAGTGTTCAAAGTGATATCAGTCGATGGGGAAAAACGACATCGTTTTGCGTTATTTACCTACGGAAATAGTCCGTGGGTAAATACCTACGGAAAATTCCGTGGGTAAAAGTGTTCTAAGTATACTCAGCCAATGGAGTAAAACTGCGTCGTTTTAGCATTCTTTACCTACGGAAACTGTCCGTGGGTAAATACCTACGGAAAATCCCGTGGGTAAAAGTGTTCAAAGTGTATGTCAGTCGATGGGAAAAAACGGCGTCGTTTTGCGTTATTTACCTACGGAAATAGTCTGTGGGTAAATACCTACGGAAAATTCCGTGGGTAAAAGTGTTCTAAGTATACATAGCCAATGGAGTAAAACTGCGTCGTTTTAGCATTCTTTACCTACGGAAACTGTCCGTGGGTAAATACCTACGGAAAATCCCGTGGGTAAAAGTGTTCAAAGTGTATGTCAGTCGATGGGAAAAAACGGCGTCGTTTTGCGTTATTTACCTACGGAAATAGTCTGTGGGTAAATACCTACGGAAAATTCCGTGGGTAAAAGTGTTCTAAGTATACATAGCCAATGGAGTAAAACTGCGTCGTTTGAGCATTATTTACCTACGGAAACAGTCCGTGGTTAAATACCTACGGAAAATCCGTGGGTAAAAGTGTTCTAAGTCTATATCAGTCGATGGGGAAAAACGGCGTCGTTCTGCGTTATTTACCTACGGAAATAGTCTGTGGGTAAATACCTACGGAAAATTCCGTGGGTAAAAGTGTTCTAAGTATACTCAGCCAATGAAGTAAAACGGCGTCGTTTAGCATTATTTACCTACGGAAACAGTCCGTGGGTAAATACCTACGGAAAAGTCCGTGGGTAAAGTGGCCTTTACATACTACCTAAATTAGCTACGGAAAAACTCGTGGGTAAATCTTGAGTCCACGTTTACCTACGGAAATATCTCGTAGGCATTTTTTGCCGCCATTGTACCCACGGAATATGCCCGTGGGTATTTTTCGCGCTACTTGGCGCCTACCTTCGCGGGTATCTGCCCACGCCATTTACCTACAGAATAGTCCGTGGGTATATTATTCCGTGGGTAAGCCGTGGGTATTTTGTGGGGAAATTCTACCTTCACTTTCCCGTTTGTATTTCGTAGGTAAACCGTGACTATTACCTACGGTTTAGGTCCCGTGGGTAATTGTCCGTAGGTAAATGCATTTTTTCTAGTAGTGTTAGTTGTGCGTGGCCCGGTAGCATGTGGGCTGCGGGATTACCATACCAGCAAAGGTGCTGAGCCCCTTGGGGGCCACCCTTTCTCTTCTTTTCCTATTTCAGGTACAAGGAGCTGGAAGCCGTTCGAGAGTAGGACGGGGTAGTCGTGGTACATGGGTAATCGTTCATGTTGCATATATACAGTAGGGGTAGTAAGACCGAGATTGTTATCGGCATTAGTTATAAATTAATACTCGGTATAGTTGGAAGGTGTATGTTGATGTTGTGATTAATGGAAAGGGATAGTAATGTGTAGTCGCTCGGGAATTTAGCCCATCAGACCGGTACAATGTGTATGTGTTAGCCTTGTTAGCCACGTGGGTGGCTAACGGCGTGTAACACCAACGAGATAAGTAATGTGATGAGGTTGTTTTCCGCTGCAGTTTATTGTAAGTGTGTTATTGTTGGATGGGGTGTTACAAAAAGTGGTATCAGAGCGAAGTATCGCTCTGATGACTGAATTACCAAGCTTAGAAAGTACCGAGTTAGGATTTTAGTACTTTGGGTTAAGGGTTGAGTGATAGCGTGAGAGATACGCTAGATAGGAATTTCCAGTGTGTACTGGAAACCTACAATATCCATCCCGCCCTCCACAATCCCTGTTTTATAATTTGGGCAACAACGCCAGAGAGATGGAAGTCCTCTCTTACTCGGGAATACCCGATCTGGCTGTTATTAAGTACCTCTAAAGGTACGGAGAACCTGTCATACGGTAGATCCCGAAAACTGGGAATCCCGGAGACGGTCTCCATCTGAATGATGTTAACCGCATTTAATAGCGAAGAATGAAGGATTTTGTGTATAAGAGGATAGAATTTCCGGCAACCTGGGTCGACATGCAGAGCAGTCGAGAATAACCAGTTTGCAACGCACCAACCGTGCAACAAGCAAGAAGTGGATTAATAGAACCCGAGACGAGTGTCTACGGAATCACAGTTGATAAATAATACACCAACGGTATACCAACCAACAAGGGAACTACAAAGTAGTGCCCAAATACGTGGAACGGGCTACAAAGAGAATACAATACTAAGAAAAAGGGGTCTCCCAGAATGGGAAACGCCCTAGTTGATGATCGTCATGTGAAGACGGTGAGAAGTCACCTAGAAGGGTTATTATCAAGGCAGTAAGATCGGTGAGGGCCAACAAGGCCACTGATGACAATATGGGTAAAAACAATACCACAACCGGTATGTGTTAAACCGATAGCCAGTTAGCATGGCGCACTTGCCATAGCAAGTGCTGCTATAACAGGGCTGTTCGGGAAATTTATAACCACTACAAAGTACTTAGTAAAGTACTAGAAAGTTAAATGTGATCGTCATAACAGTGGAAGGGCCTGTTAGCCTAACCCCTGTAATTGTAAGTACACCAGTCAGCAAGAAGCTAGACTTGGTTAAGGTAAGAAGATGTTGTGAAACCATGGAAATTTTCTTTCAACCCAGATTTATTCAAACCCTTTTCTTTTCAAAACCAGATTTTCTTTCAAACCAACACTTCTTTCCAACCTTCTTTTAAACCAAACCAATAGAACCAAGGACAGTTGACAAGGATGCAACAATGGACAAACTTTCCCTCGATTAAGTTCGGGAAGCACAGAATGAATATTGTCACGGGATAATATAAGGGAGTTGACAACAGAATACTTCACCTAGGCGTGTGACGGACACTACGAGTGTACCAACTGAAATGTGGGACGACCGCACTCCGATAGGAGCTTGTGGGCCTGACAGACCTACTTATGGGTTAGATGGGTAAGTAGTAATGTACCAGTAGGGTACCCCACATATGTACACGAGTAGAGTCCGAAACACGGGAAGTAGTCGACTCCGTACTACGGTCAGCAGTATAAGTCAAACAAGAACTAAGGATTACTATGAATGGTTGAAGATAAGGAACTCAGTTAAGTTAACGAGATTAAAAGGGATTAGTGAATTCCTTTCAAGGAAATGTTTAAGAGTCAGGAGGTGCGAAGTGCACTAACTGAATGTAAGGACATCGTATATGACTTAAGGATCCTCAAGGATAAACATGATAGCTGGAACGGTGATCCAGCCTGTACATGGCAAGCAGATGCCTAATGTGGACACATTAATGTGCAATGAACGGGATGAAACTCCCAGAATGAGTACCTACACTACTAGGAAATGCTGATCTTCACAGAAGGAGATGATAAGCCAACTAAGAACGCAAAACGGCGTGGCTAACTAAATATACCAATAAGTGTGAGCCAAATGTAATGGCATAACTTAGCAACACCCAGGAGCAATCCTTGAAGGGTGTTTGCATCAACAATTGTTGAATGAAATGCATGACAGAAACACAAGGATTGAAACTAACACCCAGTTTAGACATAAGTTGTCAGGAGACGGACTAACAAACCAGAGGGGCATCCCATGAAAGGAAACGGAATGCAACGACCTTGTCATGGAGCTCAATATGATATCTAAACTAGGTAATGTTGTACAAAGAAGTACATGTATGTGAATAGCCTACAATGAGCGCAGCTCAAGGCAATAAGACTTATAAGCCACAAATAAAGTGTGTTATATAAATTTGAGTTAATTATGGAAGTTATATGGTACAAGTAATAGAGCGGAGAACGAACCACTGCTTAAAGAGTGGGGAAACCTCTCGATATTGTGAAACCGCTGGAGCGGTAGTTGTGTGAATCAAGTTCAAGAAATATGTGAAGGCGGGACGATGTTATTATTGGAAGAGAGCAGTTAGCTTAGTAGTGTGTGTGTATAAAGTGAAACACCGAGCTGAATAATGCCGGCTTGTGACTCGAATGATCGATGCTCAAGGAGCATTCAGTAGTCACAAATGAGTGATGAACCATAATGTGAAAATACAAGTATATGTGTGGAAGTTAATGTGACAGTAAATACTATGTAAGCTGATGTTATACAAGGAGTAAGAGCACGGTGCGCAGCAAGCGACCGTTGTATAGTATGTTAAACGATAATGTAGCAGATAAGACCCGTTATGAGTTAAACTTAGTAGAGATGCAAGATAAGCGATGTTAAACAGACTGGGCAATAAGCCAGTGGTAGGTACTATGTGATGAGGAACTCAGTGTGAATTCCATGGCGAATCGCATACGGGAGTACTGTCAAGAGTTTCGGCCTTTTGCACTTGTATGATGAGTTTTTTGGTATGACTTGCGCAGTAATGATCGAGTGGGATAGCTAGGAATTGGAAACATGTTAATTGTGGAGGAATAATGTTATAAAGGCCGATGCATAGGAAATGCAAGGCCGCACCAATAAAGGAGTACTAGTACAAAACCAAATGTGGAGACATGATTAACAGTAAGTGACTACAGTAGCACTAACTGCCAAATATCGGTATGGAATATACCCCAAATGTTGTAAATAGCTGAGAGAACACTACACACTAGGTAGTAGCTCAATCTCAACCGACAGTAAGTCGGAAGCAAACAAGTCAATCATTGTGAAATACATAGCTGTATACACAGTAAGTTGTTATGGAAGTGGATAGAAAGTTTATAACTCACCGAATTCGCTAACGGTAAGAGATACCACGCGTCGGTTGAGAAACCATTGTTACCAAGATGAAGGTCACAATTGGGGGTGTACAATACAGTGAGAATAACAAATGGGGCAATTAAGCTCTACAGTCATTAGAGTTTCGCAGCAGAAACTAGTGAGCCAGTGATACAAGTGTTAAATGTACATGGTGAACATGAGTGAATGGCTAATTATTAACGCCTAGTAGCCTAACAGGCCAGAATCGAAACCAGTTAAGAGTTAAAGCAAACTCCAATGAGAATTCTTGGTTTAGGAACTAAACCGCCAATATGGTTAAGATCCTCTAATCAGAATGCATTGTATAATAGACCGCGTGGAAGTTAAACCACTTCACGACGGCAGAACATTTTAAGCCAATGTTTAGTGATTGATTACGTGGGCGTAATCCCTTTTAAGGGGGGGTAGAGCGCAAAACCACTTAGTGTATATTACCGTACAAGTGTACGTAGTGTATGTGACTTATATTGTGCATAGCACAAAATTATATTATTGTTTTGATGATTGGTGTGTGTGTTACGTAAACATACACATTCATTCATGGTTTAATTGTGGTAATTGCGCACAGAAGATGCGAATACCATTGTGATAAGTGTGTGTATTTGTTAACAGCCGTGTGTGATAGTACAAGTGTGGGGAGTAGAGAAACTCCCGGGGGAACAAAAGCCCCGACAGTGTATAAATGTGAAATGGTGTGTTGTATTTTGATAAAATATATATGTATATATATACTATATAGTGATTCATGAAAGAATACGAAACTGACATAGAACCTAGTGAGAATGAGATTCCCTAGGTAACTACATTTAAGTGAATGGAAATAACTGATAGACGAAGTCCTATCCCTTGGAGATGTTATGATCATGACTAGAATGATTTAAAAGATAGAAAATTGGAAATGAGTGATTTAATTGATGCTTGAAAATGAAGTGGGAGGTGGAACTTGATTTGTATGTGATCAAGGGAAGCCGAACACAAATTGGGGTGGAAGGATAGTTCAACACTGATGCTGATCACATCAGGGTTGGATGATTCTTGAAGCTCCCTATAAGTGGTCACAAATAACCACGCTAAGAAAGGAAGCAAAGAGCATAAGTTGGACTTGGAGTTGTGTGTGTTTTCAAAAGGATTTTGAATTGGTATTTATAAAACGTCGATAGACACTTTACATAAATAAAGTTCTCTTACTTAACCTCACAAGGAAAAAATTTCAAATTTAAGTGATTGTTTTAATCTCCCAAAGGCACGGGGACGGAAGGTGTCCATCGCGACCGGGTTCTGCGGGATCACAGTGTATATCAAAGATATTTTTGATTGTTATACATGCTATGACATGTTGTGTGGTATGTGTAATAAATATTATTTGACCTTGAGTTCCTAAAGTGTATGCTATTAAGACCTACGAGTCTAAATGTGTTGTGTTACATAGACCTATGTGTCTAAAGGTTGTTATGTTACCCAAGACCAGTGAGTCAAAGGGGTTGTTATGTATGTGTAAGTGTTGTTAAGATACCCGGACCATTGAGTCCGAGGTTATAATGTGAATATGTTATGTTATGTGTGGATGTGAATGTGTTGCCCGGACCATTAAGTCCGAGGTTGTGATGTAAAGTGTGTTTGGTTATGGAAGTTTTATGGCTGTAAGTAATCCCCGTATTCTAATCTAATGATGTGTGGGAAATGTGAACTTCGAGGACGAAGTTCTTTTAAGGGGGGTAGATTGAAATACCCCAAACCTTGGTATGTTGTGTAAATGTTAAACTATGGTATGTAAAGGCTAAAAGTGCCTTAGAAACATCAGTGAACAATTTAAACCATAGTAAATGCAATAAAGCACTAAGATACGGTTTGACCAAAAACATGCTCTAAGCTATGAGCGAACTTGGTTAGGACCCAAAGAGCCTACCAAGACTTAATAACATTTAATTATGATTTTATAAGGCTAATTAAGTCCTTAGGAAACCTTGGTAGACAATGAAACCAAACAAAACATAAATAAATACCTTAAGGTCAATATGGGCTAAAATGTGCTCTAAGCTTGGGATAAATGTGTATAAGACCTAATGGTCATACCTATGCCTTATTTATATGTTAATGAACATATTAAATCAGTTAGTAAAGAAAACCAAGCTTGAAAACAAGTTAAAACACAAAAAGTGCTTTAAGGAGTCTTAAAGCACGTTTTTGAAAAATTGTCTTGTAAATGAGTTTTGAATGGCTAAATGTCCATCATTACTCTTTAATTAACATGTGTACTATATAGTATCACATTTAGAAGTCTATATCAATGGGAAATCAAAAATTTCACAACAATGTGCCTTGTTTTCATGAATAGTAACTTTTATAAGCTAGTTGTAACATATAATGTTATAAGTAATTAAATTGGTCAACAAAGACTATAATACCCCTTATGTAATAAAGGGGGCCGGTTTTTAAGTGTGGTGACTCACCACTCTTGTTAACATATCAAATAAGTAAAGAATGACTAGTTAAGGTACTATTTGCTTTATAAGTTACAAATATCTTCTAAAAAGCAAGTCTATCTTCATTCTCACTTCCTTTCTCATTTCACACGGTTCCAACCTTCTCCTTCCTCCCTTCTTGCTGTTCTCTCACGGTAATACAGCACCACCACCATGGAAGTCCATCTTTGATCTTTGATCTTGTAAAATCTAGCTCACTTATCCAAATCAAAAACAAACATCACCATTCTCTTCCTCTCATCAAGCTCTTCATTTCTATCTTCTCAAACTTCAAGAGCCCCATTTCGGTGCCATGGAGTTCCACCATTGAAGGAGCTTGAGCTTGTCTTTCCACATATTATTGATCTCCTTTGCTTCTAGGTAAGGAATCTCAAAGAAAAATCAAGTTTCCTCCATGTTTTGTTGTTGACCGAAAATACTCATTGATGGAGCTCTTTGTGTGACTTTGTTCTAGCTTCATTCCAATCTCTTATGGACTAGGTGGAGTCCTCTCTTCATAGATATTCAAACCCTCTTCAAAGATTAAGGTAAAACAACTACATTAATGTTTTGAAATAATGTAAACCTAGGGTTTACAATGAGATGAAGCATAAAGCTTATATACTCATTTCAATGTTGGTATATTGTTTAGTAGTTGACAAGGAAAGAAATGCCTTATCGGTTTTAAGAGGAAACAAGAAAGAAGTTTGTGAGGAAAAGAGGTAAATGTGCTATCTCAATGTGGTTTAATGCCTTAGGAGAAATGAGCTTATATTGCTTGTTAAAATGATCTAAGGAGCCAAAGGTGAATGACCTAGTGAAATGCTCTCAAGGAGTTTATTAAGGGCATATGTATTGTTCGGTGTATTTGCAGGTCAAAGGCATTATTTATGTGGGAAATTCAGTGTTTAAGGTTTATGCAATTTAAGGGCCTAAGAGCCATGTTATTTAAGGGCCTAAGTGCCAAGCAATTTAAGTTATGCACTATATTGTGATGTAGTGCTAAATATGTGAAGTTTTTGTATAAAAAAATGTGTTTGATGGATTTTAGGTGTTTTTGGATGAAATAAGGTAAAAACCTAAGTGTTGGATGTGAGTATGTACAAGAGAAGCTATGGCCAAATTTTGGAAAATGTGTGAGAAGTTCTAAGTGTTCTAAGAAAGTTTTGGTGAACTAGGAAGTTGTTTAAGGTTTAGGTAATGTTGATATCCAAGGAATAAGTGATGTTTAGGTAAGATGTGAAAAAGGAGGTTTAGTTAGTAAGAAAAGAAGCTTGAGAGATGATGTTAAGGTGTAGAGGAAACACCTTGGTATAGTGGTCATTAAAGGTAAAATACCACTTAGAAATCTTAAGGAGAAAACAACATAAGTGTTAGGAATTTTGGTAAGAAGAGAGTAAGTGTTTAAGGAGTTTAAAATGAGTTTTATGGATGTTATATGAAGGTTTAAGGGTGCTACATGATGTTAGAACACATTAGGAGGCTTGAGGAAAAGTTTGGAGAAAGTTTGACAAGTTTTGGACAACTTCTGATGTTGTCCGACCCAGTGGTCCGACCCAGGGTGGGTCGGACAGCCTCTGTTAAGTCACCCGTTGATGTTTCTGGAATGGTCCGACCCAGAGGTCTTGGGTCGGACATGGGTCGGACATGAGTATTTAGCAGACGGGAAAAGTTTCTGGAACGGTCCGACCCAGCTGTGGGTCGGACGGTGGGTCGGACGGCCCAAAATTATGCAAAAAAAAAAAAAAGACAATGTGGTAAGGAGAATCAAAGTGATATTTTGGTTTTAGAATATGCCTAAGTTCATGTATGAAGTTTGGGTAATTAATGGAGGTGGAGAAATAATGCAACAAGGTTTGAAAAATGCAATTCTACCAAGTCTGTAGCTTTTGTCCGGGACCTAGGTCATGGTTCAAGTCCCGGACCAGGGGTGTAAAATAGGCCGAGAGTCACATAAGGATGTGGTCCGGGACTTAGGCCTTGTATAAGGTCCCGGACCACCCCATTTTAAAAGGCCGAGACTTGAGTTAGCATATGGTCCGGGACTTAAGAAGAGGACCAAGTCCCGGACCACTATAAAAACATTGTTTTAGGTTATTAAAAGATGTCTAATGATGGGGATTGATAGGTAATGATGTTATAAAGTTGTTAAGGACTTGTTAGGTGAGTTTTAATGACAATTAAGTGGGTGAAAAGTTGTAATAAAATGTGAAAGTAAAACAAGTTAAAAAGTGAAGTTATGTAACTAAGTTAACGGGGAAAAAAATTATAGGCATTAGACATTAAATAATCAAGCAACCCCGATGTTAATAAAAACACATGTGATGTTAACAGTTGTTCGAGAATTTGCTCGAGGAACATAAGTGGACGTGATAAAGTGGACTCCGGTGACAGGTATGGTTTTCTTGCAACCTGTGTCCTACCGGATTACACCGGCTTGTATGCCAATGTGTTTTTCTGTGTGTTTGCCACGTTATAAGAAAATCATGGAACGAGTTTACAGTCGTTATTGTTGTTGTATGTTTACGTGCCGATACCGGTAACCTCAAATGCGCTTGAAGGGCTAGTTAACCACTATTAGGTAAACGTAAGAGAACGGTATCCGGTAATAACGTTTCCGACCTAAGGAACGTTCTAACCACGGCTATGCGTGAGTTAGTTGTGTGATGTTGCTGTAAGTGTATGACCGTCCTTTGCGTGATTAACTCAGTTGTAATACTGTATTGTGTGCTGATGTGATAGGCTCCACAGCGGAGTCTTTAATTGTGAATATTTATATATTATGGGGGGTGAGGAATCCGGTTGTTCCGGTCGCGCGTTGTTTGGGAGTTGTTGTATACAGTTTCTTCAGCTTCCTCTCTGTTGATTGTCTTCCTTCATTGGTCTTCGATCACCCCTAAGCTTAACCAAGGCTCTTGACTCATGTCTGTTGGGGATTATGTATGTTGTGTTCGGGTCACTAAACCCGATCCATCTTTATGTTAAGTTATTCGTTCGCCTAACAGAACGGTAACGAGTTATGTAAACGAGCTTAGCATGAGTTTGACAGCATCCTCTAGGCTCTCCCAGTGAACTAACTATGTTTGGGTCGGTTCCTAAGAGAACCATTCCCGTTATGTTATGTATTTGTTGTGATGCAATATCTATTGCGGTGTTATGTTGCGCACGTGGAAACGTGCAAAGTGTTGTTATGTGTTGTTATGTAGTGTATGTTATATGTTGTATAATGTAGAGTATGTGGATCATGGATATGAATTCCAGTTTGTGAAAAGAGGTGTTTAAGGATAACCCGATTTAAGGGTAAGTGTCGTCTATTAAGGAAGTAGCTCCATTAGAGGAGGAACACTCTAGGAATAATGAATACCATGAGTGACTTATCAAGTAAGGATATATTATCCGTTTGTTGAGCCCATTGAGGCGAAATGTTATGTGTTGTGTGTTTACAGTTGCGTGCATGACTAAATATAATCAATCGCATGTTAAGAAGACAATTAGTTGTGCGTGGCCCGGTAGCATGTGGGCTGCGGGATTACCATACCAGCAAAGGTGCTGAGCCCCTTGGGGGCCACCCTTTCTCTTCTTTTCATATTTCAGGTACAAGGAGCTGGAAGCCGTTCGAGAGTAGGACGGGGTAGTCATGGTACATGGGTAATCGTTCATGTTGCATATATACAGTAGGGGTAGTAAGACCGAGATTGTTATCGGCATTAGTTATAAATACTCGGTATAGTTTGAAGGTGTATGTTGATGTTGTGATTAATGGAAAGGGATAGTAATGTGTAGTCGCTCGGGAATTTAGCCCATCAGACCGGTACAATGTGTATGTGTTAGCCTTGTTAGCCACGTGGGTGGCTAACGGCGTGTAACACCAACGAGATAAGTAATGTGATGAGGTTGTTTTTCCGCTGCAGTTTATTGTAAGTGTGTTATTGTTGGATGGGGTGTTACACCGGACCTCTGGCAAAATGAGCACCTTTGTGTGTACGGGGGGACTACTGTCCATGGTGAGGTTATCAGGTTGTCTTAACATGATGCCCAACTGGTATTTAATTAACATGGTTTGGATGGGGCCTTGAAGGCCAAATTAAATTAACAAAGGATATATGGTGTTTGCTACGGCGTTTGTTCAGGATTATTATTCGATATGTTCGATACACATTTGTTGTTTGTGATATTAAATGAATGTTTGGATTGGATGGATGGTTAAGTGTTTATGAATGTTTGGATGGTTGATTATGCATGTATATTACAGTATTGGTTATAACTGTAAAATGGTAAAGCATGAAACCAATCTAATAATAAGATGGCTAGAATGACTAAGTGACCATTAGGGTCCAGGCCCGGCATACTCAGCGTTTATCGCTGATACTACACTCATTACAGGCTGTTGATCATTGCCGAAGCCGAAGTGCGGGAACAGGGTAGTTAGGGATTACTTTAATTACCGCACATGGAGTTTGTTTGTATAACGATGTCAGACTGGGAATTGTATTATGATACGGTTATGTATATTCGGGATTTGGTAGACGCTCACTTGTCGACGTTATGGTTTATGGACTTAGTATGATGTATAAGAGTTATCTCGTTATCACTGCGGTTAGCAGTTTGTTTATGTTGGTTGTTGGACATAGTTTGGCTTCGTTGCTCGCATGGGCGAGTAATGGCCGGTGACACCCGAGTGAGTATTTTGTTGTTGTTATTTCTTCCGCTGTAAGACGTTTTATTTATTGTTACGAGAGAGATTATTACGTGATTATGGAGAGGGGTGTTACAATAGCAATATTGCCGCTAGTTCGTTTTATAATATGTTCACATATACGAATAGTACTGTTATCGTACAATAGTAGTAATAATAAGGCAGCAATAATACACAACTTAAGCATATTAATTCACACAAGCAGACATTCTTAACACAGATTTTCACGCAATGTCTGAACTGAGGAAATCCTTATAGACAATCAAGCCACATAATAACATTCTGTGCACCGGGATTATAAAACCGTGCAGTATGAATCAGCTAGATCCGAAGCTCCCCCGTGATGTCTCTAACAATCTAATAATACATAACGCTTCAGATTAGCATCCTGTATAACAACATTACTCTACTGTACCCCGTACCGTCACTAATCCCTCCCGGTTCATTCCCCGTTATTTACTAACAACGTTTGTCTGGTTTTCGGTATAACTCGGTATTAGGAAAAACGCCATATCACATGCGTAATTACGTTGAGTATATTAATATACTTAACTTTAAACGTTTATTATCGGATGTAATTTAATACCCATTTGTATACCATATAGTTTATCACTATATTGCATGTATAATCTTAATCATATATTAGGCATCTCACCTTAGTATTTATTTCCTAAGGTTAGTTTTTTTCCAAGTGTAATGTTGTATAATTCATTTTTGAAAATACTTTGAAGTATATAACTCCTTATTATTTCATGAACAACATAACATTAGAATTTCCTTATCCAATGTTTACAATTCTTTTCTTCTTACTTTATATCATTTTAATTATGACATTATATGGTTATTTGAACCATATTGTATTTTTCATTCCATAACATATATTTATTTATATATATGTGTTATGGGACTATTTATTATATGGTAATTCTTTATAATATACTCATTCTCTTTTAATGAATATTTCTTATATTATAAATGTTACAACCTTTATAACATTAAAACCATATTATAAATTCTCATACTAAAATACCCATTATTACTGAACAACACTCATGTTCTTTAAATATTTACAAAATCCACCACATAATTTATGTAATTTTTTATTATAGTTATATAACATATATTATGACATTTATGTCATTAAAACAATTATAACCTATAGTTATAAGTTGTTACAAAATACCAAACATACCATACTCTTCTCGGTTTTTATTAAATTCCACCATACTTTCAGAATTTACAAATCAACCCCAAATGATATTCCATTGTCACACTTATAATACATATACCTTATATTATAATCCTTAAAGCTTAATACAATTATAACCTATGGTTATAAAGTCCCAAAATAACCGAACAGACCCTAGGTCTGTTCTAAATTAATTTCCAACCCACTAACTTTCCATATTCACCAAATAACCCCATTTTATAACATATAGTTTCTAATGTCATTAAAACTTTATATTATACATATATCTTAATAAAACCTCATATATAATTCCAAAAATTACCAAACTACACCAAAAGGTTATAAACATCGTTCCTAACCTTATACTCTCAATATTTACGGTTTTTACCACATATGTTACATATATGTAATAATGATATAAAATATCATATATTATACTTATATAATCCATATTAACTCCAAATTTGACCAAATAAATTCCTAAAAATTCCTTATAAACCAAGGTCTGCTCTAAACTCCATTTAGCACCCTTAAGTCTCAGAAATTGCAATATCACCCCAACTCTTATAAATCTTTTACAATTTAATAACTAACTTAATATAAGGTAGTATTTTAATTCCATAAACTCTCCAAACTTGGTCAAAGTCTCATATATAGTCAACATTGACTTCTAATCCCAATTTGGACCCAAACTCTCGGTAATTACTACCTATACCCTATACTTTTCTATTTTTACAATTTTGACACAAAACTTTATAAAATGTTATAATTTTTATAATATTCATTTTAAAACCCTAAATTCCTCTTATTTAAGCCCACGACTTTATATTTTACTAGTAATTACCGTTTGACCCCAAACTTAATGCTATATGCATAAATTAAATTAAATAAGCCTTTAAACTTAAATTAAAATGGCCTATTACAACTTTGCTTAATAACATAAAATTACACATAAATAGCTTAAAATTTACTATAAACTCTCGGCCTTACTGTAACATTAATAATTCTTCCACATAATGTCATAATTTGACCATTATGTTAATTAAACCACTTAAATGACTAGCTTAATTTATCTAAGTCATTTTTTCCATACTTGGGTTAAAATCACCAATTTAATTAACTCCTCTCACGGCACATATTTTATATGAGCTGAAAAACCATAATAACATAAGTTTAAGGTATTTATACCTTGATTTAGGTGTTTAATGACCTAATACTGAAACAACCCTAATAATTAAAACGCATGAAATCATGAATATGTGTGGTGTGTTCAATAAACCGGTCGCATCAATTTAACCAGGGTATAACATATAACCTACGATACTAAGGGACATACATATGTCCATTAATATAGACAAGTCACAATGTAACATACGCATTGGTGCTCAGCGGTTTTTGACATTAACCGATGCAACTAAGCGAAATAAATTATTCCGGGTTAGGACATTTGTACACGAAACTAGTGTAGCACATTATCTAAACTAAAATAGATCGGGTACTTGTGTCACATAACTATTGTACAACACAACCTATACTACGAGACACATAATATACGAAATATGTTATCGGTTACGAACACGTACAAGTAACAGTATAACGCAAGGACTTGTACAAGCTGATTTATACTTCATGACATAGGTAGTAACCCAATTATCAAGGTTCTACTAAACTCAATTATAAAACTACAATACCATCAGTCCCACTCTTGTAGCAGTCGAGAATCCTACAATTCCTATTAAGCCCCACAAATATCACCCAGCTACGTACTGTACCGATCCCGGTCATCAAAGAAAAGAAAGAAAGAAAGGAAAAGCCCCTGTAGCTTTTCCCATTCCCACCATGCAAATTACCCCCCTTGTTTTGCAACCGGAGCCCTGTTCTCCTCGCGTGTGCCTGCGACCCCAAGTCTCAGACCATTCGCTACTTTCCATTTCCCCCAGGCATGCAATCTTCCCTGCTTTCCAAGAGATTGTCCCCCGTTCTCGCGTGTGAGTCTGTATCCGCAGGCAACCAATTAAACCACTAAACACTTCATTCCCCTTCATTTTACTTCTAACTGGCAAGGTAAATCGATGACAAACTCTTATTCTCCATTTCTTTGCTTCTTCTATCCAAAAACTTTCACCTGCTAACTTCTTTCCCCCACCTCTCTTGCGCAACCTCTTCTGGAAATGCTCCCCCTGAAGCATACTGAGAATCCCCTAGGATAGATCTCCTCAAAAAGTACACCGAACTCCTCCAGACATTAGCCAACATCGGCCTGGAAAAAAAAGAACCATTCCATGGTGAGTACACTACCGGTTCTGTTTTGATGCTCCCTTACTTCTGTTTTCTCTTCTTTGTTCTGTTCTGTCCGAAAGACCTTGCTTAATCCCTCTAAACTTCTGCAATCTTTCACACAAGAACCGTGCATGCAAACCCGCTGGAGGATCTCTGAAAGTCTATGAGCAAAATCCTCTTCAAAGACCTTAAAGGTAAGCGCAAGCTATCCGACAGTGTTGGTTGTTTAAGTTCATCCCACCGTCTCTGTTTGTTGTTCGGAAGTTGAATATTAACTCCCTTTTTCAGCCTAACCCTCGGCATGCACGAGCTCCATTGGAAAACTTCCTCAAGGTCTCGTCGAGGATTACCCAGAAACTCATCCTCACTTTGTCTTGAATACGGGTTCCAAGGTGAGGCCATTAACGTTTCCCTGTCTTATCTTTCTGTTTCAGTCCCGCTATGGACATCATTTACTCTACTAATCTCTTGGTAAAATATTGGCAACTAATTTGGTAACCTTTCTTTTCTTGAGCATGTCCGATTGTAATGCCAAGAGCTCTGTGTCAAACTTCCAATCAAAACCGAAGAGCAAAGCCAAGGAGTAAACCCCCTCCCGAGTAAGGTAAACTCTACCGAAAAACCTACCAATTAACACTCGCTGTTTAAATATAAAGTGGGCAACAAACTGAGCTTGGCACTTACCCTGTTTAGGTGTGAAAACATACCAAGGGATATCAAGAACTACCCAGGAAGAAACAACCCCAGAACCCCAAGGTTGTAACCGAACTCTTACATTAAAACCATGCTTGAACTGGTGTAGAATTCTGTTCAGAAACGTGACTAAACCAATACTGAAAACTTGGGTGAACTAATGCTGAGAACCTAGGGTGCTAACGGTATAATTTTTGGACAGAAAATAGGCTTGGGATGAAAGTAAGAATTTTCCTGTTTCAGACGACCAAGGAAAGTTTGGTTGTGAACTGCTTCCGTAGCAGCAAGGGAACAAATACATTTGGGCTGAAACTTTGTGGTTTTCCTAACATCTTATATGTATGGGATTATTAGGAGTTAATAGCCAATAAATTCTGAAGCCCTAAGTAACCAAATGGACTAGCTGCCTTAGAGTTATAGAACATGTAAATGATTCAGAAAATTCGGTAAAAATCTACCAACAAAAAAAAATTAGTGCAGGAATGAGTTTAAGTTCTGTAGCTCATACCTACTTGTAACTGAATTTCAGAAACGAAATAGAGGTTGTCTTGGCAAGTGAGTGAACCTAAAACTTTGCTAAGACACTCACCTAAGTAGTAAAACAATCTAGTAATGGTTGGAGAAAACCAGCAGCACATCAAAAGTAGTAGTAGAAGTAGAAAATTGCAGAGGCTCAACTTCAATTTCTCTGCAGCTCTTGTCAATTCTGTATAGGAGTGTTTAAGGAAGTTGAAATACCCCAAACTTAGATATGGTGTTTAAGTGATAACTAAGTTATAAGGAGGCTAAATAATGCCTTAGAAACATTAAGAAACATTCCTAACCAAAGAAAACATAAGGAAACACCAAAAGAGCAGTTTAAGCAAAAACGTGCTCTAAGCTTGGAGAGACTTGGGTGAGTACCCAAATATTGTTCTAAGACCTTAGTAATATCCTAATGGTCATTTTAAATCAATTAACAAATAAAACCAAGCTTGAAAACAAGTTAAAACACAAAATGTGCTTTAAGGAGTCTTAAAGCACATTTTTGAAAAATTGTCTTGTAAATGGGTTTTGAGTGGCTAAATATCCATCATTACTCTTTAATTAACATGTGTACTAATTAGTATCACATTAGGAAGTCTAAATCAATGGAATCAAAACATTCACAACAATGTGCCTTGTTTTGTGAATAGTAACCGAATAGTGACTTTAGTCTTTAGTTAATTTAGCTTAGTTAGTTGGTCAAACAAGACCATGACTTGCCTTAATTAATAGGGGGCCGGTTTTTCTAAGGGTGTGACTCACCATGAGTAGCCAAATGATATTAGAAAAGAAGAGGGAAAAGTAAGGAGTTACTATTTACTTTAAGAAAACAAATATCTTACTTTACTTACCTCTCTCCTCATCTTCATTCTTCATCTTCTCCACCGGTTTTCTTTTGCTTCTCCCTTCTTCCTCACGTAAACAAGCAGCTCCATGCTAGCTTCAACTTCCCTTGCACACATCTTGCTCATTTTAGCTCCAAAACCAAAACAAATTACATATTCTTCTTAGTTAGCTCAAGCTCTCCCTTTCTATCTTTTCAAAAATTCAAGAGCTTTGGTTTGGTGCCAAGCCAAACCACCATTAGAGGAGGAAACTCAAGCTTGGGGACTCCATTGGCTTCTCCATTCTCTTAAGGTAAAGAAAGTGTAAGAAAATCTAGGTTTCCATCACTTTTTCTTCATGACCGAAATACATGCTCATGAGGCTTCATTTTAATGCCTTGTTCTAGCTTGTTTTCTACTCTTCAAAGGATAGAGGAGGTCCTTCTTGCTTCATATTCAAGCTTGTCTTGAGAAACCAAGGTAAAACAATCACCTTAATACCTTAAAGCACATTTTTAACCTAGGGTTTGTTCCTTAGGGTTAGTGTATTATCTAGTACTCATTGGAGTCATTGGATATTGGTTAGAACATTGGCAAGGAGATATATATTGGTGACCGAGATTGAGCAAGGAAAAACCTAAGGAAGAAAGTTTGTAAAGCTTGTAAAAGAACAAGGTAAATTACTTACCTTTAGGTGTTTTATTGTTTAAGGGAATGGGATTTAGATATGTGATGAGTGTAGCTTAAGGTTTACATTAGAAAATGGCTATATACAACCTAGGAGAAACAATGACTATACTTGTGAACTTGTGACTAAGGAGCAAATGAGAAAAGAGATAGTCAAACAATGTCGAGGTGAATTACAAGAAGCATTTTATTTCAATGGGAGCCTTGTTGTGTGTATTTGCAGGTCAAAGGCAAATATATGTGGAGATTCAGTGGTTATGATTATTGTCATTTAAGGGCCTAAGTGCCAAGCATTTTAAGTTTATACACTATATGATGATGTGGTGTAGTTTTGGTGTAAATTGTGTGTTAAGATGTTGTAATGAGAATTTGAGTTATCTTGGTTGTTTGATGGTGAAAAACCAAGTGGTTGGGTGTAACAATATACTAGAGAACCCATGGCAAAATTTAGTGAAGAACCTAAGTGTTTAAGATGTTCTAAAGAGATTTCATGACTAAGGAAGTACTAGAAAGTTTTAGAGGTTGTCTTGTTGAAGAAGGGTGAGTTTAGGGTGTATAATGAGTTAGAATGACCTAGACATGATCATGGAGGATTTAAGGATCAAATGAATGTATTAGTGTATTTAGGACTTAGGCAAACATTGGTAAACTAGTAGAAAAGAAATAATGTGTTAGATGAAGGTGGCATAAACTTATGTAGAAACTTTAAGTAGTTGCATAAAGGAGTTTTAGATGGTGAAAGATGCTTGGGAGATGATGTTATAGTGGTGAGGAAGCATTTGGCATAGTGGTTACATTAGGTATGAACCACCACATAGAAACCTGGTGAAAAACATTACAAGTGTTGGCATGATTACAAGGAAAAATGCATAATGACTAAGGTGGATGTTGGTAAGTGATTTAAAGTGTTTAGTGGTTGGCTTAAGGTGTATTTGCGGTGCCCAACTGAGGTTAGAACATACTAGGATATATAAGGAGAAGTTTGGAGTTAAATGATAATTTAGAAACAAGGTTCTGGAGCCGACCGACCTTAGGGACCGGACCTGCAAGGTCCGTCGAGCTCAGTTTACACTACCGGAGAAAGTTTCTGGAACTGACCGAACTTGGGACCGGACTTACAGTTCGGTCGGGCTTGTATTTGTGTACGAATTAAGTCTCTGGAATGGACCGACCTTGGGACCGGACTTGCAAGCTCGGTCATGCCTAGAATTTTGTACGGGAATAAGTCTCTGGAATCGACCGAACTTGGGACCGGACTTGGCAAGTTCGGTAGAGCTCAAATTTCCCCCGGGGAAAACTCTCGGGAATGGACCGACCTTGGGGACCGGACTTGCAAGGTCGGTCGGGGTAGAATTTTCAAACGGTAATATGTTCTGGAATGGACCGACCTTGGGTAAGGTCGGTCGGTAAGTTCGGTCGAGCCTAAAACAAAAAAAAAAGAAATTTTAAATTCTAAGGATGATAATTGGTATTAGGGTATGCCATTGGTAGGGCAATGATGATTAGAAACCTAAGAACCTAAGGGAATTAAGTTAAGTTAAGTAAAAGTTCATAAGTTTAAGGTTAAGTTGCAAGGTTAAGTTATAAGACTTAACAAGTGCTAATTGGGGACCACTAAGGGTTAAATAAGTTAAGCAATGTATAGATACTTAATCATCTAAGTTGGATGGATATTTTAGGACTTGAAAGTTGGAAACCGGAGGAGTATTAAACAACCGGGACGATCGACGGTGAACGGTACAATCTTTCTTGTGACCTGCTTGCTAACGAGGTGTCCCTCGGCTTGTGTGCTATCTGTTTACTTGCTATGACTAAGACAAGATAAAGCATGCAACTGGTTATATTTGTTCTCGTTGTGCATGTGTTTTCTTTACACTAACCCACGAGACTTGAGATTGTTACTAACTAAGTTTAGTACTTACTAGGTTAAGGATAAGAGTTAAGTATTGGTGAATGTTGGTTAATACCCGATAAGGTTTAACTAAAACATGGTAGGTAAGATTTTTACTAACTGAAACTTGAGTGAGGAAACCCGGGACTGACTCCGGTCATGCATGCTAAGGAAAGGGGGACGGTATCTGAATCAGATCCGCCCTCCGCTTAAGGACTTGTCTTCGGACTTGTAGCCTAGGGCCGGTTGCGGCTCAGCTACGCTGGACTCCCGTCCAGGGTAGGTGGCATTAAGATGGTGCGGTAGGATCACCTAAATCCTAAGTTTGAGATTAAGCTACAACCATTCCCTTCTAGGAACGGTTTGTATACTAAGATTAAGTTAAGGTTAAGATTGAGGTAAGGTAAGGAACTGTGGTTAAGGAAGTCAGGACTAAGGAGGGGGTTACTAACCCGCTCAATAACGGAACACTTGTGTCGTTCATTGTGTGTGGACTATGTATGTTCATCCGTGGATTGTTGTTTATTGCACTGCATATCATGCTTGTGTACTTAATCAATTTCCATGCTATCGACAATTAGTCGTCGTAGCCCCGTTAGCTTGGGGGCCATGAGAGGGAGTACCAGCATTCGTGCAGACCCCCTTTGGGGACTGTTTTTTTTACACTTGCAGGTAAGAGGCCCATGAAGTCGCATCACGAGAGTAGGAGCGGTTAGACTTAGGATGGGTTGCTTATTTTGAGTATGGGTTGCGCTTGTGCTCCCGTCTGTTTATATTGAAACTAATGTAAATTTGTGATTATGACTTAGATACTTATTCTCAGTTGGTTGGTGGTGTTTGGACGAATGTTTATTTTGGATAAGTGTTGTAATCGATAAGGCCGGTATATTCTAGCGATCAGACCGTGGCAAGGTCCAGGTGTTTGTTATTTCCGCTGCGACGAATTCGATTAAGTTTTGCGATAACCACGATTGGCTTTGGACGGGGTGTTACAGAAGTTAACAGCATTATTTTGGGTTGTTCTAAGTCTAAAAAACTTTACTAAATCACCAAACTAGGTGGGTACAAAAGTTGGGGGAAAAGTAGTAGCTAGATTAACAAATAGTAAGGAAGATAGAAGAGGAGCTACCTAGTTATGTGTGGCAGTTTTGCATCAGTTTTTTTCAGTTCTGTATAATAAACTTTCATAAGTGTAGTAGTCTTGTTTTGAGTGGTTTTTAAGTTCAAACCCTTCCTAAACATATAGCTTGTTGGGTAAAAATTTTGGGTGGAAGTGGGGACTGGTTAACAACCAAAAAGAAAGCTTAGAAAGGAGCTGCGTAGGAATTTGTTTTTCAGCTCTTGTAGAGTAATAGTTTCTGTATAGTAAACTTTTAGAGGTATTATCAGTATTGTTTTGTGTTGCTCTGAAGTTTAAAACCCTTCTAAAACACTTGACTAGACGGGTAAACACTTTGGTAAAAAGTATAAGTCAGTTAATTAGCTAAAAGGAAGCTTGAAGAGAGGTATACACAGCTTTAGAGTTTTCAGTTTCTGCAATCTGTTGTTCAGTATAACTGATTTACCAAAATACTAGGAGTGTTATGGTGGTTTAAGAATGAACTCAAGGCATGGCTAAAGAGGTGAATTAAGTCTGTATACACTTTGGGAAGGAAAAGAATCAAGGTAATGCAAGAGAGGAGAATTGTACTAAAGTGGTGTCTTCAGTTCTGTTATGATCCTAGTTTCTATCGAGATGAATTCCAAGACTATCATCAGAATTGTGTTAGTTGGCGGTGAGTACAAAGAAAAAAAAACCTTGCTATGATGCTTTGCTAACAGGAAATACTTTAGATGATTAGAATCTACTGTAATCAAACAACGAGAACCTGCTGAATTAGTAAACCCGTTTCCGGTACTATATATCTACTTCATTAGGGACTGAAAACAGAAGGGTAGAATGGTCGATGAACTAGTAAGTTGAGTGGTGCTGGGTGACTAATGTATTAGCTTCCTATGGGTAGAAACGATAGTTTTTAACAGCCTGGAATTGAGTATGATGAGTACCAAAGTCTATGAGCAACACCCATAGTTCGATGAGCTGGTGTCGATTTCATAACAGTTCAGTATAAACCAGTTAAGGGAACCAGCGATGAGAAGAAGGATACACCGATCTGTGTGAGCTGAAGCCCTGTATTAATGAGTGTCAAGGGTTTAGGTTATGATTCTGGAAATATGGAGTGAATGTGTCGGGGAGATAATACTAAGGAGCTAGGGAAGGAAGTCACAAGAGTGTTAACTAAACAGCTTGGTCAAAACCAGATAATAGATAAAGGCTTGAGTGCTGAAAACTTCATAAAAGGAATGCAGAAACTCAGCTGTGTAAGCTGGGGAGCTTGGGCAGGAAATAGATAAAGGTTGTAGATTAAACTGGTCACATTTCATTACCCAACACACTCTATAACATTAACAAAGGCTAGGACCATGTTACTTAGCAAACCGGTAATATGTATGTTTTAGGAGTTAGATACAGTCTAAGAAAAATCCTTGGATGAGTTACAGGGCGTGAACGAAAGGGGTAGAAAATCCCTGGGGCGAATGCTAAATAAATGAGAAATGGATTTGGGAACTAAGACGACTAAGAGGAACTAATCAGAAAGCGACATCCAAATCCTTGTTACAGATTGTCGAATTCTTTTGTTCTGTATAACTAAGTGACAGGAGTCTTTCAGAGTGTTGAATTGGCTTGATATTAAACCCGAAATCCTAGTACTACATGGGCTAGATTGGTAAAACGCCTTAGGAGAATTCAACATCAGGTGGGGACCTAAACAGGGAGTAAAATAAAGACATGAGTAGTTGGTGTTTTAGTTTCTGTTGGGCTTTCGGTTCAGTATAGATGGGTCTCCAGTTGGTTAGTGGTGCTACATTAGGAATTGGTTATGAATATAAAACCGTGCTAAGATGCCTTGTAACCGAGGTACAATTTAGGCAGCTTGGAACTAAATCTCTGGTGAACTAAGAATAGGAAATAACCAAGCTAATGAGCATAGAAGTGGAGAAGTATTCCTTAGTGTTGAGTATCAACCCGTAACCGTTGGGTTAGTTTGAGAGGGATTAATAATATGGGGTCTAGAATTATAACCCGATCAATAAATCGAAACAATGCACACTTATAGGAATCCGAAAGGGTCTTTAGGAATAATACTAGAGGATACAAGAGGGTTGTATTGGGACAAGTTCGAGGTACCTTAAATGTTACTGCTTGACTAAAACAATGGACGCAAACCCAACGGAGTAAGTAGGTCCAACGTTGGAAACTATAACACTTAAGGCTAGGACAAACAATATGAATAGAACTACGAACAATAACGCATGATCGAACGATCTAACCCGCTCGAATAATTATTACAGGAGTGAATTCCACGAGCAGCGGGAAACCCTTGTGCAAGTATCTGTGACAACTATTTTATGGTATGGACATGTGTGGTTCGTATGTTGCCGTGTTACACGGCTTGTGTGCTGTGTGCCTTGTTTGATTATGACCATAAGACTAATGCATGGAAACAGATGTTTGTTTTACCGTGCTTATTTGTCTGTTGTGAGCTTGTGTTAAGCATGTGAATGGATTGCTTATTTTCCTTGCTTACCTGCTTGCCATTATTGTGCATATTGCTCACACGCACACAGTAGTGTAGTCCCTTTCTCGTTGATGAAACCTTGAGATGAAACACAACGAACCTCGTAAACAAAACAAAGGAACTACATAAAGGGAAAACTCCTCTTAGCTATAGAGGACCTTTAATGACACCGACTATGGTGTCGAACTATCAATGATAATGATAAGCCAATACCCGTTAAAAGGAATAGGGAGACGGACCCTTTGTATCCAGGGTAGAGACCAATAATTTAGAAGGAATAGGGAGACAGACCCTTTGTATCCGCGGTAGAGACCAATGATATCAAAAGTAATAGGGAGACGGACCCTTTGTATCCGGGGTAGAGACCAATACTATAGAAGGAATAGGGAGACGGACCCTTTATATCCGGGGTAGAGACTAATGATATTAAAAGTAATAGGGAGACAGACCCTTTGTATCCGGGGTAGAGAACAGAACATAAAAAGGCATAGGGAGACGGACCCTTTGTATCCGGGGCAGAGGCTAGTAACATTGAAAAGGAATAGGGAGACGGACCCTTGGTATCCGGGGCAGTGGCTAGTAACATTTAAAAACAACAGAGAGAGAGAGAGCTATCCGGGAATGGAGGGTTGGCTATGGACAAGACGTACTCCAAATTGTGTTTGAAATACCCCAAACCTTGATATGTGGTTTAAATATTAAACTATGGTATGTAAAGGCTAAAAAGTGCCTTAGAAACTTCAGGGAACAATTTAAACCATAGTAAAATGCAATAAAGCACTAAGATACAGTTTGAGCAAAAACATGCTTTAAGCTAGGAGTGAACTTGGTTAGGACCCAAAGAGCATACCAAGACTTAACGATATTTAATTATGATTTAATAAGGCTAATTAAGCCCTTAGGAAACTCTGGTAGACAGTTAAACCAAATAAAACACAGGAATATACCTTAAAGTCAATAAGAGCAAAAATGTGCTCTAAGCTTGGGATAAATTTGTATAAGACCTAATGGTCATACCTATACCTTATAAAAATGTTAATGAACATATTAAATCAATTACTAAAGAAAACCAAGCTTGAAAACAAGTTAAGACACAAAAAGTGCTTTAAGGAGTCTTAAAGCACGTTTTTGAAAAATTGTCTTGTAAATGAGTTTGAATGGCTAGAGTCATTACTCTTTAATTAACGTGTACTATATAGTATCACATTTGGAAGTCTATATCAATGGGAAATCAAAAATTTCACATCTATGTGCCTTGTTTTAGTGAATAGTAACTAAAATAAGCTAGTTTGTAACATATGTTGTTATAAATAATTAAATTAGTCAACAAAGACTATTATACCCCTAGACTACTAATGGGGGCTGGTTTTTATGAGGTGAGTCATCACCTAGTAAGTTAACAAAACAAATAACTAATGATAAAGCAAGTTACTATTTGCTTTATTACATAATATGTTCCAAAAAGCAAACTTACCTTCTCATTCTCTTCTTCCTTCTCATTTCACACGGTTCTTCCACCCCTCATGCTCTCTTCTACGGTTTGCAATAGTACCACACCAAAATCCATCTTTGATCTCTTGTAACTCCTAGCTCCATGGTCCAAATTCAATTTCAAGACCACCATTCTTCTAGTTGGAGCAAGCTCTACACTTCTATCTTTTCAAATCTTCAAAAGCCTCATTTCGGTGCCAAGGAGATTCACCATTGATGGAGCTTGAGCTCACCTTTTCACATATTATTGTTCTCCTTTGCTTCAAGGTAAGGAAACTCAAAGAAAATCCATGTTTCCTCCATGTTTATATGATGTCCGAAAATTCACCTCACAATGGTGTTTTTACCTTGCTTGTTTTAGCTTCATTTGAATCTTCCAAGGGCTAGGAGGAGTCCTCTCTTGATACTTATACAAGCTCTCTTCCAATTCCAAGGTAAAATAATTACCTTAATGTGTTAAGACAATACATATAACCTAGGGTTTGTAAATGAGTTTAAGCATGAAGCTTGAATGCTCATTGGTGTTACTTGTATATTGATTAGAACATTGACAAGTAACCAAGTCCTCTTGCCGATTTCCAAACAAGGAAGAACAAGAGTGTTCAAGTAAAAATCTTGAAGAAAAGAGGTACATGTGCTGACCTAATGTAATTTATTCCTAAGGAAAAGTGAGCTTGATTTGCTTAATAAAATACCTAAAGAGCCCAAGGCAAAAGACCTAGAAAATGCTCTCAAGGAAAATATTAAGGGGTATATGTGATGTTGAGTGTATTTGCAGGTTAAAGGCAATATACTATGTGGAAATTCAGTGTTTAAGGTTTATGCAATTTAAGGGCCTAAGAGCCATGTTATTTAAGGGCCTAAGTGCCAAGAAATTTAAGCTTATGCACTATATTGTGATGTAGTTCTAAATGTGTGAAGTTTGTGTATAAAAATGTGTTTGATGGATTATAGGTGTTCTTGAATGTTTAATGGTGAAAACCATGAGTTTTGGAATGATGATATGCTAAGAGAACCCATGGAAAAATTTGGAAAATGTATAAGGAGTTCTAAGTGTTTTAAATGAGTTTTGGTGAACTAGAAGTGTTGGAAATGCCTAAGAATTTTAAATGAGGAGAAATAATGTCTTAAGATGTTCTAGGTAAACAAAAGGACTTAGACATCAACTAGGGTTTAGGTTGGTAAGAAATGATGCTTGAGAGATGATGTTAAAATGAGGAGAAAGCATTATGGGCATAGTGGTTATCATAGGCATGAAACACACTTGGAAAACATGGGAGGAAATCACATAAGTGTTAGGAATTTCGGTTTGAAGTGAGTAAGTGCTTAAGGTGATAGATAATGAGTTTCATGGATGTTGTATAAGGATATAAGTGTACCAAATGATGTTAGACTACATTAGGAGGCCTTAGGAGAAGTTTGGAGTTAAATGGGCAATGGAAAATAAGGGTCTGGAGCAGACCGACCTTGCGACCGAACTTGCCAAGGTTGGTCGAGCCCAGTTTACCCTGCGAGAATTGGTTTCTGGAATGGACCGACCTTGGGGACCGGACTTGCAAGGTCGGTCGGGCTTGTATTTTGTGTACGAATTAAGTTTCTGGAATCGACAGAACATGGGACCGGACATGGCAAGTTCGGTCGGGCCTGAATTTTCAAAGGGAAGAAACTCTCGGGAATGGACCGAACATGCGACTGAACTTACAAGGTCGGTCAGAGTAGAATTTTTGACGGTAATGTGTTCTGGAATGGACCGACCTTGTGTAAGGTCGGTCGGTAAGGTCGGTCGGACCAAAAATATTGTTTGAGGTTATAGGATGATGAGGATTATTAACTAATGATGTTATAAGATTGTGAGGACATGTTAAGTCAGTTATAATGACAATCTGGTGGGGGAAAAGTTGTATTAAAATGTAAAAGTGAAACAAGTTAAAAAAAAAGTGAAGTTATTTAACTAAATTAACGGGGAAAAATTATAAGCATTAGACTTTAAACAATCATGTTACCCCGATGTTAATGAAAGTAATTGTAATATTACGAGTTGTTCGAGAATTGCTCGAGGAACATAAGTGGACATGATAAAGTGGACTCTGGTGACAGGTATGGTTTTCTTGCAACCTGTGTTCTACCGGACTACACCGGCTTGTATGCCAATGTGTTTTTCTATATGTTTTCCACGTTATAAGATAAATCATGAAACGAGTTTATAGTCGTTATTGTTGTTGTGTGTTTACGTGCCGATACCGGTAATCTCGAATGCGCTTGAAGGGCTAGTTAACCACTATTAGGTAAACGTAAGAGAACGGTATCCGGTGATAACGTTTCCGACCTAAGGAACGTTCTAACCACGGCTATGCGTGAGTTAGTTATGTGATGTTTGTGTGTGATGATTGTGTGTGAATGTATGACTCACCCTTCCCTTGTGTGTGTCTAACAAGACTTAACCCAATGTTGTGATTGTTTAATTAAGTTCAACGTTGAACTTCTAACAAGTGCTAACGGGGGAAGTGAGGAGTCCGGTCTGTTCCGGCCACGCGTGTGAGTATGGGGGTCGTTGTCATATCAGGTTCGATCCTCTCTGTATGTTATGGTTGTTTTCCAATTTGGTTTCCAACCTTCCCTTTAGCTTAACCAAGGCTATTACTGACTCACGTCGGGCCACAGGGGAATACTATGTTATGTTTGTTCGGTGTGCTTGGATCACTATATCCGAGACACCTTGTGTTAAGTTATCCGTTCATTTAACGAGACGATAACGAGTTATGTAATGAGCTTATCATGAGACTGGCAACATTCTCTAGGCTACAAGTGAACTGACTATGTTTGGGCCGGTTCATAAAGGGAACCGTACCCGTTATGCTATGTATTGTTGTTATGATGCAATATCTATTGCGATGTTATTATGTACACATTGAAACATGAAAAGTGTTGTTATGTGTTGTTATGTGATGAATGTTATATGTTGTAAAATGTGGAGTATGTGGATCATGGAAATGAATCCCAGTTTGTGATAAGAGGCGTTTGAGGATAACCTGATTAATGGGTAGTTGTCGTCTATTAAGGAAGTAGCTCCATTAGAGGAGAAACACTCTAGGGACAATGAATACCTCGAGTGACCTATCAAGTATGAATATGTTAACTGTTTGTCGAGCCCATTGAGGCGGAATGATTCGAGTTGTGTGTTTTAAGTGACATGCCCGATTTAAATATAATCAACTGCATGCTAAGACGACAATTAGTTGTGCGTGGCCCGGTAGCATGTGGGCTGCGGGATTACCATACCAGCAAAGGTGCTGAGCCCCTTGGGGGCCACCCTTTCTCTTCTTTTCCTATTTCAGGTACAAAGAGCAGGAAGCCGTTCAAGAGTAGGACGGGGTAGTCGTTGTACATGGGTAATCACTTTAGTTGTATATATGCAGTAGGTGTAGTAAGACCGAAATTGTTATCGGCGTCAGTTTGAAGATATTCGGTACAGTTGGAAGGTATGTGTATGTTTTGTTGTTAATGGAAAGGGAACATAATGTGTATTCGCTCGGGAATCTAGTCCATCAGACCGGTACAATGTTTATGTAATAGCCTTGTTAGCCACGTGGGTGGTTAACGGCGTGTAACACCAACGAGTTAAGTAATGTGAAGTAGTATATTTTCCGCTGCAGAATGTTGTTATGTGTTTGTTGTTGGATGGGGTGTTACAAAAAGTGGAATCAGAGCAAAGTATCGCTCTGATGACTGAATTACCGAGCTTAGGAAGTACCGAGTTAGGATTTTAGTACTTTGGGTTAAGGGTTGAGTGATAGCGTGAGAGATACGCTAGATAGGTATAACCAGTGTGTACTGGAAACCTAAAGTGTCCAACCCGCCCTCCACAATCCCTGTTTTATAACTTGGGAAAGAACGCCAGAGAGATGAAAGTCCTCTCTTACTCGGAAATACCCGATCTGGCTGTTATTAAATACCTTTAAAGGTACAGAGAACCTGTCATACGGTAGATCCCAAAAACTGGGAATCCCGGAGACGGTTTCCATCCAAACAATGTTAACTTCATTTAATAGCAAAGAATGAAGAATCTTGTGTATAGGAGAATAGAAATTCCGGCAACCTGGGTCGACATGCCGAGCAGTCGAGGATAACCAGCTTGCAACGCACCGACCGTGAAACAGGCAAGAAGTGGATTAATAAAACCCGAGACGAGTGTCTACGGAACCATAGTTGTTAAGTGATACACCAACGGTATACGAACCGATAAAGGAACTACACGTAGTGCCCAAACAAGAGACAAGTCTCAGTAACCACGACAAATGCGTGGAACGGGCTACGGAAAGGATGCAGTACTAAGTAAGAAAAGGGGGTCTCCCAGAATGGGAAACACCCTAGTTAATGATTATCATGTGAAGACAGTGAGAAGTCACCTAGAGGAGTTATTATCAAGACAGTAAGATCAGTGAGGGCCAACAAAGCCACTGATGACAGTGCGGGTAAGAACAATACCGCAACCGGTAAGTGTTGAACCGATAGCCAGTTAGCATGGTGCACTTGCCATGGCAAGTGCTGCTATAATAGGGCTGTTCGGGGAAACTTTAACAAATACGAAGTACTTAGTAAAGTACCATGAAGTTAAGTGGGATCATCATAACCGTGGAAGGGCTGGATAGCCTAACCACTATAATTGGATGTACACCAGTCAGCAAGAAGCTAGATTTGGTTAAGGCAAGAAGATGTTGTGAACCATGAGAATTTTTCTTTAAACTCAGATTTATTTCAAACTCTTTTCTTTCAAAACCGAATTTTCTTTAAAACCTATACTTATTTCTAATCTTCTTACAAACCAAACCAGAAGACCTACACCGGCCTCAGTGCCACAAGGTAGGTAAGTTGCACCCAGTTTACTTTTGAATAACCGGAAGGGAAACCGGTACACCCAAGGGTAACAACCCGAGGGAATAGATTGAGTTCGTGGTAATACAATAGTGGATAAACTTTCCCTCGATTAAGTTCGGGAAGCACGGAATGAATATTGTCACGGGACAATATAAGGGAGTTGACAACAGAATACTTCACCTAGGCATGTGACGGACACTACGAGTGTACCAACTGAAATGTGGGACGACCGCACTCCGATAGGAGCTTGTGGGCCTGACAGACCTACTTATGGGTTAGTTGGGTAAGTAGTAATGTATCAGTATGGTACCCCACATATGTATACGAGTAGAGTCTGAGACACGGGAAGTAGTCGACTCCGTACTACGGTCAGCTAGTATAAGTCAAACAAGAGCTAAGGACTACCATGAATGGTTGAAGTTAAGGAACTCAGTTAAGATAACTAGACTAAAGGAATTAGTGAATTCATTTTTAAGGAAATGTTTAAGAGTCAGGAGGTGCGAAGTGCACTAACTGTAATGAAAAGACATCGTATACGTCTTAAGGATCCTCAGGGATAAACACGATAGCTGGAATGGTGACCCAGCCTGTGCATGGCAAGCAGATGCCTAATATGGACACATTAGTGTGCAAGGAATGGGATGAAACTCCCAGAATGAGTACCTACACTACCGGGAAGTGTAGATCTTCACAGAAGAAGATAACAAGCCAGTTAAGAACGCAAATGGCGTGGCTAACGGAATGTACCAATAAGTGAGATCCAGATGTAATGGCATGACTTAGTGACACCCAGGAGCAATCCTTGAAGGGTGTTCGCATCAACAATTGTTGCACGAAATGACATGACAGAAACACAAGGGTTGAAACTAACACCCAGTTTAGACATAAGTTGTCAGGAGACAGAAGGCAACGACCTTGTCATGGAGCTCAATATAACATCCAAACCATGTAATGTTGTACAGAGAAGTACATGTGTGTGGACAGCCTACAATGAGCGCAGCTCAATGCAAATAAGGCTTATAGGCCACAAATAAAATGTGTTATGTAAATTAGATTAATTGCAGAAGTTTATGTTATATAAGTGAATAGAGTGGAGAACGAACCATTGCACTAAGAGTGGGGATACCTCTCGATGCTGTGAAACCACTGGAGCGGTAGTTATGTGAATCAAGTTCAAGAAATATGTTAAGGATGGACGATATTTTTATTGAAAGAGAGCAGTTAGTTTAGTAGTATGTGTGTATAAAGTAAAACACCGAGCTGGATAATGCCGGATTGTGACTCGAATGATCAATGCTCAAGGAGCATACAGTAGTCATCCAAATGAATGACGAACCATAATGCGAATAATGTAAGTATATGTGTGGAAGTTAATATGACAGTAAATACCATATGAGTTGGTGTTATACAAGGAGCACGTGCGCAGTAAGCGACCGTTGTATAACTATTGTTAAACGATAATGTAGCAACTAAGCACAGTTACGAGTTAAACCCAACAAAGATACAACAGTAAGTGATACCAAACAACTAGGCAGTAACCCAGTAGCTAGTATTACGAGATCAGAATCTCAATGAAACACAGTGTGAATTCCATGGCGAATCGCATAAGGGATTTACTATCTAGAGTTTACGCCTCTGCACTCTGTATGACTGAGTGTTTTGGTATTGCACTTGCGCAGTAATGATCGAGTGGGATAGCTAGGAATTGGAAACATGTTAATTGTGGAGGAATACTGTTATAATGGCCAATGCATAGGAAATGCAAGGCCGCACCAATAAAAGAATACATGTATAAAACCAAATGTGGAGACATGATTAACAGTAAGTGACTATAGTAGCACTAACTGCCAAATATCGGTATGGAATATACCCCAAATGTTGTAAATAGCTGAGAGAGCACTACACACTAGGTAGTAGCTCAATCTCAACCGACAGTAAGTCGGACGGGAACAAGTCAATCATTGTGAAATACATAGCTGTATACACAGTAAATTGTTATGGAAGTGGATAGAAAGTTTATAACTCACCGAATTCGCTAACGGTAAGAGATACCACGCGTCGGTTGAGAAACCATTGTTACCAAGATGAAGGTGACAATTGGGGATGTACAATAATGTAAGAATAACAAATTGGGCAATTAAGCTCTACAGTTATCAGAGTTTCGCAGCAGAAACTAGTGAGCCAGTGATTCAAGTGTTGAATGTGCATAGTGAATATGAGTAAATGGCTAATTATTAGTGCCTAGAAGCCTAACAGGCCAGATTCGAAACCAACTAAGAGTTTAAACAAACTCCAATGAGAATTCTTGGTTTATGAACTAAACCGCCAATATGGTTAAGATCCTCTAATCAGATGCATTGTATAATAGACCGCATGGAAGTTAAAACACTTCACGATGGTAGAACTTTTAAACCGATGATTCAGTGATTGATTACGTGGGCGTAATCCCTTTTAAGGGGGGTAGAGCACAAAACCACTTAGTGTGTATTACCGTACAAGTGTACGTGACTTATGTTGTGCATAGCACAAATAATTTGTTTTGATGATTGGTGCGTGTGTTACGTAAACATACGCATTCATTCATGGTTTAATTGTGGTAATTGCGCACAGAAGATGCAAATACCATTGTGATAAGTGTGTTGATTTGTTAACAATTGTGTGTGATAGTACAAGTGTGGGGAGTAGAGAAACTCCCGGGGGAACAAGAACCCCAACAGTGTATAAATGTGAAATGGTGTGTTGTATTTTGATAAAATATATGTGTATATATACTATATAGTGATTCATGAAAGGGTATGAGACCGATATAAAACCTAATGAGAATAAGATTCCATAGGCAACGGGATTAAAGTGTATGGAAATAACTAATAGACGAAGTTCTATCCCTTGGAGATGTTATAATCATGACTAGAATGATTTAAAAGATAGAAAATTGGAAATAAGTGATTTAATTGATGCTTGAAAATGAAGTGGGAGGTGGAACTTGATTTGCATGCGATCAAGGGAAGCCGAACACAAATTGGAGTGGAAGGATAGTTCAACACTGATGCTGATCACATCAGGGTTGGATGATTCTTGAAGCTCCCTATAAGTGGTCACAAATAACCACGCTGAGGAAAGAAGCAAAGAGCATAAGTTGGACTTGGAGTTGTGTGTGTTTTCAAAAAGGATTTTGGATTGGTATTTATAAAGCGTCGATAAATACTTTACATAATTAAAGTTTTCTTACTTAACCTCACAAAAAAAAATTTCAAATTTAAGTGATTGTTTTGATCTCTCAAAGGCACGGGGACGGAGGGTGTCCATCGCGACCGGGTTCTGTGGGATCACAGTGTATATCAAAGATATTTTTGATTGTTATACATGCTATGACATGTTGTGTGGTATGTGTAATAAATGTTATTTTGACTTTGATTTCCTAAACTGTATGCTATCAAGACCTATGAGTCTAAATGTGTTGTGTTACATAGACCTATGTGTCTAAAGACTGTTATGTTATCGAGACCTATGTGTCTAAATGTTGTTATGTTACCCAAGACCAGAGAGTCTAAGGGTTGTTATGTGTGTGTAAATGTTGTTAAGATACCCGGACCATTGAGTCCGAGGTTATCATGTAAGTATGTTATGTAATGTTATGTTATGTTATGTATGGATGTGTATATGTACCCGGACCGTTAAGTCCGAGGGTGTGATGTAAAGTATGTTTGATTATGGAGGTTTATTCCAAGTGATTCCTGCGTTCTAATCTAATGATGTGTGGGAAGTGTGAACTTCGAGGACGAAGTTCTTTTAAGGGGGGTAGATTGAAATACCTCAAACCTTGATATGTGGTTTAAATATTAAACTATGGTATGTAAAGGCTAAAAAGTGCCTTAGAAACGTCAGGGAACAATTTAAACCATAGTAAAATGCAATAAAGCACTAAGATACAGTTTGAGCAAAAACATGCTTTAAGCTAGGAGTAAACTTGGTTAGGACCCAAAGAGCCTACCAAGACTTAAAGATATTTAATTATGATTTAATAAGGCTAATTAAGCCCTTAGGAAACTCTGGTAGATAGTTAAACCAAATAAAACACAGGAATATACCTTAAAGTCAATAAGAGCACAAATGTGCTCTAAGCTTGGGATAAATTTGTATAAGACCTAATGGTCATACCTATACCTTATAAATATGTTAATGAACATATTAAATCAATTACTAAAGAAAACCAAGCTTGAAAACAAGTTAAGACACAAAAAGTGCTTTAAGGAGCCTTAAAGCACGTTTTTGAAAAATTGTCTTGTAAATGAGTTTTGAATGGCTAGATGCCCATCATTACTCTTTAATTAACATGTGTACTATATAGTATCACATTTGGAAGTCTATATCAATGGGAAATCAAAAATTTCACATCTATGTGCCTTGTTTTAGTGAATAGTAACTAAAATAAGCTAGTTTGTAACATATGTTGTTATAAGTAATTAAAGTAGTCAACAAAGACTATTATACCCCTAGAATACTAATGGGGCTGGTTTTTATGAGGTGAGTCATCACCTTGTAAGTTAACAAAACAAATAACTAATGATAAAGCAAGTTACTATTTGCTTTATTACATAATATCTTCCAAAAAGCAAACTTACCTTCTCATTCTCTTCTTCCTTCTCATTTCACACGGTTCTTCCTCCCCTCATGCTCTTCTACGGTTTGCAATAGTACCACCAAACTCCATCTTTGATCTCTTGTAACTCCTAGCTCCATGGTCCAAATTCAATTTCAAGACCACCATTCTTCTAGTTGGAGCAAGCTCTACACTTCTATCTTTTCAAATCTTCAAAAGCCTCATTTCGGTGCCAAGGAGATTCACCATTGATGGAGCTTGAGCTCACCTTTCACATATTATTGTTCTCCTTTGCTTCAAGGTAAGGAAACTCAAAGAAAATCCATGTTTCCTCCATGTTTATATGATGTCCGAAAATTCACCTCACAATGGTGTTTTACCTTGCTTGTTTTAGCTTCATTTGAATCTTCCAAGGGCTAGGAGGAGTCCTCTCTTGATACTTATACAAGCTCTCTTCCAATTCCAAGGTAAAATAATTACCTTAATGTGTTAAGACAATACATATAACCTAGGGTTTGTATATGAGTTTAAGCATGAAGCTTGAATGCTCATTGGTGTTACTTGTATATTGATTAGAAGATTGACAAGTAACCAAGTCCTCTTGCCGATTTCCATAAAGGAAGAACAAGAGTGTTCAAGTAAAAATCTTCAAGAAAAGAGGTAAATGTGCTAACCTAATGTAATTTATTCCTCAGGAAAAGTGAGCTTGATTTGCTTAATAAAATACCTAAGGAGCCAAAGGCAAATGACCTAGAAAATGCTCTCAAGGAAACTATTAAGGGGCATATGTGATGTTGAGTGTATTTGCAGGTTAAAGGCAATATACTATGTAGAAATTCAGTGTTTAAGGTTTATGCAATTTAAGGGCCTAAGAGCCATGTTATTTAAGGGCCTAAGTGCCAAGCAATTTAAGCTTATGCACTATATTGTGATGTAGTGCTAAATGTGTGAAGTTTGTGTATAAAAATGTGTTTGATGGATTATAGGTATTCTTGAATATTTAATGGTGAAAACCATGAGTTTTGGAATGATGATATGCTAAGAGAACCCATGGCAAAATTTGGAAAATGTATAAGGAGTTCTAAGTGTTTTAAATGAGTTTTGGTGAACTAGAAGTGTTGGAAATGCCTAAGCATTTTAAATGAGGAGAAATAATGTCTTAAGATGTTCTAGGTAAACAAAAGGACTTAGACATCAACTAGGGTTTAGGTTGGTAAGAAATGATGCTTGGGAGATGATGTTAAAATGAGGAGAAAGCATTATGGGCATAGTGGTTATCATAGGCATGAAACACACTTGGAAAACTAAGGAGGAAATCACATAAGTGTTAGGAATTTCGGTTTGAAGTGAGTAAGTGCTTAAGGTGACAGATAATGAGTTTCATGGATGTTGTATGAGGATATAAGTGTACCAAATGATGTTAGAAAACATTAGGAGGCCTTAGGAGAAGTTTGGAGTTAAATGGGCAATGGAAAATAAGGGTCTGGAGCAGACCGACCTTGCGACCGAACTTGCCAAGGTCGGTCGAGCCCAGTTTACCCTGCGAGAATTGGTTTCTGGAATGGACCGACCTTGGGGACCGGACTTGCAAGGTCGGTCGGGCTTGTATTTTGTGTACGAATTAAGTTTCTAGAATCGACCGAACATGGGACCGGACTTGGCAAGTTCGGTCGGGCCTGAATTTTCAAAGGGAAGAAACTCTCGGGAATGGACCGAACATGCGACCGAACTTACAAGGTCGGTCGTGAGTAGAATTTTGACGGTAATGTGTTCTGGAATGGACCGACCTTGTGTAAGGTCGGTCGGTAAGGTCGGTCGGACCAAAAATATTGTTTGAGGTTATAGGATGATGAGGATTATTAAGTAATTATGTTATAAGATTGTGAGGACATGTTAAGTCAGTTATAATGACAATCTGGTGGGGGAAAAGTTGTATTAAAATGTAAAAGTGAAACAATTTAAAAAAAAGTGAAGTTATTTAACTAAATTAACGGGGAAAAATTATAAGCATTAGACTTTAAACAATCATGTTACCCCGATGTTAATGAAAGTAATTGTAACATTACCAGTTGTTCGAGAATTGCTTGAGGAACATAAGTGGACATGATAAAGTGGACTCCGGTGACAGGTATGGTTTTCTTGCAACCTGTGTCCTACCGGATTACACCGGCTTGTATGCCAATGTGTTTTTCTGTATGTTTTCCATGTTATAAGATAAATCATGAAACGAGTTTACAGTCGTTATTGTTGTTGTGTGTTTACGTGCCGATACCGGTAATCTCGAATGCGCTGGAAGGGCTAGTTAACCACTATTAGGTAAACGTAAGAGAACGGTATCCGGTGATAACGTTTCCGACCTAAGGAACGTTCTAACCACGGCTATGCATGAGTTAGTTATGTGATGTTTGTGTGTGATGATTGTGTGTGAATGTATGACTCTCCCTTCCCTTGTGTGTGTCTAACAAGACTTAACCCAATGTTGTGATTGCTTAATTAAGTTCAATGTTGAACTTCTAACAAGTGCTAACGGGGGAAGTGAGGAGTCCGGTCTGTTCCGGCCACGCGTGTGAGTATGGGGGTCGTTGTCATATCAGGTTCGATCCTCTCTGTATGTTATGGTTGTTTTCCAATTTGGTTTCCAACCTTCCCTTTAGCTTAACCAAGGCTATTACTGACTCACGTCGGGCCACAGGGGCATACTATGTTATGTTTGTTCGGCGTGCTTGGATCACTATATCCGAGACACCTTGTGTTAAGTTATCCGTTCATTTAACGAGACGGTAACGAGTTTTGTAATGAGCTTATCATGAGACTGGCAACATTCTCTAGGCTATAAGTGAACTGACTATGTTTGGGCCGGTTCATAAAGGGAACCGTACCCATTATGCTATGTATTGTTGTTATGATGCAATATCTATTATGATGTTATTATGTACACATTGAAACGTGAAAAGTGTTGTTCTGTGTTGTTATGTGATGAATGTTATATGTTGTAAAATGCGGAGTACGTGGATCATGGAAATGAATCCCAGTTTGTGATAAGAGGCGTTTGAGGATAACCCGATTAATGGGTAGTTGTCGTCTATTAAGGAAGTAGCTCCATTAGAGGAGAAACACTCTAGGGACAATGAATACCACGAGTGACCTATCAAGTATGAATATGTTAACTGTTTGTTGAGCCCATTGAGGCGGAATGATTCGAGTTGTGTGTTTTAAGTGACATGCATGATTTAAATATAATCAACTGCATGCTAAGACGACAATTAGTTGTGCGTGGCCCGGTAGCATGTGGGCTGCGGGATTACCATACCAGCAAAGGTGCTGAGCCCCTTGGGGGCCACCCTTTCTCTTCTTTTCCTATTTCAGGTACAAAGAGCAGGAAGCCGTTCGAGAGTAGGACGGGGTAGTCGTTGTACATGGGTAATCACTTTAGTTGTATATATGCAGTAGGTGTAGTAAGACCGAAATTGTTATCGGCATCAGTTTGTAGATATTCGGTACAGTTGGAAGGTATGTGTATGTTTTGTTGTTAATGGAAAGGGAACATAATGTGTAGTCGCTCGGGAATCTAGTCCATCAGACCGGTACAATGTTTATGTAATAGCCTTGTTAGCCACGTGGGTGGTTAACGGCGTGTAACACCAACGAGTTAAGTAATGTGAAGTAGTATATTTTCCGCTGCAGAATGTTGTTATGTGTTTGTTGTTGGATGGGGTGTTACAGTGGTGACAAGAGAACTCTCAAATAATCATTAAAGAACCAAGGAAAGATTGGCACCTACAGGGTATGGTCACGGGATCTAAACTATATCCCCAGACCTGGTGCCAAGAAAGAGAAAGAAAATACACATTATGGGAACAAGAGAAAAGAAATGAAAACACACAACGCTCGAATGATCCCATAGTGAGGATCATGAGTATAACATACCTATGCACACGTTTCATTATGTATATGATTGCTGTTGTGATACTAGCAGCTTGTTGTGCTTGGTTGTTGTTGCTAATGTTTTGCTACCTTTAAGTGTGTAAGATACTATGATGTACTGTGGTGTATTTTACTGCTTTATTATAGCATGTAAATTGACTTAATAATATTCGACCAAGTAGTCGTGTAGCCCGGCAACATACGGGCTACACACGTTCATACTCAGCGTAGTTTTCTGAGTCCTTTACAACCCAATTTTTTTTAGGTATTGTGCCGGACGATAACGGAGCGTAGGCGGGATGGCTACATGGGGGAGACCATCAGGGCATGACTTTTAAGTTTGTAGTAGTATGTGTAATATATGGGTGTTACTAAACCCGAGATGTAACTCTTAGTTCATGATTTGGTAATTTGTCGTAGACACTCGGTATTTGAGGATCGTATTTATGCTGCTATGAGTTTTGATAGAGGGCTGTTTCCAGTCATACAGACGTAACTTGGTGTTGGAAGTGTGGTCGTGCAACCACGTGGGTGGTGGCGTCCTGTGACCCCGGATGGAGCCTATTCCGCTGCATAGTTAACTTGTAGTATGACGAGGAACGATGTTTGTATTGTTGGATGTTTATTCGGGGGTGTTACAAATACCCTCTCGGCAGCTTGGAGGAAAATTCAACTCGAGAAGAAACGCTAGAGAGGTAGAAAGCCTCCTCTTACTCGGGGAAGCCCAATCTGGCATCTACCTAATGTTATACAATCAACTCGAGAAGAAAAGACTATACTATATACAATAGACGTTGCCAAAAGGATAATACCCGTAGAGGGACCAATTTTAGCGACAACTTGGGTCGACATGCTTAGTAGTCGATAGGACCCTACCTCACAAGCAGAGAGGACCGAGATACCCTGAAATTTATAAAGCTCAAATAAGCAATTAATTAAGCCAAGGATGGGATTGAGATAAATTCTGCAATTCGAACACTTGAGAGGGTAATTTAAGAAAACCTCTCGTAACACCATGAAATAAGAGAATATAGTTCAAGACGAAATTACACCATAAAATTGGTACAACCTATAATGCTTAACAAAGCATGACACAATTTTACACACTAAAGTATAATATTGAGGAATTCAATAAATTCTCTGCTCCTGCTTACATTTATCTTCATGCTCTGGATTACCTGAAAGACACAACGCCCCAAATGGCGGATGGTATGCATCGTCACCGCCTCCTTTCTCCTCCTTTATAATCAATTATTCTCCTACGTTTCCCAATCTCAAACAAATGAAACCACAGTCCAGTGCAAGACCTTTCAACAGTAATGGGTGTAAGTTTTATCGTAACCTCTGAATAATACTTCCTCTCAACTGCAACAAATAATTAACAACCATGACAGAAGAAAGTCAAATTGGAACTCCATGTCTACGTATCAATGAACCGATATCTAAACTCCGTAAATTTCTACCAATGTTTAGCGGAGATACACCCAGACACAAACCTACAAGCAGGATTCCCAAACATAAGATATGTACTTCGTATAGTCTAAAACCAATTTACAGTGCACGGTATTATTACAATCATAAACATCGACACACAATTCGACCTCCCTTATAAACGTCCAAAGGGCAACGTATAACGCCACTATATGATATAATCTTTCAACAACACCCCACATGGGGGAGTTAACCACTATACTCAAGTAGCAAATGAGGTCAAATTGAAGAAGGTCGTGACTAATTAATCAATCACACTCTACTAAAGTTAATTACATAACTTAACAACCAAAAGTAAATATTGGGGGACCAAGAGAGCACAAGGCTAGACTACTTCAAGTAAGAGAAACACAAAAGGAATAAAAATGAGAAGGTAATAGAAAAGATTAAGATGGAAAACGGGATAGAGTTTAAATTAGATTGAGTGAGCCTAAACGGGCCAGCAGAAAAAAATAAGACAAATATTTATAGACAACTGGGCATCGGAATTTGGAAACTTTGAACAAAATTAAAGGACGTAATGGAGAGATTAATTGATGAGCTAAGATGAGTAATGGATCATTTTGTAAATTCCATATTAATTTGCAGGTGTTGAGGATAATGGGAATAATACGAGAATTTGGAAGTATACCGGTGTATACCCAAATTGACGAAATGCAAAGAATGAATAATACCCGTGGGATATCAATGTATGTAATAGTATATCATTAAACTTGTTGGAACACTTATATGGGAATCTATATATAAATCAAGAGGACTAGAAACGAGTGGGATAAGAGTTCAATATGAATAATTCCTTGATCGTTTAAATCGGACGTGCAAAGCTGAACTTGACCCTGGCCAGGTCAAGGGACACTACACACAAATTGGGGTGAAAAGGTAGCCCAACATTTACGCTGATCACGTCAATGTCGGGTGATTCTCGAAACCCCCCTACGTGTGGACACATACACTACAAATAGGTGAAAGTGTATAAGTTGGATAAGTAAAAATGCAAAAACAGCGGTTGATACTGAATGATGAAAACACATAAATTACATGGATACATGGCTCGAAAATTCGGGGATAAACACAAGGTGGTACAGATATGTGACAACTGGAAATAATGTGATGTTACCAATAACACAACTGTTAATACAAAAAGTATACACTATCGCAACCAAATGCAATATGTAACCGATAGTAGTCAATTACCTTAGTTCCTGGCGGGACATAAGAACAATAATGGTGATGAAAAGATGAAGGAAAGCCTAATTTCACTATACACATTAAGGTACCAAATAGGTGATAATGCTAGGAGAGCAAACTAGCTAACTACATATAATAATGAATGGTAACATAAACTAAACAGGATGTTGTAACCACGACACGGTCATAACATTGAAGAATACTAATCACTAAATCGTTACTACAGAGCGAACACGAATATGAGTCCAAAAATCAGTCTGAAGGAACAATTGAGACGCTTAAAAGCGCACTAAAACCATGAACATCCGACCTCCAGAGGAAAGCGATAGACAAGTCACAACCCACCAAGACCGTATACAGATTAAAATGCCAAGTGCCAATCAAGAGCCCTGTTACTCCTAAATGATCAGTGTTCGAAGGAGCTAGATAACGCAATGTAAATAATAGAAAAGGGAAAATGAAACCCGAAGGTAATCAGAGTCCACAGCAGAAGCTGGTGGACCGTAACACCCATTTTCCGGTTGAATAACTAGTGACTTCTTTGCCAATACCTTAGACCAAAAAAGGCTACACCCAAATCCATTATAGATCGGTATGGCAACCGATAAGAATCGTTCAGACAGAAACTAAGCCATTGACATGGTCAAGACATTCGATTGGATTATAAAATGAACTAAATTTTATAGAAACTAAAATGCCCATGAGAATTACACATCTTGAACCAAGGTTCAAGGATAATTTAAAGGGATTACGTGGGCGTAATCCATTTTTAAGGGGGGTAGGCGCGTTGCGTTTTCATGGTGTTATGGCTAGTTCGTGGTGTTGTTTTGAATGCTATCTGTGAACTGTGTGTGGATTGGTTTGAATGCATAGTAGTCATAAATGAATGACTTGTTCATCTGGTTGCTATGAGTGCAGTACATAAATATTATGGGTACATTGTAGTATTATTGAGCCACAAATGTGGCGTGGTGCTTATAAGCACAAATGGTGAAATAGAACTGTGGAACTTGCGAGACATGATCCCTTGGTTAGAGAGAACGTAGTAAGGACTTGATCTTTGCACTGTGTGTGTTCCTACATCCACACGTGGGTTGTGTTTATGGGATTGTTATGTGTGTGTATGTACGCTCGGTTAGGAATGTATGTGTGTACTGTGGTTTACACCCCAGATTGTTATTTGTACATTGCTAATACCTTAGACTACTATGAAAACTTGTGAGAAGCCATTATTGTGGCATAGTGCTTATGAACACACTCGGGTAGTGAGAATTATGAAATGTGGGACCTGATCCCTAGGATTAACAAGAATGGAAAACATCAGTTAAGGAAGTAACAACTTCGAGACTAAGTTCCTTTAAGGGGTGTAGGCTGAAACAACCCTAATAATTAAAACGCATGAAATCATGAATATGAAAGGTGTGTTCAATAAACCGGCCACATCAATTTAACCAGGGTATAGCATATAACCTACGATACTAAGGGGCATACATATGACCATTAATATAGACAAGTCACAATGTAACATACGCATTGGTGCTCAGCGGTTTTTGACATTAACCGATGCAACTGAGCGAAATAAATTATTCCGGGTTAGGACATTTGTACACGAAACTAGTGTAGCACATTATCTAAACTAAAATAGATCGGGTACTTGTGTCTCATAACTATTGTACAACACAACCTATACTACGAGACACATAATATACGAAATACGTTATCGGTTACGAACACGTACAAGTAACAGTATAACGCAAGGACTTGTACAAACCGATTTATACTTCACGACATAGGTAATAACCCAATTATCAAGGTTCTACTAAACTCAATTATAAAACTACAATACCATCAGTCCCACTCTTGTAGCAGTCAAGAATCCTACAATTCCTATTAAGCCCCACAAATATCACCCAGCTACGTACTATACCGATCCCGGCCATCGAAGAAAAGAAAGAAAGAAAGGAAAAGCCCCTGTAGCCTTTCCCATTCCCACCATGCAAATTACCCCCCTTGTTTTGCAACCGGAGCCCTGTTCTCCTCGCGAGTGCCTGCGACCCCAAGTCTCAGACCATTCGCTGCTTTCCATTTCCCCCAGGCATGCAATCTTCCCTGCTTTCCAAGAGATTGTCCCCCGTTCTCGCGTGTGAGTCTGTATCCGCAGGCAACCAATTAAACCACTGAACACTTCATTCCCCTTCATTTTACTTCTAACTGGCAAGGTAAATCGATGACAAACTCTTATTCTCCATTTCTTTGCTTCTTCTGTCCGAAACTTTCACCTGCTAACTTCTTTCCCCCACCTCTCTTGCACAACCTCTTCTGGAAATGCTCCACCTGAAACATACCGAGAATCCCCTAGAATAGATCTCCTCAAAAAGTACACTAAACTCCTCCAGACGTTAGCCAAAATCTGCCTGGAAAAAAAAGAACCATTCCATGGTGAGTACACTACCGGTTCTGTTTTGATGCTCCCTTACTTCTGTTTTCTCTTCTTTGTTATGTTCTGTCCGAAAGACCTTGCTTAATCCCTCTAAACTTCTACAATCTTTCACACAAGAACCGTGCATGCAAACCCGCTGGAGGATCTCCGAAAGTCTATGAGCAAAATCCTCTTCAAAGACCTTAAAGGTAAGCGCAAGCTATCCGACAGTGTTGGTTGTTTAAGTTCATCCCACCGTCTCTGTTTGTTGTTCGGAAGTTGAATATTAACTCCCTTTTTCTGCCTAACCCTCTGCATGCACGAGCTCCATTGGAAAAATTCCTCAAGGTCTCGCCGAGGATTACCCAGAAACTCATCCTCACTTTGTCTTGAATACGGGTTCCAAGGTGAGGCCACAAATGTTTCACTGTCTTATCTTTCTGTTTCAGTCCCGCTAAGGACATCATTTACTCTACTAATCTCTCGGTAAAATATTGGCAACTAATTTCAAAACCTTTCTTTTCTTGAGCATGTCCGATTGTAATGGCAAGAGCTCTGTGTCAAACTTCCAATCAAAACCGAAGAGCAAAGCCAAGGAGTAAACCCCCTCCTGAGTAAGGTAAACTCTACCAAAAAACCTACCAATTAACACTCGCTGTTTAAATATAAAGTGGCCAACAAACTGAGCTTGGCACTTACCCTGTTTAGGTGCGAAAACATACCAAGGGATATCAAGAACTACCCAGGATGAAACAACCCCAGAACCCCAAGGTTGTAACCGAACTCTTACATTAAAACCATGCTTGAACTGGTGTAGAATTCTGTTAAGAAACATGACTAAACCAATACTGAAAACTTGGGTGAACTAATGCTAAGAACCTAGGGTGCTAACGGTATAATTTTTGGACAGAAAATAGGCTTGGGATGAAAGTATGAATTTTCTTGTTTCAGATGACCAAGGAAAGTTAGGTTGTGAACTGTTTTCGTAGCAGCAAGGGAACAAATATATTTGGGCTGAAACTTTGTGGTTTTCCTAACATCTTATATGTATGGGATTATTAGGAGTTAATAGCCAATAAATTATGAAGCCCTAAGTAACCAAATGGAATAGCTGCCTTAGAGTTAAACAACATGTAAATGATTCAGAAAATTCGGTACAAATCTACCAACAAAAAAAAATTATTGTAGGAATGAGTTTAAGTTCTGTAGCTCATACCTACTTATAACTGAAATTCAGAAACGAAATATAGGTTGTCCTGGCAAGTGAGTGAACCTAAAACTTTGCTAAGACACTCACCTAAGTAGTAAAACAATCTAGTAATGGTTGGACAAAACCAGCAGCGCATCGAAACTAGTAGTAGAAGTAGGAAATTGTAGAGGCTCAACTTCAATTTCTCTGCAGCTCTTGTCAGTTCTGTATTGGAGTGTTTAATGAAGTTAATAGCATTATTTTGGGTTGTTCTAAGTCTAAAAAACCTTACTAAATCACCTAACTAGGTGGGTACACAAGTTGGGGGAAAAGTAGCAGCTAGATTAACAAATAGTAAGGAAGATAGAAGAGGAGCTACCTAGTTATGTGTGGCAGTTTTGCATCAGTTTTTTTCGGTTCTGTATAATAAACTTTCAGAAGTGTAGTAGTCTTGTTTTGAGTGGTTTTTAAGTTCAAACCCTTCCTAAACATATAGCTTGTTGGGTATAAATTTTGGGTGGAAGTGGGGACTGGTTAACAACCAAAAAGAAAGCTTATAAAGGAGCTGCACAGGAATTTGTTTTTCATCTCTTGTAGAGTAACAATTTTTGTATAGTAAACTTTTAGAGGTATTATCAGTATTGTTTTGTGTTTCTCTGAAGTTTAAAACCCTTATAAAACACTTGACTAGACGGGTAAACACTTTGGTAAAAAGTATAAGTCAGTTAATTAGCTAAAAGGAAGCTTGAAGAGAGGTATACACAGTTTTAGAGTTTTCTGTTTCTACAATCTGTTGTTCAGTATAACTGATTTACCAAAATACTAGGAGTGTTATGGTGGTTTAAGAATGAACTCAAGGCATGGTTGAAGAGGTGAATTAAGTCTGTATACACTTTGGGAAGGAAAAGAATCAAGGTAATGCAAGATAGGAGAATTGTACTAAAGTGGTGTCTTCAGTTCTGTTATGATCCTAGTTTCTGTCGAGATGAATTCCAAGACTGTCATCAGAACTGTGTCAGTTGGCGGTGAGTACAAAGAAAAAAAAACCTTGCTATGATGCTTGGCTAACAGGAAATACTTTAGATGATTAGAATCTACTTTAATCAAACAACGAGAACCTGCTGAATTAGTAAACCTGTTTCCGGTACTATATATTTACTTCACTAGGGACTAAAAACAGAAGGGTAGAATGGTCGATGAACTAGTAAGTTGAGTGGTGCTGGGTGACTATTGTATTAGCTTCCTAAGGGTAGAAACGATAGTTTTTAACAGACTGGAATCGAGTATGATGAGTACCAAAGTCTATGAGCAACACCCATAGTTCTGTGAGCTGGTGTCGATTTCATAACAGTTCAGTATAAACCAGTTAAGGGAACCAGCGATGAGAAGAAGGATACACCGATCTGTGTGAGCTGAAGCCTTGTATTAATGAGTGTCGAGGGTTTAGGTTACGATTCTGGAAATATGGAGTGAATGTGTCGGGGAGATAATACTAAGGAGCTAGGGAAGGAAGTCACAAGAGTGTTAACTAAACAGCTTGGTCAAAACCAGATAATAGATAAAGGCTTGAGTGCTGAAAACTTCACGAAAGGAATGTAGAAACTCAGCTGTGTAAGTTGGGGAGTTTGGGCTGGAAATAGATAATGGTTGTAGATTAAATTGGTCACATTTCATTACCCAACACACTCTACAACATTAACTAAGGCTAGGACCATGTTACTTAGCAAACCGGTAATATGTATGTTTTAGGAGTTAGATACAGTCTATGAAAAATCCTTGGATGAGTTACAGGGCATGAACGAAAGGGGTAGAAAATCCCTGGGGCGAATGCTAAATAAATGAGAAATGAGTTTGGGAACTAAGACAACTAATAGGAACTAATCAGAAAGCGACATCCAAATCCTTGTTCCAGATTGTCGAATTCTGTTGTTTTATATAACCAAGTGACAGGAGTCTTTCAGAGTGTTGAATTGGCTTGATATTAAACCCGAAATCCTAGTATTACATGGGCTAGATTGGTAAAACGCCTTAGGAGAATCGAACATCAGGTGGGGACCTAAACAAGGAGTAAAATAAGGACATGAGTAGTTGGTGTTTTAGTTTCTGTTGGGCTTTCGGTTCAGTATAGATGGGTCTCCAGTTGGTTAGTGGTGCTACATTAGGAATTGGTTATGAATATAAAACCGTGCTAAGATGCCTTTTAACCGAGGTACAGTTTAGGCAGCTTGGAACTAAATCTCTGTTGAACTAAGAATAGGAAATAACCAACCTAATGAGCATAGAAGTGGAGAAGTATTCCTTAGTGTTGAGTATCAACCCGTAACCGTTGGGTTAGTTTGAGAGGGATTAATAATATGGGGTCTAGAATTATAACCCGATCAATAAATCGAAACAATGCACACTTATATGAATCCGAAAGGGTATTTAGGAATAATACTAGAGGATACAAGAGGGTTGTATTGGGAAAAGTTCGAGGTACCTTAAATGTTACTGCTTGACTAAAACAATGGACCCAAACCCAACGGAGTGAGTAGGTCCAACGTTGGAAACTATAACACTTAAGGCTAAGACAAACAATATGAATAGAACTACGAACAATAACGCATGATCGAACGATCTAACCCGCTCGAATAATTATTACAGGAGTGAATTCCACGAGCAGCGGGAAACCCTTGTGCAAGTATCTGTGACAACTATTTTAAGGTATGGACATGTGTGGTTCGTATGTTGCCGTGTTACACGGCTTGTGTGCTGTGTGCCTTGTTTGATTATGACCTTAAGACTAATGCATGGAAACGGTTGTTTGTTTTACCGTGCTTATCTGTCTGTTGTGAGCTTGTGTAAAGCATGTGAATGGATTGCTTATTTTCCATGCTTACCTGCTTGCCATTATTGTGCATATTGCTCACGCGCACATAGTAGTGTAGTCCCTTTCTCGTTGATGAAACCTTGAGATGAAACACAACGAACCTCGTAAACAAAACAAAGGAACTACATAAAGGGAAAACTCCTCTTAACTATAGAGGACCTTTAATGACACCCACTATGATGTCGAACTATCAATGATAATGATAAGCCAATACCCGTTAAAAGGAATAGGGAGACGGACCCTTTGTATCCGGGGTAGAGACCAATAATATAGAAGGAATAGGGAGATGGACCCTTTGTATCCGGGGTAGAGACCAATGATATCAAAAGTAATAGGGAGACAGACCCTTTGTATCCGGGGTAGAGACCAATACTATAGAAGGAATAGGGAGACAGACCCTTTGTATCCGGGGTAGAGACCAATGATATTAAAAGTAATAGGGAGACGGACCCTTTGTATCCTAGGTAGAGACCAGAACATAAAAAGGCATAGGGAGACGGACCCTTTGTATTCGGGGCAGAGGCTAGTAACATTGAAAAGGAATAGGGAGACAGACCCTTGGTATCCGGGGCTGAAATACCCCAAATTATTAAAGCATGGATTAAATATTTAATCATATTAATTAAGGCCTAAACATGCCTTAAAAGTCAACTGAGAACAACAGTGGTCAACATAAAACAAGATGTTGCACCCTTTGACTGTTAAGGGTAAATAAATACCCAAATAAACTTCTTAGGACCTAAAAATTTGTCCTAAGCATATTAACATACTACTAAACATATTATAACCGTTGGACAACACTCCAACACAAAGAAAAAGCATTTACATGCTTCAAGGTCAAAAAGGGCAAAAAGGTGCTCTAGGAAAACCTTAAAAATCAAAGGACCTCTAAATGATATAAAATTGAATTACATGATCAAATATCATGTAAGGAACACAACAAGACTGTTGTCAAAGAAAACAGAGCTCAGAAACACCATGCAACACAAAATGTGCGCTAAAACTCCTTAAAGCACGTTTTTGTGAGATTGCCTTTTAAATTGATTTTTAATGGGCTTAAAAATTATAATTATCCTTAAATATGATATTTAATCATATTATATCATATTAGGAATTTAATTTCCAAATTTTACAGATTTTTACAAATTTAATATTAAAATATTAATAAAACCCTAAAGTGGGGCCCGCATGAGTCAATATTGACCAAGCATGGTCAATGGTCAATTAATTGACCCATTTGGACCAAGGAAAACCGGCTGGCAATAAGAGAGGAGGCAGCTTGCAATAATTGTTGGACAAATTGATACCTAACTTCAATTTACAATAGTAAAACTTACTTTTTCAATTATTTCCAACCTTTCCCACTTCTTCCTTCCTCCTTGTCCGATCCCAGCCTCTCCAACCGAGCTCTCCTCCTTCCTAGCAGCTCTCAAGCTTTGTTCTTGAGCATGGAAGGCAGATCTAACTCCTAAGCTCTTAAGGTAAGTGTTTTAATGTCATTTTTAGCTCTTTTTCTTCATCTTCTCACCACCAACACCTAGATTTCGTGGCTCATCAATTCCTATGGCTTATTCTCAGTGTTCTAAGGTTAGAAAAAGAGCTAAACTCGGTTGAGACCAGTAGAGGGACCAAGGTTGTCCAAATCTACATTTTAAGGTAAAAATGTGCTTTAAGCTCATAACTTTTGATTCCCTTCGAGTTTGGCTGTGAAACTTTGGTCATAGCCTCATCTTCTTCTCCTTTTCATGTGGAATCTGTTGGTTAGCCATTTGGAGCAAGGGTGACCGAGATCCAAGAGAAATACTCTCTTTTAAGGCATTTTTCCAAGGTAAAACCTAACAAAAAGGTAGCATTTCGAGATCTAACTATTTCCCATGTCAATATGGTGGATCTAACACCTTGTGGTGTGTTTGGTTCAGGTCGAAACCACTTAGAACTTCCCTTGCATTTTTAAGGTGATTTTTGCCTTAAATCCTACATTAAATTACTCCTTATGGTTAGATCTTTCTTGGAGACTAACTAGGCCTTGTTTGCTGTTTGAAACATGCAAGAGAAGCTTTGGAAATTTTATCTAAGGCTGGCCGAATTCAAACAAGGAATTATTCAAGCTAAATCAAGGTATAAATCACTTAAACATTAACCTTGCTAAGTTAAAATGTTCTAAGATATTTCTATATTAATTGCCATGAGAGAACATGGTAATAAGGTCATTTTTGACCTTAAAATGTTTAAAATGGCTTAGTAAATTTATCTAAGTGATTAAGTAACATAAATGTCAAATTTAAGACATTATGTGGAAGTTTGGTAATTAAATGGAAAGTGTGTGGTAAGGCCGAGAATTATAAGTGTTTTTGGGACATTTATGTGTAATTTATTTTGCAAGCCAATGTTTGTAATAAGGCCATGTATTTTAGGCCATTTTATTTATGCATTTACAAGCTTTTAATTAAGTTTAAGTAGTATAAATGCATTACCGAAAATAAATGGGGTATTAGGTGTAATTAAATTAAATTTGGGGGCTTTAGAATAATAAGGCCGAAAATTAGAGTTAAAAAGGAGTTAAAATAAAGTTTATAAGATTTTATAAAGTTTTGGGGTTAAATGGTGATTTCTAGAAAGTTTGGGTGCAAACCGTAATTATTAAGAATTAATGGTCAAGGAAATATTAAGGTGGTCAACCTTGACCATATGCTAGGTTTTGACCAAATTAGATAAGTTAGATAACTTATTTAAGGTCTTATAATAAGATAAGTATTTAATGGTAATATTTTATAACATATGTGGTAAATATGTTATTACCAAAAATAAAGGGTGTACAATGGTATTTTAAAACACCCATGGGCTATTAGGAATTTTTAGGAATTTAATGGGTCGTTTTTGGAATTAAAATAAACTATATATGTATAATATATAGTTATTATGTCATTATGACACTTTGGAGAAATATAGATGGTGGAATGGTAAAATACCAAGAGTATATGGGTTAATAAGGATATTTATAACCCTTTGGTAAAATTTGGAGATTTTTAGAATTATATAAGAGTATTTATTGAGATATATGTATAATATATAGTTTTAATGATATTATCAAACTACATGTTATAAATTGGGCCTAATGACAATATAAAATGTATATTGAGGTCTATTAGGAATTTATGAAAAATAACCATAGGTTATACTCTTTTATAAGTTAGAAATGTTATATTGAATGGAATATATAACATGGTAAAAAGAAAGGGGTGATTTTGTAAATAAAGGAAATTATGGTTTAAGGAAAAGTATAAGGTTTAATATATGCCTATGAGGCAATACACAATAGTTTGGTATAAAAACTATAGGTTATAGGTTAAAGGAAATGAAAGTATCATAGCAAATGATATTAGTATTTTGGTATAACATTACATGATGTTATGTGGTCAAAAGGGAATTTAAATAAATTCAAGGGCTATACCGAATTAACAAGAGTTGGAAAATGAATTTTAGACTACGGTCTACTATGTTATAAATGTTATGACAACTAAATGGTATTAAGGTGGTTCAGATGGAATTAATATAAGGAAGGGTACTCACATAAAATAGTGTGACAAACTATAAATAAATGGGATTTATAAACTAAGGTACTTATGTAATAAACCTTAGGAGTTGTAAATGTACAACATAAAATGTTACTCATGTTAGGATAATAATCTTAATATAAGTTGTACAATATGATACAACTAATGGGAATAACCATCTAATAGGAGATGATAAAAAGTAACATAAAATATAAGAGTTTATTGAACTCATGGGAATTACCTATGTGGTAAATATATACATACACAAGAATAATGTATATAAGGTGGATATATATTTTGGTTGAAAACCATATGATTTAATGGTGGTGGTTATTTTTAAAAATAAATAAATAATAATAATAAATATAGTTACGAACTATAAGTTATGAGTTTTGGAAGCAAATATTATTTGCTAAAGATAAAGGGATTATACAACATGTCGAATTATAATGGATGATGGAAAAAAATATAATATAAGAATGCATGCATACATGCAACTATAGGTTACGTACCTAAACTAGATGTGGATAAGATTAAAAGAAATATAAGGAATTAAACTTAACAGTTGAAATAGTTTTGACGTACACGTTTTGAGTAACAAAGCCGACTGTTTCAGAAAAACCTGTAACAAACAACTGTAGAAAACAGGGGTGAACGGTCGGGGTTGCTTATTATTCGGAAATACCGGATGTAGTTAGTCATGGAGACTGACTTATAGTTTTATTACCGTTTAGAGTGTACTTCTGACAAGGATGCTTGATGAGCTAACGGACTACACAGAGCGTAGGATCTTGCTGATTCATACTCCACCGTAATACAATCAGGGTGAACGGTATGTAAAGGGGTTTGCCGAGTTGACCTAAGGTTGCTCCTTGGGCTCGGATTTGGTTGATATAACTTGTGTTATATGTGTGGATGCATGTATGTGATTGTGTGCTACTGCATTAATTATTTATGCACGAGCGTCCTATGGGACTAACACTACGTCGACTATAGATCGACTTATATAAACATACATATGCGTTGTGATGACATGACGGTTACTTGATATAATACCATGATATTAATATTAGGGATATGGTAACCTAAGTAAAACACTTAGGAACGAGTCACGACATTGTCGGTCTCTAGAGCATGGATCTCTAACATAAATATCACCTAGATGACTTCTAGGTATGCGTGACCCATTGGGCCGCTGGTTAATAAATATTCTCCATAAGACTAAGAGCAGATCTTAAACATTATGAGAGTGATGGTATGAGATTGAGGTGAGGAATCCCGGTGGTTTACGAACCACTTGGTTGCGCATTTGTGATCACTGAGGTGTTTCCTAATTGGATTCCGCTCCAGGTTATATCCAACGAGCCCAAATAGGTTCGTGGATCAGGTGGCTACGGCCTTTTTATGGACGTCTTACGAGACATAAGTGAGTCAGGGGCCTCCGGACCTCTGGCGAAATGAGCACCTTTGTGTGTACGGGGGACTACTGTCCATGGTGAGATTATCGGGTTGTCCTAACATGACGCCCTACTGACATTAATTAAACATGGTTGGATGGAGCCTACAAGGCTAAGGTAAATTAACTATGGGAACTGTACGCTACGGCGAATGTACATTGAACATATGGGCTTGAAAGCCAAACTAAAATAAATTGACAGTGGATGGTGAACACTACGGCGATTGTACATTGTACAAAATATTGTTGTTATTGCTCGATACGTTCGATATACAAATGTTGTTTGAAATATTCTATGAATGTTTGGTTTGGATGGATGATTAATGTTTATGAAAATTTGGATGGTTGATTATGTATATTATACATTTATGCTTCAGTTTTGATTATAACTGTAAAAAGGACAAGCATGAAACCAATCTAATAATAAGATGGTTAAAATGACAAGTGACCATTAGGGTCCAGGCCCGGCATACTCAGCGTCTATTGCTGATACTACACCATTTCAGGTTGTTGATCATTGTCGGAGCTGAAGAGCAGGAACAGGGTAGTTGGAGATGTTGTATGGTAATGAAGATGGTGTATGGTCTTATGGTAAGGTTATGTATTTTTCAGGATTGGGTAGACGCTCACTTGTCAACGTTTATGGTTTATGGACTTAGTATAATGTATAGGAGTTTCTCGTTATCACTGCGGTTAGCAGTTTATTTGTATTAGAAGTTGGATGTGGTTTGGCTACGTTGCTCGCATGGGCGAGTAATGGCCGGTGACACCCGAGTGAGTATTGTAATGGTTATTTGTTTTTTTCGCTGCGAGACGTTTTATTTATTGCTACGTGAGGGATTATATCGTGATTATGGAGAGGGGTGTTACAAAAGTGGTATCAGAGCGGAGTACCGCTCTGATGACGAGAAAGTAGGTTAAGACAGTGAGCTTAGGACTTGGGAAATATTGGGAAACATTTAGGAGGTACGAGACGATTCGTCTCAAAAGATATTGTGTCTAGAAACGCAAAATGCGTGACAGGATAGCCTTTAAGGCAACTTAATATCTATTGGTTGTGTACGGTAATTTACCGAGTATTTATGTGACATACTGTACTACATATGTCTGGTGGTACTAGAGGGCGTGGTGCTGGAAGAGGTAGAGGCGGTGACCCCGGCATTCCAGGAGTTGCTGAGACGGTTGCAGCCGTTCTTGCACAACTGGGTACTCAGATAGGAGGAGCACCAGCCCACCCGCCACAGCCCAGGGAAACAAACTGGCTGAAGTCAGTTAGCGAGACACGACCACCTACATATTCAGGGGAACCAGACCCCGTAGCTTTGGAACGTTACATCGTTGAACATGAGAAGGCCTATGAAGCGTTACAAGTACCTGACGACAAGAGGGTCGCTATTGCTGCTTTCCATCTGAAGGATGCAGCCAGCACTTGGTGGAGGTTGGTCAAGGACCAGCACCTGGCTACGCCCGACTTTTCGTGGGCTGCCTTTGTTGAATTACTAAGAGGGAAGTACTACCCGGCGCACCTCAAACAGAAGAAGCGCCATAAGTTTGAGACATTGACCCAGGGAGGTCTGACCGTGGACGAGTATTACGCTCGATTCATTGGTCTACTGGACTTCATCCCCGGTGTGGATTACTCAGAAACCGTAAAGATCGAGAAGTTCCGAGGAGGACTATTATTTCGCATCCAGATGGCGATGGGTGCTACCCTCTACACTACCATACAGGTATTAACATGAATGCCATAAATTCTTTACTTACTATAGTACCGTATAACCTTGTGAGAACTTACCAATGAGATTCCAGGAGTGTTATGATGCTGCCTCGAGGACGGAGCTAATGCTCCAGACTCGGGAAGAGACTCTAGGGGCAAAGAAAAGGAAGAACCCTGAAGGAGAGTCTGAGGGTGGAGGAGCATCTTCAGGCGATGGCCAGAAAAAGGGAAAGTAAGGACTTAACCCAAGCTTAAATACTTATCATACTAAATACCTTACGAATGCTAACCCGAAACCTTAAACAGGAAATTCTTTCCAAAGAAAGGGCAGCAGGGTCACCAGGGAAAGAAAGGAAAGAGCCCGTCCTGCAGTTGACCGGCCCAGTTATTGATGCTAAGCCTCTGAGATCTGCACCTCCTAAGGGTGAGAACACCTACCTCTTAAATACAAATATAACCTTAACCCCTATATCAACAGATTTTAACTTAAACTTAAATACTATCATCAGGCACCGGACAGCCCCAGCGCCATTTTTACTGTAAGCGTTGTGGGAAGGACCATCCAGGGGTCGACTGCGAAGGTCGCAAAGTCGAGTGTCGGTACTGCCACAAAGAGGGCCATAGGGAATTTGAATGTTGGATGAACCCAGAGAGCCGTAATTACAGGCAACCAAAGAATACTCAGAAGACCTCAGCTGGAGGATCTGGAGTACCACGAGGCGGTCAGGATGGCTAGACATCTGCTGATGCTGGAGCCCAGAAGGGCAAGGGAGTAGATAGGGCATGAGTACCCATACTCCATGAGACCGCTAGTAGAAGACTTTTACTTACTGTGTTGTGTGCTTACTTTGAATGTTAGAAGGAGCTATGTTATAAGTATGTGGGAGTGTGTCATTGACCACTCACCTTTTGTGTAAGACTTTGGGATTAGTTGTGTGTACTCAGTACCAAAAGCTTTAAACCTTGACGGATATATATATAAACATGATGTTAATGCTTACATTACCATGTAGCCTATACTCTACGACACAGAGTCAATGAGACCGGGAATTACTGAACCAGAATTTCCACCTGTGGCATGCCTGCTGCTTGCCATTGCAAGCGCTAGGTGACAGTACCCTGAAAATTTCCATCTGCCTTGCGACTGCTACAGCAAGTGCAGCGACAGCAACAGCAACAGTAACAGCTACTGCAAATGCAACGCAACAAAACTACTTTTTAACCTTTAATAAAAAAAAAACTGTTGTTCAAACCTTTTCATTGAAACCTGGAGATTAGAAAGCTATGCAATTTTGGAAGGACCGATAGTCCAACCACTGCAACTGGACACAGTATACAGCCACTATGACTGTAAAAAAAAAACATACACACACACACCAGTTTAAACGTTCGAGGAAGTTTCAGACAGGGCTATTAGCCAAATACCATTAGAGTATACTTACATTTAATGCTAATCACTACCGTGATAATGTTCAGTCCTTATGGACAAGCATACCCTTGGTAGATGCACCCCGTCAGTGAGGATGGTTGGGAAGTAAAGAGCCAGTGCTCACGCTATTATGCAATCTGCAATACATCCAATTACGATGGAGGGGAGAGAAAAGGGACAATATGACTATGGATGAGACATGATCAGAAAAAAAACAGGGAGAAAAAGGAAAATGTGTTGTACTCAATGAGATCAAAAAAAGAGGAGAAACAAGTTTGCTAATATAGCACGGATTTTACTTACACCGAGTTGAATAATACCAGTCTATGATACGAATTACCACGGATGCCACAAAGGCAATAACACTTATTACGGGATAACCGATAACACGAACTATTAGACAAAAAAAGGGCAGAAGCAAAAAGACAAAAAAAAAACAGAAGCAAAAAGAAGACCAAAAAAAAAAGAAGAACAAAAAAAGGGATATCCATCAAAGGGAGATTGACAAAAGAATACTTCACAACAACCGTGTGACAGACATTACCAGTTTACTAAACGAGACATGGGACGACCGCACTCCGTTCGGAGCATGTGGGCCTGACAGACTTATTTATAAGTTAGTCGGGTAAGTAGTAATGTATCAGTACGGTACCCCATGCAAGTAGACAGGTAGTGTTAGGAACACGAGAAGTAGTCAACTCCATCTCTACGGACAGTAAGACGGATTACCTCGAAGATGGACGAGAAGAGCCGCAGTTAAACAACGGACTAGTGGAAAAAAAAAGAGAACTTCAACAGAGAACAGTGAACAGGGAAACAATTCAAGGATAGGAACCAAAAAAAAAGCAACAAGAAAACCTATTATGGACGAAAATATGTAGAATCCTCATAAGGATCGAGTAATTCTTACAATCCAGAGGAAACTACCAGATGATATGGATAAACGCGTGACTACGCGAGAAGAAAAGATAAAGCTATATGATAGCAGAAATCTTGCTTAAAGAACAATGGATTTGGAATGTACCACTCATAGGACAATTCGCACATCTTATCTGTTTGACTCATGAAATATTAGCTGTTGAGCGTTTACGCCTCTGCACTCTGTATGACTGAGTGTTTTGGTATTGCACTCGTGCAGTTATTAATCTTGTGGAAATGCTGAAAGATAAAGTGGATATCAACAAGAGTGTAAAAAAAAAAGAACTACAACAGTGTGTTACTCCGGAGCAAAATCACCAGGAGACATGGATGACAAACATCATCTTTGTGGACATATAGGCTGGTACGTCTTAGTATTACAAAGACAAGTGCAAAGAGCACTAAGTACTAACAGTAGCCAATGTCACATTACATCTCAAACTGAATATCAGTGAGAGAAGACACACGCATATATGCTAGTGATCCAAACCAGTGGATTCACAAAAAAAAAAAGGCAAATTGAGCCTTTGTTCATGGGTCTACACCTCATACGGAGCGAGTGGGCCCAAGAATGAATTGGGAGAGAGCACAAAAGTCAGTGCCTCACCTTTTATAATTGTGGAGCCTGAAGGCTAGAATTATACCCGTCTCTCTGATATGAGGATAATCCACGAGTTGGAGAACTCTTTGAGAGCCAAGTATCCAGCGCTCCTTGTTGAGCGGCTGTTGTATACTTGTGGGGTACGGGGGCGTAACCCTTTTTAAGGGGGGTAGAGCCTCTTGGCTGTGCACATGTGTGCACTTATTTTTGGCTGTTTGATATGCATTGCATGCAAAAAAAAAGAGAATTGGTGGTGTGCGGGGCATACGAGGTTGTTTGGTTAGTATGTGAATTATTTAGTATGCATAGCATACAGTGAATTGGTTTTCTTGGTTATGGTTGGTACGCGGGGCGTGCGTTGTTTGGTTGTTTGGGTGTGATGTACACTTGAAAGTATGTATCCTATGAGATACTTGTTTGAATGATTGTATGTACACCATGTGTGTAGTACTTTTCTTATGCTATCTGTGATATGCATTCATATTGCTTTATAGAATGATTACATATGGTATTGCCTAGATACGAAATGAATCATTAGATATGGAATGTGGAACAATGGAATGTTATGGACACCTCAGGAAGGTTGTCAGGACTTGTAGAACTGATAGGAAATGATGGTGCTGATGGATCACCTATATCCATATATGATTGAACTAACGCCACAACGTGATGGCTATGTGCTGTATAAGCGCAATATGATGTGTGTAAATGATATATCACATAGATATACATTATGGGAACAATGGGTAGTTATACATTTATATATACTTACCTATTTGATTAAGAGACTTCGGGACGAAGTCTTTTTAAGGGGGGTAGACTGAAATACCCCAAATTATTAAAGCATGGATTAAATATTTAATCATATTAATTAAGGCCTAAACATGCCTTAAAAGTCAACTGAGAACAACAGTGGTCAACATAAAACAAGATGTTGCACCCTTTGACTGTTAAGGGTAAATAAATACCCAAATAAACTTCTTAGGACCTAAAAATTTGTCCTAAGCATATTAACATACTACTAAACATATTATAACCGTTGGACAACACTCCAACACAAAGAAAAAGCATTTACATGCTTCAAGGTCAAAAAGGGCAAAAAGGTGCTCTAGGAAAACCTTAAAAATCAAAGGACCTCTAAATGATATAAAATTGAATTACATGATCAAATATCATGTAAGGAACACAACAAACCGTTGTCAAAGAAAACAGAGCCAGAAACACCTTGCACACAAAATGTGCGCTAAAACTCCTTAAAGCACGTTTTTGTAATCGCCTTTAAATTGATTTTAATGGGCTAAAAATTATAATACCTTAAATATAATATTAATCATATTATATGATATTAGGAATTTAATTCCAAATTTACAGATTTTTACAAATTTAATATTAAAATATTAATAAAACCCTAAAGTGGGGCCCTGAGTCAATATTGACCAAGCATGGTCAATGGTCAATTAATTGACCCATTTGGACCAAGGAAAACCGGCTGCAATAAGAGAGGAGGCAGCTTGCAATAATTGTTGGACAAATTGATACCTAACTTCAATTTACAATAGTAACTTACTTTTTCAATTATTTCAACTTTCCCACTTCTTCCTTCCTCCTTGTCCGATCCCAGCCTCTCCAACCGAGCTCTCCTCCTTCCTAGCAGCTCTCAAGCTTTGTTCTTGAGCATGGAAGGCAGATCTAACTCCTAAGCTCTTAAGGTAAGTGTTTTAATGTCATTTTTAGCTCTTTTTCTTCATCTTCTCACCACCAACACCTAGATTTCGTGGCTCATCAATTCCTATGGCTTATTCTCAGTGTTCTAAGGTTAGAACAAGAGCTAAACTCGGTTGAGACCAGTAGAGGGACCAAGGTTGTCCAAATCTACATTTTAAGGTAAAAATGTGCTTTAAGCTCATAACTTTTGATTCCCTTCGAGTTTGGCTGTGAAACTTTGGTCATAGCCTCATCTTCTTCTCCTTTTCATGTGGAATCTGTTGGTTAGCCATTTGGAGCAAGGGTGACCGAGATCCAAGAGAAATACTCTCTTTTAAGGCATTTTTCCAAGGTAAAACCTAACAAAAAGGTAGCATTTCGAGATCTAACTATTTCCCATGTCAATATGGTGGATCTAACACCTTGTGGTGTGTTTGGTTCAGGTCGAAACCACTTAGAACTTCCCTTGCATTTTTAAGGTGATTTTTGCCTTAAATCTACATTAAATTACTCCTTATGGTTAGATCTTTCTTGGAGACTAACTAGGCCTTGTTTGCTGTTTGAAACATGCAAGAGAATCTTTGGAAATTTTATCTAAGGCTGGCCGAATTCAAACAAGGAATTATTCAAGCTAAATCAAGGTATAAATCACTTAAACATTAACCTTGCTAAGTTAAAATGTTCTAAGATATTTCTATATTATTGTGAGAGAACATGGTAATAAGGTCATTTTTGACCTTAAAATGTTTAAAGAAATGGCTTAGTAAATTTATCTAAGTGATTAAGTAACATAAATGTCAAATTTAAGACATTATGTGGAAGTTTGGTAATTAAATGGAAAGTGTGTGGTAGGCCGAGAATTATAAGTGTTTTTGGGACATTTATGTGTAATTTATTTTGCAAGCCAATGTTTGTAATAAGGCCATGTATTTTAGGCCATTTTATTTATGCATTTACAAGCTTTTAATTAAGTTTAAGTAGTATAAATGCATTACCGAAAATAAATGGGGTATTAGGTGTAATTAAATTAAATTTGGGGGCTTTAGAATAATAAGGCCGAAAATTAGAGTTAAAAAGGAGTTAAAATAAAGTTTATAAGATTTTATAAAGTTTTGGGGTTAAATGGTGATTTCTAGAAAGTTTGGGTGCAAACCGTAATTATTAAGAATTAATGGTCAAGGAAATATTAAGGTGGTCAACCTTGACCATATGCTAGGTTTTGACCAAATTAGATAAGTTAGATAACTTATTTAAGGTCTTATAATAAGATAAGTATTTAATGGTAATATTTTATAACATATGTGGTAAATATGTTATTACCAAAAATAAAGGGTGTACAATGGTATTTTAAAACACCCATGGGCTATTAGGAATTTTTAGGAATTTAATGGTCGTTTTGGAATTAAAATAAACTATATAGTATAATATATAGTTATTATGTCATTATGACACTTTGGAGAAAATAGATGGTGGAATGGTAAATACCAAGAGTATATGGGTTAATAAGGATATTTATAACCCTTTGGTAAAATTTGGAGATTTTTAGAATTATATAAGAGTATTTATTGAGATATATGTATAATATATAGTTTTAATGATATTATCAAACTATATGTTATAAATTGGGCCTAATGACAATATAAAATGTATATTGAGGTCTATTAGGAATTTATGAAAAATAACCATAGGTTATACTCTTTTATAAGTTAGAAATGTTATATTGAATGGAATATATAACATGGTAAAAGAAAGGGGTGATTTTGTAAATAAAGGAAATTATGGTTTAAGGAAAAGTATAAGGTTTAATATGCCTATGAGGCAATACACAATAGTTTGGTATAAAAACTATAGGTTATAGGTTAAAGGAAATGAAAGTATCATAGCAATTGATATTAGTATTTTGGTATAACATTACATGATGTTATGTGGTCAAAAGGGAATTTAAATAAATTCAAGGGCTATACCGAATTAAAGAGTTGGAAAATGAATTTTAGACTACGGTCTACTATGTTATAAATGTTATGACAACTAAATGGTATTAAGGTGGTTCAGATGGAATTAATATAAGGAAGGGTACTCACATAAAAGTGTGACAAACTATAAATAAATGGGATTTATAAACTAAGGTACTTATGTAATAAACCTTAGGAGTTGTAAATGTACAACATAAAATGTTACTCATGTTAGGATAATAATCTTAATATAAGTTGTACAATATGATACAACTAATGGGAATAACCATCTAATAGGAGATGATAAAAAGTAACATAAAATATAAGAGTTTATTGAACTCATGGGAATTACCTATGTGGTAAATATATACATACACAAGAATAATGTATATAAGGTGGATATATATTTTGGTTGAAAACCATGATTTAATGGTGGTGGTTATTTTAAAAATAAATAATAATAATAAATATAGTTATGAACTATAAGTTATGAGTTTTGGAAGCAAATATTATTTGCTAAAGATAAAGGGATTATACAACATGTCGAATTATAATGGATGATGGAAAAAAATATAATATAAGAATGCATGCATACATGCAACTATAGGTTACGTACCTAAACTAGATGTGGATAAGATTAAAAGAAATATAAGGAATTAAACTTAACAGTTGAAATAGTTTTGACGTACACGTTTTGAGTAACAAAGCCGACTGTTTCAGAAAAACCTGTAACAAACAACTGTAGAAAACAGGGGTGAACTGTCGGGGTTGCTTATTATTCGGAAATACCGGATGTAGTTAGTCATGGAGACTGACTTATAGTTTTATTACCGTTTAGAGTGTACTTCTGACAAGGACGCTTGATGAGCTAACGGACTACACGGAGCGTAGGATCTTGCTGATTCATACTCCACCGTAATACAATCAGGGTGAACGGTATGTAAAGGGGTTTGCCGAGTTGACCTAAGGTTGCTCCTTGGGCTCGGATTTGGTTGATATAACTTGTGTGTTATATGTGTGGATGCATGTATGTGATTGTGTGCTACTGCATTAATTATTTATGCACGAGCGTCCTACGGGACTAACACTACGTCGACTATAGATCGACTTATATAAACATACATATGCGTTGTGATGACATGACGGTTACTTGATATAATACCATGATATTAATATTAGGGATATGGTAACCTAAGTAAAACACTTAGGAACGAGTCACGACATTGTCGGTCTCTAGAGCATGGATATCTAACATAAATATCACCTAGATGACTTCTAGGTATGCGTGACCCATTGGGCCGCTGGTTAATAAATATTCTCCATAAGACTAAGAGCAGATCTTAAACATTATGAGAGTGATGGTATGAGATTGAGGTGAGGAATCCCGGTGGTTTACGAACCACTTGGTTGCGCATTTGTGATCACTGAGGGGTTTCCTAATTGGATTCCGCTCCAGGTTATATCCAACGAGCCCAAATAGGTTCGTGGATCAGGTGGCTACGGCCTTTTTATGGACGTCTTACGAGACATAAGTGAGTCAGGGGCCTCCGGACCTCTGGCGAAATGAGAACCTTTGTGTGTACGGGGGACTACTGTCCATGGTGAGGTTATCGGGTTGTCCTAACATGACGCCCTACTGACATTAATTAAACATGGTTGGATGGAGCCTACAAGGCTAAGGTAAATTAACTATGGGAACTGTACGCTACGGCGAATGTACATTGAACATATGGATGGGGCTTGAAAGCCAAACTAAAATAAATTGACAGTGGATGGTGAACACTACTGCGATTGTACATTGTACAAAATATTGTTGTTATTGCTCGATACGTTCGATATACAAATGTTGTTTGAAATATTCTATGAATGTTTGGTTTGGATGGATGATTAATGTTTATGAAAATTTGGATGGTTGATTATGTATATTATACATTTATGCTTCAGTTTTGATTATAACTGTAAAAAGGACAAGCATGAAACCAATCTAATAATAAGATGGTTAAAATGACAAGTGACCATTAGGGTCCAGGCCCGGCATACTCAGCGTCTATCGCTGATACTACACCATTTCAGGTTGTTGATCATTGTCGGAGCTGAAGAGCAGGAACAGGGTAGTTGGAGATGTTGTATGGTAATGAAGATGGTGTATGGTCTTATGGTAAGGTTATGTATTTTTCAGGATTGGGTAGACACTCACTTGTCAATGTTTATGGTTTATGGACTTAGTATAATGTATAGGAGTTTCTCGTTATCACTGCGGTTAGCAGTTTATTTGTATTAGAAGTTGGATGTGGTTTGGCTACATTGCTCGCATGGGCGAGTAATGGCCGGTGACACCCGAGTGAGTATTGTAATGGGTTTTTGTTTTTCCGCTGCGAGACGTTTTATTTATTGCTACGTGAGGGATTATATCGTGATTATGGAGAGGGGTGTTACAGGGGCAGTGGCTAGTAACATTTAAAAACAACAGAGAGAGAGAGCTATCCGGGAATGGAGGATTGGCTATGGACAAGACGTACTCCAAATTGTGGTGACAAGAGAACTCTCAAATAATCATTAAAAACCATGGAAGGATTGGCACCTACAGGGTATGGTCACGGGATCTAAACTATATCCCCAGACCTGGTGCCAAGAAAGAGAAAGAAAATACACATTATGGGAACAAGAGAAAAGAAATGAAAACACACAACGCTCGAATGATCCCATAGTGAGGATCATGAGTATAACATACCTATGCACACGTTTTATTATGTATATGATTGCTGTTGTGATACTAGCAGCTTGTTGTGCTTGGTTGTTGTTGCTAATGTTTTGCTACCTTTAAGTGTGTATGATACTATGATGTACTGTGGTGTATTTTACTGCTTTATTATAGCATGTAAATTGACTTAATAATATTCGACCAAGTAGTCGTGTAGCCCGACAACATACGGGCTACACACGTTCATACTCAGCGTAGTTTGCTGAGTCCTTTACCGTCTAATTTTTTTTCAGGTATTGTGCCGGACGATAACGGAGCGTAGGCGGGGTGGCTACCATGGGGGTAGACCATCAAGGCATGACTTTTAAGTTTGTAGTAGTATCTGTAATATATGGGTTGTTACTAAACCCGAGATGTAACTCTTAGTTCATGATTTGGTAATTTTGTTGTAGACATTCGGTATTTGAGGATAGTACTTTATGCTGCATATGAGTTTTGATAGAGGGCTGTTTCCAGTCATACAGACCGTAACTTGGTGTTGGAAGTGTGGTTGTGTCAACCACGTGGGTGGTTGGCGTCTGTGACACCCGGATGGAGTCTATTCCGCTACATAGTTAACTTGTAGTATGGCGAGGAACGATGTTTGTATTGTTGGATGTTTATTCGGGGGTGTTACAAATACCCTCTCGGCAGCTTGGAGGAAAATTCAACCCAGCACTTAAACATGTTTAATACAACAAAATAAGATATGGTCACACTCCAAGCATGAGCTAACCATAAGGAACAATTAAATGTAAGATTTAAGGCAAAAATCTACTTAAAAAGGAAAGGTAGTCTCAAGCAAGTTTCGGCATGAATCAAGAACACCATATGGTGTTAAATTCACCATAAAAACATGGGGAATAGCTAGACAACAGCAAGTTGCTATGGTAATAGATTTTACCTTGGAAAAATGCCTTAAAGAATGAATTTTCTCTTGGTTTTCGGCCACTCTTGCTCCAAGTGGTTAACACACTGAACCAACATGAAAATATGAAGATTATGAGTATATAAACTCATAGAAAACAGACCAAGAAAACCGGATGTAGAAGGAAACTTCTTAAGGTATGTGCAGAATGGATTTATCGTGAGTGATTAGAAGAGGCGTAGTTATTTAAAGAAAGAAATTAATACTCAAAATATCCGTCGGGCTGCAAATTATAACCCGGTCGCAGTAGTATAGAAGACAGAAGCGGCCGGGGTCAAACCGTGGGACTTATAGCGAGCTAAAATAGTTCCTAAGCTTGTCACAAAAAGGGGGGAAGTTAATTGACTTGTTTTTGAGAAATTAAAAAGCAGATTAAGTTACTGAGTGCAGATGAATTAAGTGGAACTCCGGGTTCAGGTTTTATATAATCTGATCAATTATGCTATCTCTACCGGTTTAATAAATTAGTTTGGCAAAATTCCTGTTATTATCCTAAGGACTAAGTCATAGACCCTTAAGAACTCATTTACCAGAAAATGCTCGGTCTAATCAAGGTTCGAGCAATACTATGTAAACGGACGTTAAATTCGAGGAATTATAATTGCATCTGTAAATACTAACTTATTAAATCATAATAAGTTTTCTCCAGATTTACGGCTTAAATAACCTGTCTATTTATCACCTGGTCTGATCAAAATAGACTTAGGAAAGCATTTTAATAAATTCATGTAATTTATTAAAATGGTGAGAGAAATCCTTTAAACGTAACAAACTGTATTTATTAAAACCGGTAGAAATATTGATTACATAATTAAACAAACCATAATTAAAAACCTTGCCCGGGGCAAATCATCCTTAGCCAGACATATTAACTGGTAATAAATCTGACAGAGGTTGGACGTAATAACAGCACGGAGACGTGATTAGTGAATGGAGAAATGGAGAGGTCGAAGAGTGAAACATGTACGTAGGCTATTATAAGTGAAGTGGGTGAATTAGAGAATTAATGGAGTGAAATGGTATACGGGAGCGATTTACTGGAAGAGAATGAGATGAGGTGAGTGTGAGTGATTTTCAGGTTTTCTCCGTGCACTGGTATAAGGTTGCAGTGGATGGTTATTTATAGAAGAAAGGAAGACTACGTAGAAGACTTGCAGTTGATTGCCTCTGTTGATTTCTTCACTGATTGAAGCATTGATTGCTTCATTTAATGCAGGGGACAGGAGCTGTGGTAGATAGATAAGGCGAGTTGCAGAGTCGCGCGAGGAAGAAAACTATGTTCGGGCGCGATTTTAGTCTTGTCCGCCTGTGGAAGACCGCCTGATAAGTGGCGGTTGGTGGTGTGGTGTCCGCCTGGGAGACCGCCTGATAGTAGGCGGTTGGTGTGGTGGTGTCCGCCGGGCGGTTGAGCATGGTGGTGTCCGCCAGTTATGGGGCGGTTGCACCCTTGACCGTGGCCTATTTTCCTTCAAACTTTGACCGGCTCTAGATTCTTCGTTTGGACTCCGTTTTCTGAGCCGTTTGCGTCTACGCGTTCGTCTCTTTGTCTACTTCACTCCCGGCTTGGTTTTCCTCATGTTAAACCAATAATTTTGTGAGATAAACAATAAAACATAAACTAGAGGAAAACTAACCGAAGTGGAGAAATGAGCAAGAAAAGTGCTAATATAATACATGAAATACACCTAAATAACATGCTCATTTAGACACTTATCACACCCCCACACTTATCTTTTTGCTTGTCCTCAAGTAAAACCATGTACCTAAGCAAGTAGGAAATGCTCAATACTAACAAATATTATTATGAAGGGTAGGATAAAAAAGTCAATAGTTCATGATCTCTAAAACTTATTGAGGAGTGTGAAAAAATTATCTGCTGGTGGCATAGGTGTGCTCAGGGTAAAAACAAAATATAGAGTTTCGGGGTATGATCTAAGGCACTTCAATGTTTTTTTGTTTTAGGCGACTCCGAGAGCTTTTACCATGGCCAACTTCTCTCAAGAATGGGCATTGAGGAGAAAATAAAAGGAAGAAAAGATTTATGCATTTGCTTCACTTTGCATGAGGGATGAGAAAATGTAGGCATAGTGCCTTGTATTCAAGAACACTCAACTCTCTTTTGTTGGTTACCAATGGTGTCTCGAAAGTCCCTATTTTTTGTACTCTTCTTCTTTTTTTTTTACAGAAAAATACCCCTTAGCAATCCCTAAGAGAGAAGACAGAAAGAAACCCTGAGTAATAAAATCCAACCATTTGCAGATTATTTGGTCATACCGCATATAAAAATGCTCCTCAAAAGTAATCAAATGAAAATTTTTTTAAAAAATTTGTACCCTTTATCCCACAATTCATAATAGTATTTGTTTTTAAAGAGAACAACCTACATTAGCAGGGTACATAATTCAATTTTTGAACAAATGCGAGGTAAGCAGAAGATAAGCAGAGAGACTTAACAATTTTAAGCATTTAGATGACCTGAAAAGGCTCTTCCCCCACACTTAAGCTTTAAGCAATGCCCTCATTGCGTAGATGAACTAAAATTAATAAGGCATGCAATTAGTAAAGGAAAGAGTGTACTCCCCAGATTTCGTAGAGTGTGTAGAGCTCCCCTACACTTGAGTGTTGTTGTGGAATGTCATGAATTTTAACCTGTAAAGAATATTCTACACAGCGAGAAGAACTCAAGTGAAGCCTGCATTTTATTATAGCAAATAAAAGGGAAATATAGTACAAAAAGGAAAAACATATTAAATTAAAGGAAAGATAAAAGATAGATAGTGGGTTGCCTCCCACCGAGCTGCCCGGGTTTAACGTCTCTAGCTAGACGTATTTGACCAAGTTTTAGTTTGGAGAAGATTCTGAGGGCAAATTATCCCGCTGTTCTTGGACAAAATAAGTAGCAGATAGGTCAGTTGAAATATTGGAATGAGAATTATACCTTTTAAGACGTGCCCCGTTGACCTTGAAAGTTTCGCCTTGTTTGTTCTGGAGTTCAAAGGCACCGTACGGGGTCACACTAACAATTTGAAAAGGGCCGGCCCAATGTGACTTGAGCTTCCCAGGGAAAATCCTTAATCGCGAGTTATATAAGAGAACCCAATCACCAATTTCGAACTCCTTCAGGATCATCCTGTCGTGGAACTTTTTGGTGCGCTCTTTATAGATCTTAGCATTCTGGTAAGCCTGATCTCGCAGCTCTTCTAATTCGGTAAGTTGGAATTTTCTCTTCTCTCCTGCAGAAGTCATGTCAAAGTTTAGGGCTTTGATTGCCCAATACGCTTTATGCTCCATCTCCACAGGAAGGTGGCATGCTTTTCCATAGACCAGCTTAAAAGGAGACATCCCGATGGGAGTCTTGAATGCAGTGCGGTAAGCCCAAAGCGCATCATCCAGTTTAAGTGCCCAATCCTTTCTTGATGAGTTAACCGTCTTCTGGAGGATCCATTTTAACTCACGGTTGGAAACTTCTGCTTGGCCGTTTGTCTGGGGGTGATAAGGTAAAGCTACCTTGTGTCGTACCCCGTACTTAACCATAAGTGCTTCGAATAAACGGTTGCAGAAATGAGTTCCTCCATCACTAATAATAATCCTGGGCACGCCGAAACGGGTAAAAATGTGCTTTTTGAGGAATCGTGTTACTGTCTTTGCATCGGCATGATGACATGGTATAGCCTCCACCCACTTCGAAACATAATCAACTGCCACTAGAACATATTCGTGGCCCTGCGAAGAAGGGAACGGTCCCATGAAATCTATGCCCCAACAATCAAAGAGCTCTACTTCTAGTATCCCTTGTTGTGGCATCTCATGTCTCCTGGATGTGTTGCCCATTTTCTGACAATTATCACATTGTTTGCAGAATTGGTACACATCTTTATGAAGGGTTGGCCAATAAAAACCTGAGGCCAGGATCTTAGCAGCGGTCCTCGTGGGTCCATGGTGACCTCCGGCTTCCCGAGAATGACAAAAGTGAATGACGCTCGAAACCTCTTCTTCCGGGAGACATCGTCGAATCAACCCATCAGCACTAACTCGGAACAAGTACGGGTCCTCCCAGAAATAATGCCTTGAGTCAGAAAGAAATTTCTTCTTCTGGGAGTAGGATAGATCATAGGGTACTGTTCCTGAGACTAAATAATTGGCCAGGTCTGCGTACCATGGCTCCTGTACTTTGGTGATGGAGAAGACAGTCTCGTCGGGGAAGAATTCGTTGATGGGCACACTATCCGTAGGAGTCACCAACCTAGAGAGATGGTCGGCGACGACATTCAGTTTCCCGCTCTTATCTTTGACTTCGATGTCAAACTCTTGAAGTAGAAGAATCCAGCGCAGTAAGCGAGGCTTGGCTTCTTGTTTTGTGAATAAGTATTTGAGAGCGGAGTGATCTGTATGCACGATGACTTTGCTTCCCCATAAGTAAGATCTGAACTTATCGAGGGAGAAAACTATAGCCAGAAGTTCTTTTTCGGTGGTCGTATAGTTTTTCTGCGCGTCGTTCAGTGTTCTGCTAGCATAGGCGATTACTCTCAAGATTTTCTCTTTCTTTTGGCAAAGAGCTGCCCCCACGGCATAGTCACTTGCGTCACACATGATCTCAAAAGGAAGAGACCAATCAGGTGGTATGACAACAGGTGCTGACACCAATTTTTGTGTTATATTTTGGAAAGCAGCTGAACATTTTTCATCAAAATGAAACGGGGCATCTTTCTGTAGCAGGTCGGTCAATGGTTTGCTGATTTTGGAGAAGTCCTGAATAAACCACCGATAAAATCCTGCATGCCCTAGAAACGCTCGTATATCTCGAACTGTAGTTGGTGCTGGTAACTACTCGATAACCTCCACCTTGGCTTTATCCACCTCTATCCCTTTTGCTGATATTTTATGTCCAAGGACGATCCCGTCCTTGACCATAAAATGACATTTCTCCCAGTTTAAGACGAGATTCGTATCCTCACACCGTCTCAGGATCAAATCTAGTTGTGCCAAGCATTTGTCGAAACTAGAGCCATAGACTGAGAAATCGTCCATGAAGACTTCTATGCTCTGCTCGATGAAGTCAGCAAATATTGCTTGCATACATCTCTGGAAGGTAGCAGGGGCGTTGCATAGACCGAAAGGCATTCGTCGGTATGCAAAGGTACCGTAAGGACAAGTGAAGGTTGTCTTGTCCTGGTCCTCAGGTGCGATTGGTATTTGAAAATAACCCGAGAACCCATCTAGAAAACAGTAGTACTCTTGCCCTGCAAGTCGTTCCAACATCTGGTCGATGAAGGGGAGAGGGAAATGATCCTTCCTGGTGGCCAAGTTCAAACGCCGGTAGTCAATACACATGCGCCATCCTGTAATCTTTCTTTGAGGGATAGTCTCTCCCTTTTCATTAATAACAGCTTCGATGCCCCCCTTCTTAGGGACAACTTGAACAGGACTGACCCATGGACTGTCAGAAATTGGATAGATGATGTCTGCGTCAAGGAGTTTCAGAACCTCCTTTCGAACTACCTCCTTGAGGTTAGGGTTTAGCCGGCGTTGAGGTTGTCGGATAGGCTTGAAGTTTTCCTCCATGTAAATATGGTGCGTGCAATAGGAGGGATCAATTCCTTTGATATCAGCGATAGTCCACCCGATTGCTGTCTTATGCTTCTTTAGTACCTCGAGTAACTTCGTTTCCTCCTCGGGATTCAGAGAAGAGGAAATAATGACAGGCAAATGGTCATTTTCAGCTAGGAAAGCATACTTGAGGTTAGAGGGTATTTCTTTAAGCTCGAGTTCAGGTGGTTGTTCTATTGATGGAATTGATTTTTGAGGTTTTCTGTCGAGTTCTTCGATTGGTGGCCGGAACGATTGATAACCAGCCCTTCCTTTTTCTACGTACGCCAAAATGGTGTTAACTTCTGGATCCTCCATCTTTTCTTCTAGAGGAGTAAATAATACTCGCTCTAGGGGTTCAGTTTCAGCTTCCTGGATGGAAGATGGAAAATACGTGTCCTCCTCTGTAGCAAAATCGCCTTCCTCCTCCTCGTCATCTGTGAATCCCACCGTCTTAGCATGAGGAGAAAAGTTTGAGCTTTTCTTCATCATTTTCTGCATGTCGAATTCAATCGTCTCATCTTCGTACCGAAGAGTGATCTTCCCGTCGTGGACGTCAATGATAGCTTTGGCGGTACTTAGAAACGGTCGACCTAGAATCAGGGGAACCTCGACATCGTCATCCATTTCTAGAATGACGAAATCAGCTGGAAAGATGAAGCGAGACACTCCAACTACCAAATCTCGGACTATGCCCATGGGCTTGATCTCTGATCTGTCTGATAGTTGGAGTTTAAAAGGAACCGGTTGCATTTCTCCTCCTTTAACTTTCAAGAAGGTGGCGTATGGCATGATATTAATGCTGGCTCCTAGGTCGCATAGACCACTTCCACAGTCCACCCCACCTATAAAGCACGGGATCACGGGATTTCCCGGATCTGTTTGTTTAGGAGGGAGTGCTCGAAGAAGGGCTGCAGAACATCCTCTGTCAGGTGCACTGTCTCTTTTCCAGGTTTCTTTTTCTTCTTTGTCAAGAGATCCTTGAGGAATTTTGCGTAGTTAGGCATCTCTTGCAAAGCATCGATCAGAGGTATGTCGAGGGTCAGTTTCTTGAAAATACTCAAGAACTTGGAGAACTGTCATCGATGTTTCTTTTTCATTCTGTTTGGAAATGGGAGTTCATTGTTTTTATGAGTGGAGGTTGGGATGTCGATGGTAATTCGAGATGGAGGTGGAGTAACAGGAGTAGGAATTGGATTTCTGAGGGAGGTAAGTTGGTTTGGTGGTTTCATCAACATTGATAGGAATCTTCAAGATTTTCTTTTTCTTTTCCTTTGCTGGTGGCAAGTTCCCTTCCACTCCTTAAAGAGACTGCACACAAGTTTGTGATTGTGATGTGCCATCGTCTATAAGGACTGAATTTGCTTGTTCCTTCGGATTGGGATTAGTCTGTGAAGGGAATTGACCAGGTGGTCTTTGTTGAGTGAGTAGCTGTTGGATTTGAGATTGCAAGGCTTTTTGGTCTTTGCGCAGAGCTGCGACCTCTTCTTGCGTATCTCGTGATTTACCCATCATCGCCTTAAACATCTCCTGCATCTGAGACATATCAGACTCAGGATTCGAAGGAGGTGAGTGGTCGGCTCGATGAAGCTTCATTGCCATAAGGCTGTTGTTGATATTGCCTTGGGCCTCCTTGGAAATTGGACTGAGGTCTGTAATTTTGGGATGTTTGTAGGGTATGTGGGTTTTGGATATTTCCGGTGTTTGAGTAGCTAAGGTTGGATTGCATGTTACGTTGCCATGGTTGTCTGTATCCTTGTTGGTGATGTAGTTTGCTTCCTCCGCTGCTTTCATTTCTTGTAGTTGGGGGCATTGATCGTAGTCATGAGGCCCGCAACATTGCGTACAAGAATCTGTTAGAGTTGGTTGAGATTGAGGAGCGTAGCCTAGAGGGGTAGTAGGTGGTCGGGAAATCATTGACTTAGCTTGCTGAGGGAAGGAATTCATAGCCATCTGTTCGACCACTTTCTGTAGAGTGCTCACTTTTGTTGCTTGCTGAGCATTGCTTTCCATGAGTTGCTCATGGCTTTCATTAATGTCGAACTTGTTATCACTTCCCCAACATGATATAATCCTGGAGTACCGCTCCTTGATCCACCGGAGGCCCAGTCTCTAATTTCCTCACAGAGAGATCCATGCTGTTCAGAAATTGTGCTCCCGGCTTTTTCAGAACGTCAGCCCCTAACGAAGATAACACCATTGTTCTGCACGGACCGATCAAGCCCTTGTAAAACAATTGTGATACTTGTTCCTTCGTCAGACCGTGGTGAGGACAAGTGAGTAGTAGACCTTTGAAACGGTCCCAAGTTTCACAAATATTCTCCGACCCTGGTTGCTTGAAATTATAAATTTCAGCAATCATCTCCAAAGTTCGGCTCGGAGGTAGGAATTTGTCATAGAACTTGGTGGCCATGTCGTCCCAGGTACCAATGGTACTCGGTGTTAAGCTATGATACCACTTGCTCGCGTTTCCCGTCAGGCTGTGTGGGAATAATGACAATCTTGCATATTGAAGTACTGCGTCGGTTGCAGTAAGGCTATTGGCATGTTGTAAGAATTTTGTAACATGTAACAGGGCTTCGTCTGGACTGGTGCCATCAAACATGCCCAACTCCTTCACACATCGAATCTGATGATATGGCTTCAGCTTCTGCCACTCATCGTATTCGGATGGGCTAGGTGAGGAAGGATGCAGGCTGTTGTCCTTGGTTAGACGGCCTGTTGATATTTCGAACCGTTGCTGGTGTAGCTGCCATGTTAGCTTCCGGGTCAGAATCTATCACTGTGGTGGTATGTTCTGTTGAGTTCGTCTCTGCCTGAGATTGCGCAGAAAGGTTCTCTCGATTTCTGGGATGTAACCAACCGTGTGATTAATATTCTCTGGGAGGCTCTGTGACCTGGTGAAAGGCATACACCACTCAAGACAGAGAAAAGAACTGGTTATACGTTAGAATAATAAAAATGTTAGGAATTAGTAGACAGAAATTTAAGTTAGTAGTTAGTATACAATGGAAAGAAATGACAATGGAACGAAATAACAATGGAACGAAATGACTGGAAATTTTAAGTTAGTAGTTATGACAATGGAACGAAATGACAGAAATAAATAACAATAATATTAACAAATTAGTAGTCAGATGTCCAAGTCAGATCAGAAGTTAGATGTCCAATGTCCAAGTCAGATGTCCGAGGTTATATGTCCAAAATTGGATTAACAGTTTTTTTTTATTTATTTTTAGTAGATTAACAGATTATTAATTAAAACAGGTGAATTAACCGGGGCTTAGGGACTAGATTAAATCAAGTCCCCGGCAACGGCGCCATTTTGCAGAGGATTTATCGTGAGTGATTAGAAGAGGTGTAGTTATTAAAAAAGAAATTAATACTCAAAATATCCGTCGGGCTGCAAATTAAAACCCGGTCGCAGTAGTATAGAAGACAGAAGCGGCCGGGGTCAAACCGTGGGACTTATAGCGAGCTAAAATAGTTCCTAAGCTTGTCACAAAAGGGGGGAAGTTAATTGACTTGTTTTTGAGAATTAAAAAGCAGATTAAGTTACTGAGTGCAGATGAATTAAGTGGAACTCCGGGTTCAGGTTTTATATAATCTGATCAATTATGCTATCTCTACCTGAAATACCCCAAATCTAAATAATATTATTTAATCATTATTTATTGGAATATAATCCAAATATAAATCATTTCACGTACGCATGCAAACCCATGCATGAAAACGTTACGTAAAAACAGTCGTTTCACCATAAACGCTAAAACGCCTTAGAAGCATATGGTCAAACATGACCTTGTATGACCCTCTAATATTCAAACTAAATGGTCATACAATTATTATATGAATATACAAATATATTCCCTAAGCTATATTCAGTCAAATACGCAAAATGCTCGGGAGTGCTCACACCCGCTCCTTAAAGCACGAAAAGTCCGGAGGAGTGCCGAGGTGGCACGAACTCCTATAAAATTAATTCCTAGAGTTCCTAACATCATTATTTATCATTCTAAAGAGAACCCACGAAGTGGTTTCTCAAAATTCAGCAAAAACCAAAGGAGGATTTCTTAGCGCTCCTTTTTGGCCTGGGAGTGTCCCGATGGCCCGTAAATTATGTCACGGGTTGATATAACCCCATATAACTCAATGTAACATCTTAGTATATGTTTATTTACTATAATAAGTGTTTACAAACACTTGGAACTCATAAGAACAATTGGTTTCCCAAAATTTCCTTAGAGCACAAAAACACACCTTCGGGTGTCACGAAAATCCGTTTTACGCAATTACCTTGTAGTTTTTGACATGCCACGAATTGGTAATATTAAATGGGGTTAAAATTACCTTCTAAATAAGTTGTTGTGACTAGTCAACAAGGATCTCTATAGGGGCCGATTTTAAGGACAAAAACTAGTATAAAAATTGCATTAAAAATTTATAAAAAGCATAGAACATGGTGACTCACCTTCCCATGTGTTATATTACTTAATGTCTAAGTATGTAGGTCTCATTTGACCATATAGCTGTCGAAATTATGCAGAAGAATAAGGCCATGTGAGCTAGGAAGAAAACAAAATGTAAAAAGGCAAAAATAGATCTAGATTCCTTTTCTTTTGATTCTTATAATTCAATGACCTAACATGCTTGGTCTTAGCTCATTAATGCCGATCAACATGCTCCATTCAGTCCCTAAAATCGTCCATATACAAGAGAGGAAGAAGACAAGTTATAACATTGAAAAATCAAAGGAATATCCTTACCTTTTCTCACCTTGTCTTTTAGTTTGCATTATTTTGCTCCACCTTGCCATGTTCTCCATTATGGCCGATTTCAATGCTGGAAAGGAGGGCATTTATTGAGCCAATAACTCATTGAATAAACTAAGGAAAAGTATAGTCATTTGACATTAAGAATTAAGAAAACAAAAATCAATTCCAAGTCACTCCTTCCTTGCATTTACGTGAGCTAGGTCTCACTTTCTTCCTTGCCCTCTTCATCCACGGTTTAGGTAAGCTCCCTCCTCTCTCTTCTAGCTTCATCTTCTTCCTTTGAAGATCTTAAGTCCATTAATGGAGTTTTAACTTCTATCTTCATCTTTAAGGTAAATTCCTAGCATTTCTTGGCAAGTCTTGAAGCAAAACTCTTCCTAGCATAACAAGGTGTGTTCGGCTTCATTTAGTTCTCCAAGGAGATTGTCCAAACCAACATTAAACCAAGGAACATCTCAAGGTAGGTTTTAAAGCTTGAAAATCCTTAAAGCACATTTTTATGTGTAACCAAGTTCTACCTCATCTAAGTCTCTTTTCTTCTTCATTTTGATGAAGGGAAAAACTTGTTCTTCACCTACCTTAGGAGTGCCGAAATTATAAGGAGCAAAGTCTAAGGTAAAGTCTTATAAAATACTCTACTCCAAATCTACTTAAGATCTTTATTCAAGATCTAACTCCTAAACACCTTCACCTCTTGCATAAAACCGAAGAGGAGCATCAAGTTTACCTAGGAGGAAGCTTGGAGATTCAAGAAGAATTCAAGCACTTAACCACCTTTGTTAAGAAGTAAGTTTACTAAGTAAATCCTTATATTATAAGCTTTGTTAAGCTTCTAAAAATTGTACAAAAATTATGTACACCTCTTAGGTATATTAATACCGAAACTATATGGTTTTTATGCCAAAAATATAAACTATAACATATATAGAAAATATTTACCTTAAGACACATTTTTGTGTCACAAAATTCATTTATGTTACAAATAAATTTAGGCCGAAAAGTCTTAGGCAAAAATGCTTTATTTTGAGCTTAGAATTTATATAAGACATTACAATAATTTTACATGAGTTATATAACTCCTATGAATTTATTTATAATTATTTAGACATATAAATCCACTTTTATATACCATATGGTCACCAAATATTTATGGCCGAATACTCTAATTGAAAAATAGGTTTTAATGACCTACTTAGGTATATAAACTTATACTATAAAGTTTGGTGAGTTAAAAATATCTTATTAGAGCTTAAATGGCTAATTAATTAAGTTATGTGGCTTAAATGTAATTTTTACAAAGTATGGTGCAAATATTGTGAAAGCCGAGAGCTTAAGGTGTATTTAGTGTAATTATGATATAATATAAGGTTAGGAATTAAGTTTAATGATTTTAGATAATTTAAACAAGTTTTAAAATAACTTGTTATAAAGTTTTGGGCTATTATGTGATTTATAAAAGTTGTTATGAAAGTTTAGAATATAAAATGGGGCGAATTCATAATTAAGGAAATTATTAGGTTCGCTTTTGAATTTTAGAAGAATTAAATACTTAAAACTATAGTTTATAAGTTATTAAATAACTATTATTAAGTTTTGGGGTGAAAATGTAATTAATGGAAAGTTCAATGACAAAGCCGAATTGTTTTGGGGTTAGTTTGGTAATTTAAGAATTTATATATTTATATTCAGCATTTATGGAGAATTAAAAATTAAAACTATAGTTTATAAGACTTTATGTAGAGATTATAAGATTTTGTGGTTAGATTGCAAATATAAGAAGTATACATATACATGCCGAGATTTTGAGGGGCTAAGATGTAATTTCCGAAAGTTATAATATTTATAAGTTATGTCCAAAAGTATTTGGTAGTTTTGTAATTTAATTGAATAAGGAATTAAAATTATGTTATAAAGAGATTAGAATTTAAATGTAAAGTTTATGAATTAATGTGGTTGTTTTGTAAATAACCGAAATATAAGTTTAAGAATTTAGATTTAAATAAATATAGGTCCTATATGGATATTTGGAGGATTTAGAAGAAAGAATTTTGATTAAAGGAATTATGGAATTAGAACTATGGCTTATATAGTTATAAGGAATCTAAAGGTAACCAATAAATATTATTTATGGTTAAAAGAAGAAAATAGAAACTATAAGAATTTTAATGTCCATGTATGACATATAAAATATAGTCAAGATATTACAAGTTGTTATATCACCTAGACAACTGGAATAAACAACAAATATAGTACATGAAAATATAAATACATATATGTACATTAAAGGATTTATAAATAAATCAAAAAGGAATAACAAAACAGTTATACATAAAATCATGAGGTAATTAAAAGAAATAAGACCTCACATGAAATAACAAATACGAGATTTGTTAAAAGATTCAAAAGAATCATTATATAAGGGTAACATAAATTAACCCTCTCAGTTAATCCTATTCTAGGACTTTGTTTGACCAGACGTTGACCGGGAATTTACAAGTACAGTCTACGGTGAACGGTATGGGATTCTTGCAACCTGTTTTCTAACGGATTACACTGGCTTGTGTGCTATCTGTTGTTTGAAATAACGACCAAGATAATTAATGTAAACTGTTGTTTTACTCTTGCACACTGTGGTATTATTTTATGTGCGTGATTGTTGCTGACTACAACGTGTATGTCCCACGCATACAAACACAACTATACCAGTGGATTAAATACATGCGATTCAGTATACCGAGGACTTGTACTCAAGTCTCTCACTAACTTCACTTTATAACATACGTCATTATCCTAAACGTGATAATTGACAATACACATTGTGTTCTTGTTTAACGTCTTTATATGACACTCAACAATTATATACTTCGAGATTGAGGAGCCCAGTTGGATCTGGCCATGCATGCTACGGGAGTTGTACCTGTCTCAGGTCGTCTCCTACTACGTCGCGACGGAACATTCAGTTGGGAGAAGACTTTATTCCTTCCGGGATTCAAATGCCCTTCAGTTCGAGGAAGACTTTATTCCTCTAGTGGGTTCTTATTTCCCACGCCATTCAGTTCAGGGTTTGACTACGTCATCTCCTGGGTTTTTATACCCAACCCTTCTTATAACGAGGTCACTATACCTCCACTATTTCAGATATTCAGTTATAACTGTCAGTCCCATTGTGTGGACTGACTATCAGTAAAGAATTTCAGTTCAGCTAACTCGACCTTCTGTGTCTTGTTCTATGTGACATTATTGTCCTTGTATGGATACTTGTTATTATCAGACTATGCTTGTTTACAGCTTTATAAAAATGAACTGCATGTATTCGACAAAGTAGTTGGTGTGGCCCGGTAGACGATGGGCTGCACGTTTTCCATACCAGCATTGTTTGCTGAGCCCCTTTGGGGGCACCCCCATTTTTCAGGTACCTGAAGATTGAGAAGTTCACTACACTGAGTGTAGGTGGGGTAGACCAAGCTTTGGGAGTCTACTATTAGTTAATTGTTTTATTTCAGTATTTTACTTTGAGTTCGATTCCTAGTATCTCGGGTTGTATCTGTATTCCATACCGTGACATTTGAGGATTGTATTTGGACTTAGCCTTGTTGGTCACAAGGGTGGCCAACGGCATTGTAATACCGCCCGGTTGTTGTATTTATTTCCGCTGCAGTTGTATTTTATTTGGGAGTGATCGCCGTTCAGTTTATTGGATTTCGGGTTGGGGTGTTACAAAAATGGTATCAGAGCGTAGTTACGCTCTGGATACAAGGATACACCGAGATTAGGATATCTAAGACTTAGGTTAAGGGTTGAGAGATAGTATTGAAAGAGTTTAAGTTAGTTTTTACTTAGACCACTATCCAAGACCAAGATTTTGACCACAGTGCCTAATATACCTCAACATCCTGCAGATGTCAGGAAGAGGAGGACGACGTGGACAGGCTGATGAGGAGCCAAACATCAGGCTGGCAGACATTGCCACCTTGATTGCTCAGGCATTTGCACAGGCGGGGGTTGCACAGCAGCAGCAGTTACCTCCACCACCACCACCCAGGGAGAGAGACTGGGTGAAGAGTTTGGCTGATCTGAGGCCGACTGCATTCAAGGGGCAGACTGACCCTGCTCACTTAGAAACCTACATCATGGAGATGGAGACAGCGTTCGAGACGCTTGCAGTCCCAGCTAGGGAAAAAGTAAGACTTGCTGCCTTTTATCTGAAGGATGCAGCTAGAGATTGGTGGAACATGGTGAAAGCCGACCACCTGAATGACCCAGCTTTTACTTGGGGACATTACACTGCATTACTTAGGGGCAAATACTACCCGGCCCACACCAGGATGGTGAAGACTCGGGAGTTTGACGCCTTGGAGCAGACGGGGAAGATGTCAGTGGATGAGTACTATGCGAAGTTCACTTCGCTACTCAGACTATTACCCGGCATAGGATACTCGGACCAGGTGTTGGTCGACCGATTCTACGGGGGACTGAGCCCTCGACTTCAGTTTGGGATGGGACCAATCATCCCCACCAGTTTGCAGGTAAAACAGGAAAGACATAAATCAGTTGGAAATCTTATTACATACTATACCCCACCATGGGAGATTTGGAGATTAATATCTTGAGATTTCAGGAATGCTATCATGCTGCTTCCGTAGTGGAGATCACTTGTAAGAGAAGGGATGCTTTGAGCTCCCAAAAGAGAAGGACGGACCTGGTGGCGAAGATGCCAAGCAGGGGAACTCCAACAAAGAAACAAACCCTACCAGAAAGGACAGGGGTCCTATCAAGGGAAAGGGAACCAAACTACTGGGAACCCCCAGTCAGGAACCTACGGAGTGGCAACTTCACAGAAACCTACCCACCTAAGGTAGGCACTCTAAGTTAAATTTGAGACTTTTGTGATTACTTCAGTACCTTTGGGATGTATAATTGACCTTGATTGTGTTAGGTTCCGGACATGGCTCAAACACGGGCCAGAAGTATGTCCGCCGTTTCAACTGTAAGCAATGCGGAAAGGACCACCCCGGCGTTGACTGCCAAGGGGAGAAAGTCATGTGCCGCTACTGTCAGATACTCGGGCATCGTGCCTTCGAGTGTATCCGGAACCCGGAGAGCAGGAACTACCGCCCGGGAGCAAAGCCAAACACCGGCCCTAAGAATGGAGCTAGCGATACTCGCCCTCCACCAACAAACCAGGCTCAGGGGTATAAGGGCAAAGGCCCAGCATCGGGACCCGCCCTACATGTCATGGACCGCTCAGATGAGGCTGGTCCTTCTTCTAACCCAGGTATTTCTAAACCATGTGAACCGTTATTGAACAATGGATGTTGTGAATGAGTGCTTGCATGCCTTGATTGCCTAATTGAAAAGGAAAGAATTAGTAAGACTCACTAGAAAAATTTGAAAACCACGTAGGAAGCTATAAGATATGCTTTCCTATCCCCTCACCGCCCTCCCTGGAAGAAACATTATCAAAATACAAGAACCAGAAACCAATGTAAGGTTATCCAACCAGGTTTGATACTACTCAAAGGATACCTAACACCGGAGACACAAATTGCAATCATCAGAAGATGTCAAGAATTGGGAGCAGGACCAGGAGGGTTCTACACTCCAGAATTTCCAGGAGGATCAAAAATGAAGCTGAAAATGATGTGCTTAGGAAAGGATTGGAATCCTTACTCAAAGACCTACCAAGATACAAGAAATGGAGATGGAGCACAAGTGCCAAAAATCCCAGAAGAATTTTTACAAATTGTGGAACAAGCAGTTACTACCGCTCAGCAGATGGAAGAAGATCCAGTTCCCAACTTAAGGGCTGATCTATGTATCATCAACTTCTATGAAGAAGGAGGCCGTTTAGGGCTACACCAGGACAATGATGAAACAAAAGGGTCCCTTGAACAGGGGATACCAGTATTATCTTTGTCTATTGGAGATGACGCAGAGTTCCTTTATTGCGAGCAGAAGCGTGTGGACCTTGCAAAGAAAATTATATTGAGTTCAGGAGATGTTTTTAATGGGTGGAAAGTCAAGGTTGCTATACCATGGAATTAAGAGGGTTAAGCTAAACACAGCACCTTCGACAGTGATAAACACCACTCACATGAGACCAGGAAGATTAAGTTTGACTTTTAGAAAGTATTAGTGTTGTAATTTGTTTTGGACATCCGAAAGGAGATCATATCATCAGTGAAGCATTATTGTCATGAAAGTGAATGTCTTTAGACCCCATCATATACCAAAGTACTTACTCAGATTCTGTTATTAGGTTGTGCTAAGGAGACGGAAGGTGCCTTAAGTATACTTACTGAGGAGGAGGCCAGCAAGGGCGGCGCGATCCTCACTGGTACCTTTCCGGTTAATGGAGTGGATGCATTAGTACTGTTCGACTCCGGAGCCTCACATACTTTCGTTTCGCCTACGCTTGCGGGGAAGTTGGGGCTAGACGCAGTAGAGTTACCTGATTTTAAGGTGGCACTCCCGTCTAAGGAGAAGATCAGTTGCACTCGTCTTTATAGAGGAGCCACTATCAGTATTAAGGAGGAGGAATTTCCTATTGACCTTATTGAGTTCAGAGGTCTAGGATTCGATGTTATAGCCGGGATGGACTGGCTGGGGCGGCACAGAGGCCGCATTCTTTGTGCAGAGCGCAGACTGTTGCTTAAGAGCCCATCAGGAGTGACAGTATCTTACCGTCAGAGCCCTAGGCGCCATCGATAAAAGTTATATCTGCTATGTCCATGTACAAGCACGTCAGGAAGCAGAAGGAGGTATATCTATGTTATGTTCAGAATGTAGAGCATGACCCTGATTTTGATCCAGCTATGCCAGTGGTGTCGGATTTCCAGATATTTTTCCAAAGGAACTTCCAGGCTTACCGCCATCCAGAGAGGTAGAGTTCTCCATCGAATTACTACCAGGTACCGGTCCCATAGCTAAGGCACCGTACCGTATGGCACCAGCAGATGGCTGAGCTGAAGGAGCAGTGAAAGATTTATTGGACAAGGGATACATACGACCTAGCGTATCTCCTTGGGGAGCACCAGTCCTATTTGTGAAAAGAAGGATGGAAGCCTTCGTTTATGTATTGATTACGAGAGCTTAATGCAGTATCGGTGAAGAAAATACCACTACCACGGATTGATGATTTGTTTGATCAGTTGAGAGGAGCAAAAGTGTTTTCGAAGATCGATTTGAGATCAGGCTACCATCAGATACCCATCAGGGAGCAAGACATAGAAAAGACAGCATTCAGAACACGGTATGGCCACTATGAGTTTACGTTATGCCTTTTGGCTTGTCAAATGCACCTGCAGTCTTCATGGATTTGATGAACAGATTATTCAGAGAGCAGTTGGATAAGACCGTGGTTGTATTCATCGATGACATCCTAATTACTCAAAGTCTAAGAAGAGCATGAGAGTCACCTCCGACATGTACTTGAGATCTTAAGGGAGAACCAGCTTTATGCTAAGTTCTCCAAATGTGAGTTTTGGTTGGACAGAGTTTCCTTTTTAGGACATGTTATCTCAGCTGGGATCGCAGTGGATCCGCAAAGATAGAAGCAGTTCGCACTTGGCCTAGGCCAAAGACAGTTACGGACATCAGGAGTTTCCTTGGTTTAGCAGGTACTACAGAAGGTTTGTCAGAGACTTCTCCAAAATAGCCAAACCTATGACCAGCTTAATGAAGAAGGATGCACCTTTCACATGGACTACTGAATGTGAGACCTCATTCGAGCTTCTGAAGAATGCCTTGACATCAGCACCAGTTTTGACTATACCTGAAGGCACAGAGGGTTATGAAGTTTACTGTGATGCATCAGGTAGGGGATTAGGGTGTGTACTCATGCAGAATGGGAAGGTAGTCGCCTACGCTTCCCGACAGTTGAAGAAACATGAGGAAAACTATCCCACACATGACTTGGAGCTTGGAGCTATTGTTTTTGCTTTGAAGATCTGGCGCCACTACCTGTATGGTGTCCAGATGACCGTATATTCGGATCACAAGAGTTTGAAGTATGTATTCACCCAAAAGTTAAACATGAGACAAAGAAGATGGGTTGAATTTCTTAAGGACTATGATATTGATTTGCAGTACAAGGAAGGGAAAGCTAATGTTGTAGCAGACGCACTGAGTCGACGAGCACATTCCCTAAATGCCATTGTGGCTAGCTCGAGTCTTATGGACGACATACGTAGAGCACAGCAGAGTGATCAGCGAATGATGGAGATCAGTCAGAAGTTGTCTGACGGTACATTTGAAGGTGGGAAGTATGAGTTCCAGTTACATGATGATGGACTCATCAGATTGAAGGGAGATTGTGTATTCCCAGAGACAGCACAGATATTAAGGAGCATATTCTTCGAGAGTCCCACACTTCTACCACATCTGTCCATCCAGGAGCTTCTAAGATGTACAAAGATCTAAAGAGGTATTTCTGGTGGAGTGGTATGAAGGGCGACGTGACAGAGTATGTGATTCGATGTCTCACTTGTCAGAAAGTGAAATTCGAACATAGACGACCAGGAGGTATGGTACAGTCTATGCCAGTTCCAGAGTGGAAGTTTTATGATATCTCTATGGACTTCGTGGTGGGACTACCACCTACGAGAGGAGGATTAATATGATTTGGGTTGTTGTTGATCGATGACTAAGGTTGCTAGGTTTATTCCGATGAAAGACACTTGGAAAGTGCCTAAGTTAGCAGAGCTATTTGAGAAAGAGATTATCAGACATCATGGAGTTCCAAACTATTGTTTCAGATCGAGATACTAGATTTCTCTCACGATACTGGCGAGCTACTCGCGAGCACTTGGCACTGAATTAAGCTTAGCACAGCATTTCATCCTCAGACAGATGGTCAGAGAGGACTATTCAGACCTTAGAGGACATGCTACGAGCATGTGCCTTGGACTTTCAGGGCAGCTGGATAGATAGATTACATCTCATCGAGTTTGCTTACAATAACAGCTATCACGCCTCTATACAGATGTCACCTTTTCAGGCTTTATATGGCAGACCATGCCGCACACCTTTGTGCTGGGACGAGTCTAGTGAGACCGTCATCATTGGGCCTGAGTACTTGGAGCAAGTCCAGGCAGAAGTTCAGCAGATCAGAAACAATATGAAAGCAGCACAGGACAGACAGAAATCATATGCTGATGAGAGGCGACGAGACCTTGAGTTCGCAGTTGGCGACCAGGTATTTCTACGAGTTTCACCCATGAAGGGTGTATTCAGATTTGGTCAGAAGGGCAAGCTAAGCCCGAAATTTGTAGGACCCTACGCTATCATAGAGCGGGTGGGCCTAGTGGCATATCGACTTGATTTGCCAGCCGAGTTGGGCAAAGTACACAATGTTTTTCACGTGTCTCAGCTTAAGAAATACATGCCTCATCCTTCTCATGTTCTACAACCAGAGACACTCTCTTTAGAACCAACAATGCGGTATGTGGAAACACCGCAAAGAATCTTAGATAGAAAGACACGAGAGACTCGAAACAAGTCTGTGAGCCTCGTGAAGGTTCTTTGGTCGAACCACGATGTGGAAGAGGCCACATGGGAACTCGAAGCTGATATGCGAGCGAAGTTTCCCTCATTATTTACCGACTAGGCACTTTAGTCTAGGGTACGGGGGCGTACCCCTTCTTTTTGGGGGGTAGAGCCTTTTTCATTTTTGAGTTTAGTGTGCATTTGTTGCACCTTTGTGCATTGCATTTGTTGCTTTTGTGCATTTCAGTTGTTGCACTTTTGTGCATTTCAGTTGTTGCACTTTTGTGCATTTCAGTTGTGCACTTTTGTGCATTTCAGTGACATTTTGTCATGTGTTCTTGTTAACCTGTTCAGTATTCAGTGACACTTGTCTTATATGTGTTCTTTGTACACTGTGTTTGAATGTACCTTGTACTTCTACTGATTGTGTGTACTTCATTACACTACAATGGAAATATTATATGCACTACGTTGCACCATTTGAAACGAAAAGTGATTGTGTTCACTACCTTGCTTTACACTGCAAGTATATGTTATGACATTCCAAGTATTCTGTTGTACTTGATATACACTATGAACTTAGGGATATAGAGACTTGGGACTTGATCCCTAAAAATTAGATTGAGTTGTGGATACTTAGTGGAACTTGATTCCCCCACAACCTTATACTTTAATATGAGACTTCGGGGCGAAGTCCTTTTTAAGGGGGGTAGATTGAAATACCCCAAATCTAAATAATATTATTTAATCATTATTTATTGGAATATAATCCAAATATAAATCATTTCACGTACGCATGCAAACCCATGCATGAAAACGTTACGTAAAAACAGTCGTTTCACATAAACGCTAAAACGCCTTAGAAGCATATGGTCAAACATGACCTTGTATGACCCTCTAATATTCAAACTAAATGGTCATACAATTATTATATGAATATACAAATATATTCCCTAAGCTATATTCAGTCAAATACGCAAAATGCTCGGGAGTGCTCACACCCGCTCCTTAAAGCACGAAAAGTCCGGAGGAGTGCCGAGGTGGCACGAACTCCTATAAAATTAATTCCTAGAGTTCCTAACATCATTATTTATCATTCTAAAGAGAACCCACGAAGTGGTTTCTCAAAATTCAGCAAAAACCAAAGGAGGATTTCTTAGCGCTCCTTTTTGGCCCGGGAGTGTCCCGATGGCCCGTAAATTATGTCACGGGTTGATATAACCCCATATAACTCAATGTAACATCTTAGTATATGTTTATTTACTATAATAAGTGTTTACAAACACTTGGAACTCATAAGAACAATTGGTTTCCCAAAATTTCCTTAGAGCACAAAAACACACCTTCGGGTGTCACGAAAATGCGTTTTACGCAATTACCTTGTAGTTTTTGACATGCCACGAATTGGTAATCTTAAATGGGGTTAAAATGACCTTCTAAATAAGTTGGTGTGACTAGTCAACAAGGCTCTCTATAGGGGCCGATTTTAAGGGCAAAAACTAGTATAAAATTGCATTAAAAATTTATAAAAAGCATAGAACATGGTGACTCACCTTCCCATGTGTTATATTACTTAATGTCTAAGTATGTAGGTCTCATTTGACCATATAGCTGTCGAAATTATGCAGAAGAATAAGGCCATGTGAGCTAGGAAGAAAACAAAATGTAAAAAGGCAAAAAGTAGATCTAGATTCCTTTTCTTTTGATTCTTATAATTCAATGACCTAACATGCTTGGTCTTAGCTCATTAATGCCGATCAACATGCTCCATTCAGTCCCTAAAATCGTCCATATACAAGAGAGGAAGAAGACAAGTTATAACATTGAAAAATCAAAGGAATATCCTTACCTTTTCTCACCTTGTCTTTTAGTTTGCATTATTTTGCTCCACCTTGCCATGTTCTCCATTATGGCCGATTTCAATGCTGGAAAGGAGGGCATTTATTGAGCCAATAACTCATTGAATAAACTAAGGAAAAGTATAGTCATTTGACATTAAGAATTAAGAAAACAAAAATCAATTCCAAGTCACTCCTTCCTTGCATTTACGTGAGCTAGGTCTCACTTTCTTCCTTGCCCTCTTCATCCACGGTTTAGGTAAGCTCCCTCCTCTCTCTTCTAGCTTCATCTTCTTCCTTTGAAGCTCTTAAGTCCATTAATGGAGTTTTAACTTCTATCTTCATCTTTAAGGTAAATTCCTAGCATTTCTTGGCAAGTCTTGAAGCAAAACTCTTCCTAGCATAACAAGGTGTGTTCGGCTTCATTTAGTTCTCCAAGGAGATTGTCCAAACCAACATTAAACCAAGGAGCATCTCAAGGTAGGTTTTAAAGCTTGAAAATCCTTAAAGCACATTTTTATGTGTAACCAAGTTCTACCTCTTCTAAGTCTCTTTTCTTCTTCATTTTGATGAAGGGAAAACTTGTTCTTCACCTACCTTAGGAGTGCCGAAATTATAAGGAGCAAAGTCTAAGGTAAAGTCTTATAAAACTACTTCCAAATCTACTTAAGATCTTTATTCAAGATCTAACTCCTAAACACCTTCACCTCTTGCATAAAACCGAAGAGGAGCATCAAGTTTACCTAGGAGGAAGCTTGGAGATTCAAGAAGAAGTTCAAGCACTTAACCACCTTTGTTAAGAAGTAAGTTTACTAAGTAAATCCTTATATTATAAGCTTTGTTAAGCTTCTAAAAATTGTACAAAAATTATGTACACCTCTTAGGTATATTAATACCGAAACTATATGGTTTTATATGCCAAAAATATAAACTATAACATATATAGAAAATATTTACCTTAAGACACATTTTTGTGTCACAAAATTCATTTATGTTACAAATAAATTTAGGCCGAAAAGTCTTAGGCAAAAATGCTTTATTTTGAGCTTAGAATTTATATAAGACATTACAATAATTTATACATGAGTTATATAACTCCTATGAATTTATTTATAATTATTTAGACATATAAATCCACTTTTATATACCATATGGTCACCAAATATTTATGGCCGAATACTCTAATTGAAAAATAGGTTTTAATGACCTACTTAGGTATATAAACTTATACTATAAAGTTTGGTGAGTTAAAAATATCTTATTAGAGCTTAAATGGCTAATTAATTAAGTTATGTGGCTTAAATGTAATTTTTACAAAGTATAGTGCAAATATTGTGAAAGCCGAGAGCTTAAGGTGTATTTAGTGTAATTATGATATAATATAAGGTTAGGAATTAAGTTTAATGATTTTAGATAATTTAAACAAGTTTTAAAATAACTTGTTATAAAGTTTTGGGCTATTATGTAATTTATAAAGTTGTTATGAAAGTTTAGAATATAAAATGGGGCGAATTCATAATTAAGGAAATTATTAGGTTCGCTTTTGAATTTTAGAAGAATTAAATACTTAAAACTATAGTTTATAAGTTATTAAATAACTATTATTAAGTTTTGGGGTGAAAATGTAATTAATGGAAAGTTCAATGACAAAGCCGAATTGTTTTGGGGTTAGTTTGGTAATTTAAGAATTTATATATTTATTCAGCATTTATGGAGAATTAAAATTAAAACTATAGTTTATAAGACTTTATGTAAAGATTATAAGATTTTGTGGTTAGATTGCAAATATAAGAAGTACATATACATGCCGAGATTTTGAGGGGCTAAGATGTAATTTCCGAAAGTTATAATATTTATAAGTTATGTCCAAAAGTATTAGTGGTAGTTTTGTAATTTAATTGAATAAGGAATTAAAATTATGTTATATAAAGAGATTAGAATTTAAATGTAAAGTTTATGAATTAATGTGGTTGTTTTGTAAATAACCGAAATATAAGTTTAAGAATTTAGATTTAAATAAATATAGGTCCTATATGGATATTTGGAGGATTTAGAAGAAGAATTTTGATTAAAGGAATTATGGAATTAGAACTATGGCTTATAGTTATAAGGAATCTAAAGGTAACCAATAAATATTATTTATGGTTAAAAGAAATAATAGAAACTATAAGAATTTTAATGTCCATGTATGACATATAAAATATAGTCAAGATATTACAAGTTGTTATATCACCTAGACAATTGGAATAAACAACAATATAGTACATGAAATATAAATACATATATGTACATTAAAGGATTTATAAATAAATCAAAAAGGAATAACAAAAGTTATACATAAATCATGAGGTAATTAAAAAATAAGACCTCACATGAAATAACAAATACGAGATTTGTTAAAAGATTCAAGAATCATTATATAAGGGTAACATAAATTAACCCTCTCAGTTAATCCTATTCTAGGACTTTGTTTGACCAGACGTTGACCGGGAATTTACAAGTACAGTCTACGGTGAACGGTATGGGATTCTTGCAACCTGTTTTCTAACGGATTACACTGGCTTGTGTGCTATCTGTTGTTTGAAATAACGACCAAGATAATTAATGTAAACTGTTGTTTTACTCTTGCACACTGTGGTATTATTTTATGTGCGTGATTGTTGCTGACTACAACGTGTATGTCCCACGCATACAAACACTACTATACCAGTGGATTAAATACCTGCGTTTCAGTATACCGAGGACTTGTACTCAAGTCTCTCACTAACTTCACTTTATAACATACGTCATTATCCTAAACGTGATAATTGACAATACACATTGTGTTCTTGTTTAACGTCTTTATATGACACTTAACAATTATATACTTCGAGATTGAGGAGCCCAGTTGGATCTGGCCATGCATGCTACGGGAGTTGTACCTGTCTCAGGTCGTCTCCTACTACGTCGCGACGGAACATTCAGTTGGGAGGAAGACTTTATTCCTTCCGGGATTCAAATGCCCTTCAGTTCGAGGAAGACTTTATTCCTCTAGTGGGTTCTTATTTCCCACGCCATTCAGTTCAGGGTTTGACTACGTCATCTCCTGGGGTTTTTATACCCAACCTTTCTTTATAACGAGGTCACTATACCTCCACTATTTCAGATATTCAGTTATAACTGTCAGTCCCATTGTGTGGACCGACTATCAGTAAAGAATTTCAGTTCAGCTAACTCGACCTTCTGTGTCTTGTTCTATGTGACATTATTGTCCTTGTATGGATACTTGTTATTATCAGACTATGCTTGTTTACAGCTTTATAAAAATGAACTGCATGTATTCGACAAAGTAGTTGGTGTGGCCCGGTAGACGATGGGCTGCACGTTTTCCATACCAGCATTGTTTGCTGAGCCCCTTTGGGGGCACCCCCATTTTTCAGGTACCTGAAGATTGAGAAGTTCACTACACTGAGTGTAGGTGGGGTAGACCAAGCTTTGGGAGTCTACTATTAGTTATTTTTTATTTCAGTATTTACTTTTGAGTTTGATTCCTAGTATCTCGGGTTGTATCTGTATTCCAGACCGTGACATTTGAGGATTGTATTTGGACTTAGCCTTGTTGGTCACAAGGGTGGCCAACGGCATTGTAATACCGCCCGGTTGTTGTATTTATTTCCGCTGCAGTTGTATTTTATTTGGGAGTGATCGCCGTTCAGTTTATTGGATTTCGGGTTGGGGTGTTACACACCGGTTTAATAATTAGTTTGGCAAAATTCCTGTTATTATCCTAAGGACTAAGTCATAGACCCTTAAGAACTCATTTACCAGAAAATGCTCGGTCTAATCAAGGTTCGAGCATACTATGTAAACGGACGTTTAATTTGAGGAATTATAATTGCATCTGTAAATACTAACTTATTAACTCATAATAAGTTTTCTCCAGATTTACGGCTTAAATACCTGTCTATTTATCACCTGGTCTGATCAAAATAGACTTAGGAAAGCATTTTAATAAATTCATCTAATTTATATTAAAATGGTGAGAGAAATCCTTTAAACGTAACAAACTGTATTTATTAAACCGGTAGAAATATTGATTACATAATTAAACAAACCATAATTAAAAACCTTGCCCGGACAAATCCTCCTTAGCCAGACATATTAACTGGTAATAAATCTGACAGGTTGGACGTAATAACAGCCACGGAGACGTGATTAGTGATGGAGAATGGAGAGGTCGAAGAGTGAAACATGTACGTAGGCTATTATAGTGAAGTGGGTGAATTAGAGAATTAATGTAGTGAAAATGGTATAACGGGAGCGATTTACTGGAAGAGAATGAGATGAGGTGAGTGTGAGTGATTTCAGTTTCTCCGTGCACTGGTATAAGGTTTGTAGTGGATGGTTATTTATAGAAGAAGGAAAACTACGTAGAAGACTTGCAGTTGATTGCCTCTGTTGATTTCTTCACTGATTGAAGCATTGATTGCTTCATTTAATCAGGGGAAAGGAGCTGGATACCGCGTGAGCGAAATAAGGTAGGCGACGGCGGGGTAGATAGATAGGCGAGTTTGCAAGTTCGCACGAGGAAGAAACTATGTTCCGGGCGCGATTTTAGTCTTGTCCGCCTGTGGAAGACCGCCTGATAAGTGGCGGTTGGTGGTGTGGTGTCCGCCTGGAGAACCGCCTGATAGTAGGCGGTTGGTGTGGTGGTGTCCGCCGGGCGGTTGAGCATGGTGGTGTCCGCCAGTTATGGGGCGGTTGCACCCTTGACCGTGGCCTATTTTTCCTTCAAACTTTGACCGGCTCTAGATTCTTCGTTTGGACTCCGTTTTCTGAGCCGTTTGCGTCTACGCGTCGTCTCTTTGTCTACTTCACTCCCGGCTTGGTTTTCCTCATGTTAACCAATAATTTTGTGAGATAAACAAAAAATAAACTAGAGAAAACTAACCGAAGTGGAGAAATGAGCAAGAAAAGTGCTAATATTATACATGAAATACACCTAAATAACATGCTCATTTAGACACTTATCAGTATGTTTTTACCTTATAATGGAAATTTTGACCACCTTGGACCCAAGGGTTGCTTCAGCCGAGAATAGCTCTTGTTCAAGGGTTGAAATACTGAGATTGAGCCATGGAAAGTGATAGATTATAAGTTCCATGTGTAGGTGATGAAGAGATGAAGAAAAAGAGCTAAAATATGCTTTAAACAATTACCTTAGGTGGAAATGAGTGAGATTTGCCTTGAATACTCAAGAAAACAGCTTGAGAGCTTTAGGAACTGCTGAGTGCTCAGCTGGAATGGGACAAGAGGAAAGAGAAAGAAAGAATTTGTGTTTTAAGGAATGAAAAGTAATAAATGGAATATTAAAGTGGTGATTCACTAAATTGGCAAGATATTTTGATTAAAGGCTGATGTGCTGTCCTCCTCCCTTAATTCTGCTGCCTCAACATGGATAAAGATGGTCATCTTGACCATTGACTAGACTGGTCAACATTACTTAAAATGCACTATTTCGGTTACTATTCACAAATGAATGCCATATTTGTGATTTTTTTGAAAATCTTGGAATTAGACCTTCTAATTGGTACATTAGTATAACAAGGTCTAATCCAATGTGATAAGTGAGAAATACATAGACATTTAAGGGTTTAATTTACCTTATACTTTCTTACATTCAGGATAATATTACTCACTTATCATATGTTTTTCCTAAGATTTATGTCTTGATATGGACTGATAGATTTTATGTATCAAATACAGGAAAAAGTGTTGGAATCACATAGTTTATTTCACAAGCTTTCCAACGCAACAAACGGCGAGTGAAACGAAGAATCTGGAGCCTATCGAATTTTGCAAAGGAAATACACACGTCCTTGTTTGCGTCCGGGGATAAAAGGCAGGACACAAACGAGGACAGAAAACAGGACAAGATCTGTCCGTGGAAATATGGCAGGACAAGAAACAACATGTCCGCCCAAATAAGGCAGGACAGAAAACAAATGCTAGACATGTCCGTGGAAATAAGCAAGGACAAGAAGAGGCCTGTGTGTGTTGTCCGGCCAAATAAGCAAGGACAAGAGATGCTAGAGACGTCCGGCCAAATAAGCAAGGACAAGAGATGCTAGAGACGTCCGGCCAAATAATGAAGGACAAGACTCGCTAGAGACGTCCGGGGATAAAAGGCCGGACAAGACTAAGGATGGACTCGCTAGAGACGTCCGAGGATAAATGGCCTGACACAAACAAGGACATAGGCTGGACATATTAACAACACACGCGGCATTTCCATTCACAAACCTGTCCGCCCATTTAAGCAAGGACATAAACAAGGACATATTAATGTGTCCGCCCATTTAAGCAAGGACACAACCAAGGACACAAACAAGGACGCGTGAAAATGTAACCCAGATCCAGAAATTGACGCGACTAATTTATGTCGGAGCCGTCTCCTCCCATTTCTTCTTCATTTGCGGCGCCTACAAACCATCTATCTACCCCATCAGCAATATCAGTCGCCGCCGCACTCCTTAAATTCCTCACGCGTGTTCCAGCCCTGTCTTCTTCCTCCTTTTTTCTTCTATAAAAACACACTGCTTCTTCATCAGAAGACGACGATCGTTCACCACGACTCAACTCTCCAGATCACTCACGTTCACCTCCAATCACACTTCCTCCACGAAAATTCCATTTCCCCTCCAAACATCCACATCTCCACTTCATTTCCATCATTTCCCATCACCGAAATTTGCCCGTAAGAGGAAAGAGAGTTCTTTCTTTCCTTAACTCTACTCTGTTTTAATGTCTATCCTATTTACGACGTTTGTTTGTATAATTATATGTGAGTAATAACCTTAGCCTCCCGGGTTGGGAAGCAAGCCTATTTTATATAATCGTGTTATGTAGACTTTCCACTATAATCTGTTTAAGAAATATTTTGATTCTTGTCTTTAATACGCTTTAATCTTCAGGCCACTTTATTAAAGTGATTTGTAGTTCTCTTGTTAAAATGCTGTGCAAGCAAGGTTCTCGAACAAAAGAATCAAATCAGGTTACGACTAGAAGCGTGTCTCCGCCTATAGTTTTTGTCCTCCAATACGAATTGATAATAAAGCGATTAATTTATAAATAACTTGGGCAAGGATTGCGGCTTGTTGGTTTAAGTTAATCAGGGTTTATTGTACAATGACCAGTCAATGAACTAATTAGATCCTGAGTTTATTGTTAAAGTGGGAAAGTTTATATTAACATAATGGATAAATATGTGGCAGAACAACCCAGGGTACTTCCTTAAAAACAAAAGTTTTACAAACCGTATTATTTCTGTTTTGATTATTGTTTTACTACTGTTTTGTCTAAGTAAAGTTTTAAACCATATTTCTCTAAAAAAAGTGTAAGTTTTTGTTCAGTATCTATTAGAATTCTCAGTCAATTTAATTAAACTATCAGTTTAACTACATAGGTCCCCAAGAGTTCTGCAACCCCACAAATCCACTATTCCGCAAAACGATAGGTCACTGCCTAGGTTGTAGAAGTAGTCGATATTTCTCAACAAGTTTTTGGCATTGTCGGGACCTCCGACACGTTTAATTGATAGTTTTAATTTTATTGAGTTTTCTGTTTAGCTTTTGCTACTCTTTAATTTTTGTTTCTTATTTTTTGTTATTTAATTTTACTAGCAATTTAAATATCGTATTAATTCAGTCATTATTTTTCCATCATTTACAATTTCATGTCATTTATTTTCCAGTTATTTAAGTTTCCATGTCCTTAAAAATTCAGTAATTTATTTCTGTCATTTAAATTTTCTGTCATTTAAATTTTTTGTCATTTAAATTTTTTGTCATTTAAATTTTCTGTCATTTAAATTTTCTGTCATTTAAATTTTCTATCATTTAAATTTTGTCAATTAAATTCTGTCATTTAAATTTCTGTCATTAAAATTCTGTCATTTAAATTCCAGTCAATTTAATTCCAGTTCTTTATTTTCTAGTAATTTAAATTACAGTCATTTAAATTCCCTAGTTATTTAAATTCCAGCAATTTAATTCTGTCCTTTTTCTTTATTTTATTTTACTTCGCTATTTCCATTTACTTAACTACATTTATTTCTATTTCTCTTAAGTTTATTTATTTTTGGTTTATTTACTTTTGTTTTAAAAAAAAGAGAAGTTTTTTTCCCTGTTTTATTTTATTAATTGCTTCTTTTTATTTGTTTAAATTCCCCCTCCGTATTTCTTTCTAATTTTGTTATCTAATTTTCTTTAGTTATCTTTACTTTTAATTATTGCTTTTGTTTTCTTTAGTCATTCTCCATTTTTCATCAAACTACATTTTATTTCTATATATGCGTCGAACTCGATCTACAGGTAGTCCTCAAAATAGTCTTGAACCTGAGATTGAAAGATTTCTCCACAGAGAAAGATGACAACAACGAATTGAGATGACAACTCGACAAACTCTCTGCGAGTACCAGCAACCGTCAGTCGAAGGGAGGCCCTCCGCTATAGTCCTTCCTCAAGTTACACAGGCTAAACTGGATGCCTAACAATTTAAAACGAGTTTCATCACCACACTCTACCACCAGGGCCAATACAGCGGGCTGGATTCAGATGATGCTCCACACCATATATCTGCATTTCTTGATTTTTGTAACACTTTTAATAAATCAGGAAATCTAAACGAGCGCATCCGTCTGCAATTGTTCCCTTATTCATTAAAAGATGGCGCCTCCAGGTGAAATACCCCAAACCTTAGTATGTTGTTTAAACATTAAAGTATGGTATAATAAGGCTAAAAAGTGTCTTAGAAACATTAGTAAACAATTTAAACCATAGAAAACACAAATAAATACCTTAAGGTCAATATGGGCAAACATGTGCTCTAAGCTTGGGCTAAGTTTGGTTAAGACCTAATAAGCTTACCAAGACTTTATTTATACACTAATGAACATATTAAACCAATTACCAAAGAAAACCAAGCTTGAAAACAAGTTAAAACACAAAATGTGCTTTAAGGAGTCTTAAAGCACATTTTTGAAAAATTGTCTTGTAAATGGGTTTTGAATGGCTAAATGTCCATCATTACTCTTTAATTAACATGTGTACTATTTAGTATCACATTAGGAAGTCTAAATCAATGGGAAATAAAAAATATCACAACTATGTGCCTTGTTTTGTGAATAGTAACCAAATTAAGCAAGTTTATAACATAAGTCAATGTAAGCAACTTAATTGGTCAACAAAGACTAAAACACCCCTTGTTATAAATGGGGGCCGGTTTTCTTGATGACTCACCACACATATACAAAAAAAATAAACTAAGTAAAGTAGTAAAGTAGGAAGTACTATTTGCTTTACTACTTAAATATCCAAACATTGCAAACTTATCTTCATTCTCTTCTTTCCCTCTTCATTTCCCACGCCTCCAACCTCTCTTCTTCCTTCCTCCATCGGTTTTGCTATAGTACCACACACAACACCATCTTTAATCTCTTATATCTCCTAGCTCACTTTGCCAAATCAAAAACAAAGACCACCATTCTTCTAGTCTCATCAAGCTCTTCAACCTTGTCTTCTCAAAATTCCAAGAGCTCCATTTCGGTGCCAAGAGGAATCTCCATGGGAGGAGCTTGAGCTCATCTTTTCACATATTATTGTTCTCCTTTGCTTCTAGGTAAGGAAACTCAAAGAAAAACTCCATTTCCTTCATGTTTGTATGTTGTCTGAAAAACACCATTAATGGTGCCCTTACCTTGCTTGTTCTAGCTTCATTTGAATCTTCCAAGGGCTTGGTGGAGTCCTCCCTTGCTACATATCCAAACTCTCTTTCATATCCAAGGTAAAACAATCATCTAAATGTTCTAAGACAATATATGTATCTAGGGTTTACAATGAGGTGAAGCATAAAGCTTGTATACTCATTTCACTATTTGTATATTGTTTAGAAGTTGACAAGCAATCAAACATCCTTACCGATTTTTATCAAGGAAACAAGAAAGAAGTTTGTGAGGAAAAGAGGTAAATATGCTAAGCTAATGTAGCTTATAATGTCTTAGGATAAATGAGCTTATATTGCGTATTAAAACTACCTAAGGAGCCAATGATGAATGACTTAGTAAAATGTTCTCAAAGAGACTATTAAAGGACATATGTATTGTTGTGTGTAATTGCAGGTCAAAGGCAAATATATTGTGGGAAATTCAGTGTTTATGGTTTATGCATTTAAGGGCCTAAGAGCCATGCTATTTAAGGGCCTAAGTGCCAAGCAATTTAAAATTGTGCACTATATTGTGATCTAGTGTTAAATGGGTGAAGTTTTGTGTATATGAATGCTCTTGATGGATCTAAGTGTTCTTGAATGTTTTAATGGTGAAAATGAAATACCCCTGAACGTTAAACGCATAAAATCATAACGCGTTTATAATACGGACATAAAATAACGTACGAGCAATTAAATCTAATATACGTATATATGTACGAATACGAAAAATACACGTACGTTGTAAATAGGTGACAATAACGTCGCATAACTTCGTTACAAAAATATATAATAACACGATATAATATATAGTCGTATATATATATATATCGTAACGTTGTAAATAAGTGACAATGTCGTCACCTAACGTCGTAACGAAAGAAATAAATAATAATAATAACAACACGAAATAATATATAGTCACATGTATATAAGTGAACATGTATATAACTTATTCAAAAAAAAGAGAAAGAAAAAGGAGCAAAGACACTCCCATTGAGGTTCGAACCCGAGACCTCCCATACCTTCCCTGAATGTTTAACCGGTTAAGCTATGCTCGTATTCGGTATCTAACCCACGCGAATCAGAATTAGTACCGAATTGACTAAAGTAAATGGAAACAAATTGAATCAGACACGTGCGCTCCATAACACCAATTCCTTCTTCTCCTTCCTCGGTTTAACTACTGATCGAACAAAACAGAACTGGAAACCAGAGAAAACACAAACGACAGCTCCTATTTTATTCAAACGCCCATGTCTCTTGTAACTTGAGAAAACTCCATCCTGTCCCCTCCTAAATCTTCTGCCCTCTCAGTCCCTCTGTAAAACGTGGGAAGCAAAAAAAATGTGATGACAAGCTTGTGCTCTGCAGGAAATTCCCCACGCCAATCTGTGTGACCTGAAACCAACACCCCATATCTAGTAATTATTTCCCACTCTCCACTCCCACTCTCAGTAACGTCATGGTTGCAGTAGACAGACAAGGTCTGTTCTGGTCTCAAATTTTATGCACCAGAACCATGCTTTACAACTCCCACGCATAAACTGTGTGATTCAAACTCTCACAACTCCTGCACATTGTCCCCCGTGCCATGTGTTATCTATCTCATAAAACCCATAGACCATTCTTTCACCCTCCTGCCTTGCATTGTTCTGCATGGGCAGGGACAAGCTTCAATTCTCTCTAATTCCCGATCTACACGGTAAGTACTATCGAGTTACATTTTCTCTTCTGTTTACCATGTCCGAGATCCACTGCTGCCTAACTCCTTCTTTTTCTCGATGGTTTATGCATGACTAGAGGAGTGGAGTAACCAGAGTGCAAAACTAAAAGAACCATTAACGGCTGTCACCTGTTGTATCCTCCATTCGAGAGCCAACTCAGGTAGTAATTCAGAGATGTTTCCTACATGCCTATTACCTCTGTGTTGATGTTACTGTCTGAAAGTTCATTACTCAACACTTGGTTCTTTTCACGCCTGAATCCCTCATGCAGACCCTATTTGGCCTTGTCCAAAAGATCCCTGAGGAGAGATGCTAAAACTCTCCCTGAGACTTAACAAAAAGGGTGAGTTTCCTGAAACAATTCCCCTCTAGCTTCTGTATTACCCTTCTCTGTTTTATCAAGCCTGATTCCTAGGAGATTTTCCTCAGCTGTGTTGATAGCTAAGGTGCAAGGAGCCTGCTAGGGTGCCTGGACCAATGAGAAAACAAAAGAAAGCAACTAGACTAGAACTGGTAAGCCATACTAAACTGATTCTGGGATAAAAGAACAAAAACACAACAACTTGTTAAGCTCTGTTGGCCATTATGTCGATTTTCTATAACATTGCCTTTATATATATACCTTGCGTTTTAGTTATAAAGTGAGAGTAAAAGTAGTACTTACCTAGTAGCCAACACCCCTACTTAATCAGTAACTAAACTAGGTTGAAGCAGAAGAAAATAAGAAAAAGAAACAGATTGGTAATAGAAAGAGGAACAACATGAGTGGTAACGGATGGTTTCAGTTTCTGGCATGTAGTGGTTTCTGTAGATTACCTTCTCAGGGTACAGACAGTATTGAGGTGGGATTGTTTCGAGAATGAAATCACACTAACTACTTAGCTAAGTAATTAAAGAGCATTGAAGAAAAAGGAACAAAAACAGATAACATCTTACAAGAATAATTAAACAGTGTAACAGTCCATATATATACATCTCAGGTTTCTTTGGTAGTTTCAGTGAGTTTGACCATGTGTGTTAAGTTCTGTCCGTTAAGTGAGATCGTGCTTAACCACCAAATTGAGTGAGGAAAACGTGGGAAACTAAGGATCAAATTAAATAACAGAAGAAGCAACAACAGAAGAAGAAGAAAACCACATCAGTTTCTGTTTTCTTTTTCAGTCTTACATTCTATCAGTCTCAGTTTCCAAGCTATGTGTAACAAAATTCAGAATATAACTAGAACTGTAATAACTCACTAAACTACTCGAATTCGTAATGAGAGGAAGTGGAAACCTGATTCAATAACAAACAAAGAAGAAAAGAACAGTTATCAGTTTCTTAAATTCAGTTCAGTTTCAGTTTCTGAAATAGTGTGTTTTTCTGTATAATAACTTCTCAAGGGTATAGCCTGTGTTGCTGTGGTATTGTTTTGGGGTTTAGACCACTGATTAAGACACCTAAGTAATCTGGTAAACCATTCAGGAGAGAAATGGAAAGTCAGAAGGGTGAACTAGAAATGTGATGGAGTTGAAGATATCAGTTTCTGCTGTTACTGTTTATGAGTCCTTTTTGAGATTTTTGTTCTGTAAACTGGTGTCCCAGTGCAGTTACCAGAGTCTTACTGACATAACGATGAACCTAATAACCCACTAATACACCTAGCTAAGTCCTAGCCACGTTGGAAAAGGATTCAAACAAAACTGTAAGCAAGCAAGAAGGGTACATCAGTAGGTTTAGTTTCTGTTGCAACTTCGGTGGTTAAACCATGTGTGTTCTATCTATGTAACACCCCAACCGTTAAGCTCGTCATTACCTCTTAAATTGTCACCAATTACTCTTACTCACGCAGCGGATCTCTAATTACAACGAGGGGTGAAACAACGCCGTTAGCCACCCATATGGCTAACCAGGCCTTCCTTACATACCGTAACGGTCTGATGAACTGGAACAACCGAGTACACAATACAAATACAATACTCAAATCATTTCTCTACTATACCGAGTCTACAATAAATGGATGCCGACAACATATTCGGTCTTACACCTCCTTCAATACATAAGTAATTAAAACTAACTACCCATGCAACCCACCGACCCCGTCCTACTCTCGAACGGTAACATCTTCGGTGTACCTGAAAAATAAAAACGTTGCCCCTAGGGGCTCAGCTTAACGCTGCATATGAAATTCGCATACCCCGAGCGCTAACCGGGGTACGCCGACTACTTTTGTCGGATATACATGGAGTTCATTTTAGTCAAACAACATGCATCATAGCAATACAATATATATGTGTATTACTCAAGGAATCCACATCCAATCGCGGAACACAATTCCTAACTAACATAACTAGGTTGTTAGTTGTATCAGTTTACTCTTAGGCCTTGAGGGTTATACCTCACTATGCCTTGTTTACTCGTTCAATATCTCACCCGCTCTCTCGGGTTACTTATTCATATACACACACATTCTCTTGGGCTACTCATTTTATACTCACCCATTCACTCGGGTTACTTTTACAAATTATCTCACCCACACTCTTGGGTTATTCATACTCGTTATCTTACCCACACTCTTGGGTTATTTATACTCAAGCTATTGTAGATTCTCGAGACACTACAGGTCTCCTACGTCACGCTTGTTACTCTTAGCACATTCTTAGGCCAAAACTCATGGCTCTCAAGCATAGTCTTACTTCCCTGGTTTCGACCCTACTCTGGGTCTAGCATGGTGGGAAGGTTCAACTAGCTCACGGAACTCTCTCTTAGTTCCTATCTCTTTTACTTAGGTCCGACTACTCTCGGACTACTCACATTCCCATACACTCCTCTCTCAGAGTCATAATAATATTATGTATGTTAGTCTAGAAGCATCACTCTCGATGTTTCTAATGACTTTGGGAACATTACTTAAGTTCGGTTAATCTTAGGTTTTAAGAGTTACCCATGCATTTACTTTACTCATACTTTTGGTTATTTGCATATATCAGGTAAAATCCTCATATAGGAGGTCGACCATGTCTCAAGGGAGCTACTAATCCCTCAGGTCTCTTTTATCTTCTTCACTAGTTCTCATCTTCGAACTATCTTAAATCCTCTTGAAGGAGGTTCACTTATCTTTCCACTCTCATTTGTTTCGTGGATTGTTTCAATGTGGTTTTCTAACCATTATCGGGTATTTACTCAACCCGTATTTCTCCTCACATTCTAGGGAGTTCATATGTTTGCGTTATCGTTATACTTTACGGATAGTTTGTGTGTTTGCACGTTTGCGTTATCGACCCGATCTATGGGTCTCTAGCCAAACGTTACTCACTATAAGTCAGTCTTTACTCTATGTTAGACCACACCGGCATACAAGTATGTTAGCTCATTCAACAACAACAAGACATACATAATCAAACAATGGATTATTTTCATGCTTTAGTCTTGATTAAGCTGGCACACAAACACACATATCAACGTAACTCGGTTAGCACGCGGAGTATGAGAAAATCATACCTTTCACCGGGGGTTTTTACTTTTACCGTGTCATCTCACCACGCTCGGTTCATACATGATCCTCTGATAATGTTTCAAACAACATTATTAATACCAAGCTCATACGGTACATAATTAAATGCTACTCCCGTACTTACCCCGTTATCCCGTTTAACTTAGTTTTACTCATGTGTTCTTAAACTCATAACTTTCTCATTCACTTCCTAAACTTGTTTACACTCTTAATGACCTTTAAACATCATTAATCAAGTCATAATTACCTTATACTATCATTACCATTCAATTCCCCATCATTAGAATGCAAGAAAACACTTTCTGTACAATTTTTGCGGTGGTCCGGGTTTGTGTCCGGGGATACAAACCCGGACCAATACTGGAATGTGCTCTCGGGTGACTTTTATGTGTGGTCCGGGTTTAGGGGTGGGTTTACAAACCCGGACCATACCTGTGTACACCTCTCGGGTGGAATTTTGGGGTGGTCTGGGTTTATGTCCTGGGTTACAAACCCGGACCCCTTCAGTTTTACAAGTTTCTGTCGTGTTTTGACACTGGTCCGGGTTTCTGTCCTAGTTTACAAACCCGGACCACTTGCATGTTTCAAAAATAAGTATGTTTTTGCTTTTGTTTCAACTCCAAACTTATACCCAACCTCTTCCTAATCATTCCACATGTAGTCCAACAAATTTAAACACCTTAATCAAGCTCTTAACCTCCTTAAACCATGGACAAAACTTATCACTTAATTCATGCACAACTACACCATTTCCACCCTCTCTGTTACACTGATGCACAACAGCACCTCTAGCTTCTTTGTTTCTGTAGTAGTTTTTCCAATCCTTTCTTTCCTTCCATTCCAACTCCACGCATCAATACACTCAAGCCCATACATTCCTAGGCAAATTTTGACAACGTTTGTCTACATTCCTAAGCATTCTCCACACTACAACAGCCACCAAGATCAGTTTTTCCATCCCTGTTATTACAACATTAAAACCACTGCTGCATCATGCTAAGTTCCCCTCTGTTACCACCTATGTACCAGTTAGCCTCAAGGCTTACTAACCACACTTAAACATCATTAAAACAACTCCATTCATCATCCAAATTGTAGTATCTTAACTACACTAAAACAAGGTCATTTACTCACATTTCAAAATCTATTTTACAGAGAACAAAACCAACTTAAGGTAAACCATTACCTTGCTAGTTTTTCTGTTTTCTTTTCTCTTCTTCCTCCTTTCCTTGTTCTCTCTTCCTCTTCTTGTTTTCTCACAAACCAATCGAGTTTAGATTGCTAGCTACAATCACATTCCATTCCATACCAAACAAGCTAATTAATTTACCGATCCCACATCAAACTAGAATTTTTTCAAGAGCTAGTTTAGGGCTTATTTTGGAGTTTACCTTCAAGTAGATTTCCAGCTTCTCAAAAGACCAAGGAAACCGGCTGGAAAAATTGAAGAAAGAGTTCATGTGGGAATTCAATTTTTTTGTAAGAGTAAGCTAGTAAAATGGAGCTTTTGTTTTCCTTTTTACCTTGGAGTATTAAGGAGAAGAAGGAGACTCAAAAACACGTCTTCAAGCTTCATCAGAGGCTACGGTCATGGAAATGAAAATGAGGGTTTTAAGTTTTTGAAGGGTGGAAAATGTTGCCCAGAACAAAGGGAATCCAACGGTACAAATTTTATGTGATTTGGTGTAGTATCGAGCAAGATAATGGAGGGACAAGATGGAGGCTGTGTGCTCTCTTTGAAATCGTCGATGGCTTACAGAGGAGGATGAAGGAGATAAGCAGAGGGATGGGCTACGCGAGAATAAGGAAAGAGAGGAGGTGAGAGGGTAAATATCACGTTTACACTATTCACTCCCCTTACTTTATTTTTTTGTCCTCTTGTGACTTAATAAGCTAACAAGCTAATTAAATGTGTGTGTATGCTAATTAAAATCTGCCCCACACAAAATACTAGCTGGTAGCGTTTTTCATTTTTTTTACAGAAAACGCACGTTAATTTACCCGGTTTAGCACTATTCACTCACCAGGCCCGTTTTTCGGATTTTTCTCGTTTCTTTATTTTTAATGGTTATTAAGCTTCAATTAATATTTTTTTATAGTCACTTAATCAACTATAATTTTTATGGGTCTGTTTGACCACTTAAAGTCACGTTTTCGGGTTTTCTCGAAAAACGTGCTTTTAAACTCCATTAGTATTTTTAATCCATTATTTGGATCCGTTTACTTCGGGAATCATTCCCGTACACTAATTAGGCCTAACTAAGCCTTAGGAATCCATCTCAGACCCTCTCGAGATCATATATCTCTTATATTCATTTAATGTGCGTTTTAGCGTTTTACGCATTTTCTCTTTTCTTCTGGTTTTATTCTCTTTACCCATACTCTTTAGGCACCATTAGGCCATTAATAATCATATTATAGTAATTTAATCACGATTTTAAGATCCGGGGTATTAAAATCTACCCCCCTTAGGAACTTTGTCCTCAAAGTTGGTGAATCTTATATCGTTACTCTCATGGGCACGCTATGCCAAGGTTATAATACATGTATAACCTTACAGACTCCACAAGTCAGTCTCATTTCACACTACACATACCACACATATATCACAGCATGTATAGCAATCAAAAATACTCTTTATACTCTCTCCATGGAATCAGTCCGAAGACAAGAAGGCACTACAGTCCTCGAATCCATATTGAGTAATATACTACTGATCCCTCAGGTACCGGTCACGTTGGACTCTTACGCTCTCTGGTCCACGGCCGTTTCATGACAAATGGGCACTTACTCTCTCTGGCCCACGGTTCCTTCGGTTCTGATCAAAACGTTACACATATACATATCCTCAGGCACTCTGGTTGACTCACTCAACACAGGATCGTCTCAGGGTACTCTCCCCGTCCCGCTGCCTTTGGAAAAAAAATCACACACTTTCACCGCCCCAACCGGTCACTTAGGACCGCCGCACGTACAGTGCAATGGTTTCAAAACTAATACACGCCCACCGTTCTACCGGTCATCAAGACTTAAGGCCGTAGCCATCGGCGGGTGATAGCAGTTTAAAAACCAGTTTTCATTTCCATCTTCATAATTGAAGAAAATCCTTTTTCAAATTCTGTTTGAAAATTCTTTTTAAAACATCACACAACTCCAAATCAAATTTATGGTAGCTGCCTCTTTTCTTAGCGTTATTACTTGTGACCACTTATAGGGAACTTCAAGAATCATCCAACCCTGATGTGATCAGCATCGGTGTTGAACTATCCTTCCACTCCAATTTGTGTTCGGTTTCCCTTGATCGCTAGCAGATCAAGTTCCACCTCCCACGTCAGTTTCAAACAACCAGATAGTCAAACATTTTCATTTTCTATCTTTAACTCTTTCTAGTCATATTCATGAAGCAATTCATTTCAATTAATCTCTAGTTCCTAGTACTTAGGTCATTCGTCATTCTAAACTTACTCCATTTACTTACCTAGGCATTCACTACTCGAGGCTCATTTCATCATTTATTACTTAATTGAAACACACAACATACAACTCCAAAGGATGGAACTCACTCCATCAATCATTCTCAAATAAAAATCACCTAGGGAAACTCACTTCCTACTAGGTTATACATCGGTTCCATACCGATTCCTACTCATTATGTCTCATGTCTAATCTCACTAGACATATACTATAGGGATTCTCATTCCCCAGGAGTTTCTCTACTCCTCTTTTCATATTTATTCTATACTCGTTACTTGCATCTCTCATGCATAATGATCATAATTACACAATGAATGGGTACATATGTTTATGTAACATAAGTTCCAATCATCAAAAAAATTCTTTTTGTGCTATGCACATAGTAGTTTACGCAGCTATACGTAAAACATACTCTAAGTGGTTTCTCGCCCTACCCCCCTTAAAAGGGGTTACGACCGCGTAACTAACCATATGTTATCACTGAACATTGGTTCACTAATTCGAGTATCATGAATTGTTTTAACTTCAATGTGGTTAATTAACTCATAACCGGGTTCAGTTCTAGCCTCTACGGCTTCAAGGCGTTTACGATGAGCCATCTACTCATGTTTGCCATGTATACTTAACTTTGAATTATGGTCCACAAGCTTCTGCTGGGTGACCTGATAACTAGAGCTTAACTCGCCCTTTTTGGTATTCTCAATGTATTATCCACTCCCTTTTATCCCTTTTTGACTTGGGATTAAAGGTTTCCCAATCATCGCTAGGTATCTCTTACCGTATGCGAATTCGATGAGTTATAGGTTTTCTCTCCAGCTCTTGGAAATCTATTTCGTATACTTTGTATACCTTCGTGGTTATTCACTTACTTTTCCTGACTTGTTGTCGGTTGAGGTCAAGCTACTACTTATTATGTAGTTCTTCCTCGTTTAATTTTGCTTCTTAATTATGTTTATTCATTTATTTTTGTACAACAATTCCTCCTTCATACTACTCTGCATTAACCATTCATCGGTCCTAGGACCTGTGGGTTACAGCCCACATTCTTCGTGCATCTTTGGCCAAAGGCCGCACGGTTATTTCTTTAGATTCTCGCTCAACAGGCTTCGTTGACATTTCTCAGTTCCTAGCTCTCCCACTCGATCATTACCGCACAAGTGCAATACCAAAACACTCAGTCATACAGAGTGCAGAATCGTAAACCCTTGACAGTAAATCTCTCATGAGATAGGAATGATAATGTCTCCTTTACCACATTTTCTCATCAGCTACGTATCATTATCTGTTACTGTGTATCATGCTCTACCCATTGCAACATTCGCTTATATGTCATCCGTTACTACTTTAGCTTCCGCTCATGTACTCCCGCCATTTATACTATGGCTTGCCATTCACTTGGCTCAATAAAATATATTACTCCAAACTCTTTACACTTACTGCGCATCATTTACTCTGCAATTCATACTGCACACATACAGTGTTTACTACTAATCCGATTACTCTCTCGGTTTGTTTCCACTGCTAACAAAGCCTTTCTACATACCATTTATGTTCAAATTATTCCTTGGAAATAAACACATGCTCAAGTATCATCACAACGCTCAAGCGGTTTCACATTACATACTTAGGTGGTAGCCTTTCTCTGGAGGATTCACGCAATTGCCCCTCTTTAGGCCCCGTAATAACAAGTGGTGTCCCCACTCTAAGGTAGTGGTTCGTTCTCCACAATTCCTCTTATGCCTTTATGCATAACGTTTGGATCTATGAATTGTAGTTAGTTTTCTGGCTTACAAGCCACATTGCCTCGCCACGCTCTATGCGGGCTGCTTAAACAGGTTTCTGCTTCTCCGTACACCATTAAATGGTTTGGAGGTATTGCTCGGCTCTTTGTCATGTTTGTCTCATCACACTTCCGTACCTGGAAGGCCCTTTTAGTATTCTGATATTAATTCATGCCCTCTAGCAATTTAGGGTATCCTGTGTTACGAGGGATCCCTTCGGGTTCTACCCGAGTGTTCAGTTTACACTGATGTTCTCAACACGATGTTTCGTTCAACTACTGTTGACTCCGGTACCCTTCAAGGATTACTCCTGGGTGTTACTGAGTTTTGCCATCTCATCTGGCCTGAATTCATGGGTATATTCAGTTCCTTACTCTGCCTTGCGGTTATATACTTGACTATTCCGTTTAGGGTTGTAATGTCTCCCATTATTGGGTAAACCGTTGGTACTTTTCTTTCACCTTCTTTGTCAGGTCATTATTCTCTTCAATGAGGTATGCTGTGGGAGTTCTATCCCATTCATCAAATATTGAATTGTTTATTTCAGGACTTCGCCGAATCATTTACATTGGGTATTCATTCCAGTTATCATGTGTTTCCTTCAGGATTCCTGAGACATATCCAACGTCTACACTTGATACTCTGTGCTTCTCGCACTTCTCGATGCTACATTCTTAGATCCGTCATCTTGCTGGATTCTTGACTCCCTTATCTTGGTAAGCTTCCTTGTGTTCTTCGATCATTCGAGGTGTCCAACTGTCTTGGTTTGAATTGGCTCTTTCGTCCGTAGTATGGAGTGGGCTACTTCCCGTGTTCCGTACTCTACTTGTATATATACATGGAGTATCTTATTGATGCGTTACCACTTACCCGACTAACTCATAATTGGTCTGTCAGGCCCGCAAGCTCCTTCGGAGTGCGGTTGTTCCATGTCTCGTTTAGTACACCGTAGTGTCGGTCACACGCCTAAGTGAAGTATTCTGTTACCAACTCCTCTTATATCGTCCTATGATAACTTACCGTGATTCTCTGGTTTGGTTTAAAATTTTGGGTTTTTGGGAAATCTTACGTTTTGAAAGAAAAATTTGAGTTGAAAATAAAATCTCCACGGCATTTCAATGCCGGTTGCTTCTTACCAAGTCTAGCTTTTCGCCGACGGGTAGGCTCTTAATACAATGGTCAGGCCGTTAGACTTTTCCAAATTTCCATTCCAAAATTCTTAGGGTTGCCTTGCCATACTGGCTTCTCTCGCCGTCTTGGTACTTGCTAAGTACTGGTCGCTTGTCAAAGATCTTCTTAAAAGTCCCGTTAATACTGCACTTGCCGTGGCAAGTGCGCGGTACAGGCGGTTTTTAGGTTAACTCATACCGGTCACGGTATTGTTCATATTGTATTTGGTAGCCTTGTCGGCTCTTCATTGATCCTTTAATTGGATAATTGCTCCTTAGAGCTGCTTCTCATTCCTCTTGACATGACTGTCATTCATTTAGGTGCTTCTCCATTCTCGGAGTTCCTTAATTACTTTAGTTTTGTGCTTTACCTCGTTGCTCGTTCCCACGTCTTTACTGTGGTTACCGAGGTTTAACTCATTTAGGCACTACTTCTGTAGTCCTATTCGGGTATGTCCGTAGTTATACTCGTAGCTGTCTAAGCTATATCAGTTAAGTATTGCAATCTCTTTGGGTGTGGCAGGGTGGGTGCATCTACCTTTGACTAGATTCTTAGTCAATTGGTATACCGTTGGTGGTATTATTTAATTATGGTGGTCCGTAGACATGTGTCCCGGTTCTTGTTAGTTCTCATGAATCCGCCTTGTTGCACGGTTGGTGCATCCTTCTTGCTGCTGCTCGACCAGCTGGGTTCTCGCGACTGCTAAGCATGTCGCCCCAAGTTGCCACAGATTCTGGTCTCCTCGGATTAGGATTTCTCAACCTCACGCCATTGTGTGCGGTTATTGTCATTCCAGTGGGATCCGTCTCCGGAATCTCCGGTTCTCGGGATCTACCACATGACAGATTCTGGTTCATATCAAAATAATAATTAAGTGCCAGATCGGATTCCCCGTCTCTCTGGCGTTCCTTCCCAAGCTTTTAAATACGGGGTTTGTGGAGGGCGGGTCTGGTATTGTAGGTATCCAGATCATACTGGAAGTTCCTAACTAGCGCATCTCTCACGCTACCACTCAACCCATAGCCCTAAGTCTCTAGTTCCTAACTCGGTATCTCCTAAGCTCGGTATTTCCAGTCATCAGAGCGATACTTCGCTCTGATACCATTTTTCTAACACCCCAACCGTTAAGCTCGTCATTACCTCTTAAATTGTCACCAATTACTCTTACTCACGCAGCGGAACTCTAATTACAACGAGGGGTGAAACAACGCCGTTAGCCACCCATATGGCTAACCAGGCCTTCCTTACATACCGTAACGGTCTGATGAACTGGAACAACCGAGTACACAATACAAATACAATACTCAAATCATTTCTCTACTATACCGAGTCTACTATAAATGGATGCCGACAACATATTCGGTCTTACACCTCCTTCAATACATAAGTAATTAAAACTAACTACCCATGCAACCCACCGACCCCGTCCTACTCTCGAACGGTAACATCTTCGGTGTACCTGAAAAATAAAAACATTGCCCCTAGGGGCTCAGCTTAACGCTGCATATGAAATTCGCATACCCCGAGCGCTAACCGGGGTACGCCGACTACTTTTGTCGGATATACATGGAGTTCATTTTAGTCAAACAACATGCATCATAGCAATACAATATATATGTGTATTACTCAAGGAATCCACATCCAATCGCGGAATAGAATTCCTAACTAACATAACTAGGTTGTTAGTTGTATCAGTTTACTCTTAGGCCTTGAGGGTTATACCTCACTATGCCTTGTTTACTCGTTCAATATCTCACCCGCTCTCTCGGGTTACTTATTCATATACACACACATTCTCTTGGGCTACTCATTTTATACTCGCCCATTCACTCGGGTTACTTTTACACATTATCTCACCCACACTCTTGGGTTATTCATACTCGTTATCTTACCCACACTCTTGGGTTATTTATACTCAAGCTATTGTAGATTCTCGAGACACTACAGGTCTCCTACGTCACGCTTGTTACTCTTAGCACATTCTTAGGCCAAAACTCATGGCTCTCAAGCATAGTCTTACTTCCCCGGTTTTGACCCTACTCTGGGTCTAGCATGGTGGGAAGGTTCAACTAGCTCACGGAACTCTCTCTTAGTTCCTATCTCTTTTACTTAGGTCCGACTACTCTCGGATTACTCAGATTCCCACACACTCCTCTCTCGGAGTCATAATAATATTATGTATATTAGTCTAGAAGCATCACTCTCGATGTTTCTAATGACTTTGGGAACATTACTTAAGTTCGGTTAATCTTAGGTTTTAAGAGTTACCCATGCATTTACTTTACTCATACTTTTGGTTATTTGCATATATCAGGTAAAATCCTCATATAGGAGGTCGACCATGTCTCAAGGGAGCTACTAATCCCTCAGGTCTCTTTTATCTTCTTCACTAGTTCTCATCTTCGAACTATCTTAAATCCTCTTGAAGGAGGTTCACTTATCTTTCCACTCTCATTTGTTTCGTGGATTGTTTCAATGTGGTTTTCTAACCATTATGGGGTATTTACTCAACCCGTATTTCTCCTCACATTCTAGGGAGTTCATATGTTTGCGTTATCGTTTACTTTACGGATAGTTTGTGTGTTTGCACGTTTACGTTATCGTAAGCATCGACCCGATCTATGGGTCTCTAGCCAAACGTTACTCACTATAAGTCGGTCTTTACTCTATGTTAGACCACACCAGCATACAAGTATGTTAGCTCATTCAACAACAACAAGACATACATAATCAAACAATGGATTATTTTCATGCTTTAGTCTTGATTAAGCCGGCACACAAACATACAAATCAACGTAACTCGGTTAGCACGCGGAGTATGAGAAAATCATACCTTTCACCGGTGGCTTTTACTTTTACCGTGTCATCTCACCACGCTCGGTTCACACATGATCCTCTGATAATGTTTCAAACAACATTATTAATACCAAGCTCATACGGTACATAATTAAATGCTACTCCCGTACTTACCCCGTTATCCCGTTTAACTTAGTTTGACTCATGTGTTCTTAAACTCACAACATTCTCATTCACTTCCTAAACGTGTTTACACTCTTAATGACCTTTAAACATCATTAATCAAGTCATAATTACCTTATACTATCATTACCATTCATTTCCCCATCATTAGAATGCAAGAAAACACTTTCTGTACAATTTTTGGGGTGGTCCGGGTTTGTGTCCGGGGATACAAACCCGGACCAATACTGGAATGTGCTCTCGGGTGACTTTTATGTGTGTTCCGGGTTTAGGGGTGGGTTTACAAACCCGGACCATACCTGTGTAAACCTCTCGGGTGGAATTTTGGGGTGGTCCGGGTTTATGTCCTGGGTTACAAACCCGGACCACTTCAGTTTTACAAGTTTCTGTCGTGTTTTGACACTGGTCCGGGTTTCTGTCCTAGTTTACAGACCCGGACCACTTGCAGGTTTCAAAAATAAGTATGTTTTTGCTTTTGTTTCAACTCCAAACTTATACCCAACCTCTTCCTAATCATTCCACATGTAGTCCAACATATTTAAACACCTTAATCAAGCTCTTAACCTCCTTAAACCATGGACAAAACTTATCACTTAATTCATGCACAACTACACCATTTCCACCCTCTCTGTTACACTGATGCACAACAGCACCTCTAGCTTCTTTGTTTCTGTAGTAGTTTTTCCAATCCTTTCTTTCCTTCTATTCCAACTCCACGCATCAATACACTCAAGCCCATACATTCCTAGGCAAATTTTGACAAGGTTTTTCCATCCCTGTTATTACAACATTAAAACCACTGTTGCATCATGCTAAGTTCCCCTCTGTTACCACCTATGTACCAGTTAGCCTCAAGGCTTACTAACCACACTTAAACATCATTAAAACAACTCCATTCATTATCCAAATTGTAGTATCTTAACTACACTAAAACAAGGTCATTTACTCACATTTCAAAATCTGTTTTACAGAGAACAAAACCAACTTAAGGTAAACCATTACCTTGCTAGTTTTTCTGTTTTCTTTTCTCTTCTTCCTCCTTTCCTTGTTCTCTCTTCCTCTTCTTGTTTTCTCACAAACCAATGGAGTTTAGATTGCTAGCTACAATCACATTCCATTCCGTACCAAACAAGCTAATTAATTCACCGATCCCACACTAAACTAGAATTTTTTCAAGAGCTAGTTTAGGGCTTAGTTTGGAGTTTACCTTCAAGTATACCAATGGAGAGTTTGGAAACCAAACGTGTAGATTTCCAGCTTCTCAAAAGACCAAGGAAACCGGCTGGAAAAATTGAAGAAAGAGTTCACGTGGGAATTCAATTTTTTTGCAAGAGTAAGCTAGTAAAATGGAGCTTTTGTTTTACTTTTTACCTTGGAGTATTAAGGAGAAGAAGGAGACTCAAAAACACGTCTTCAAGCTTCATCAGAGGCTACGGTCATGGAAATGAAAATGAGGGTTTTATTTTTGAAGGGTGGAAAATGTTGCCCTGAACAAGGGGAATCCAACGGTACAAATTTTATGTGATTTGGTGTAGTATCTAGCAAGATAATGGAGGGACAAGATGGAGGCTGTGTGCTCTCTTTGAAATCGTCGATGGCTTACAGAGGAGGATGAAGGAGATAAGCAGAGGGCTGGGCTACGCGAGAATAAGGAAAGAGAGGAGGTGAGAGGGTAAATATCACTTTTACACTATTCACTCCCCTTACTTTATTTTTTTGTCCTCTTGTGACTTAATAAGCTAACAAGCTAATTAAATGTGTGTGTATGCTAATTAAAATCGGCCCCACACAAAATACTAGCTGGTAGCGTTTTCATTTTTTTTTTACAGAAAACGCTCGTTAATTTACCCGGTTTAGCACTATTCAATCACCGGGTCCGTTTTTCGGATTTTTCTCGTTTCTTTATTTTTAATGGTTATTAAGCTTCCATTAATATTTGTTTATAGTTACTTAATCAACTATAATTTTTATGGGTCTGTTTGACCACTTAAAGTCACGTTTTCGGGTTTTCTCGAAAAACGTGCTTTTAAACTCCATTAGTATTTTTAATCCATTATTTGGATCCGTTTACTTCGGGAATCATTCCCGTACACTAATTAGGCCTAACTAAGCCTTAGGAATCCATCTCGGACCCTCTCGAGATCATATATCTCTTATATTCATTTAATGCGCGTTTTAGCGTTTTTCACGTTTTACGCATTTTCTCTTTTCTTCTGGTTTTTTTCTCTTTACCCATACTCTTTAGGCACCATTAGGCCATTAATAATCATATTAGAGTAATTTAATCACGATTTTTAGATCCGGGGTATTAAAGTCTACTACATGCCCAGAGGTAGTATGGGGTTGGAATGGGTTGTTAATGAACTTAGAACCTAGCTAATATATTTATTCAGGGGAGTAAGCACACGAGAAGAAATGAAAACCAGTTAGTACACACACAAGTGGTGAAATAAATAGCAGTTTCAGATTTCTGATTTTTAATGTCTTCCTGAAAACTCATGCCTCTGTATAACCAGATTACAGAAAGGCAACAAGGGCTGTAGTAACTCATTAGTAAACCTGCTACATTGCTGTCACCTAGGTCTACCTGTAAATAAATAGAAGAAACTGGAAAGAGACAAGTTAAATGACAGGAAAGGAATATGCACCAGGTTAGCAGTTTTCAGATTTGTGAAGAGTTTCTGTCTCTGTATAACTGAGTACAAAAAAATAGATGAATGTTCTATTGGGTTAATCTTGGGTTCTGTTTTTGAATTCTAAAACTATATAACACACTAAGTCACGTAAGAAAGAAGTGGAAGGATCTGGAAGTCAAATCAGAAAAGTGAGAAAAGAGATAGGAAGTGATGTAGCAGTCTGTTTCAGTTCACGCATATTCGGTGTAGAATTTTCTAAGAGGTGTTGTGTCATGCTATTGGGGTGTTTCTGAATGTAGAATGTAGCTAGAACCTTTGCTTAAACAAGTGAGTACCTTGGGATGAATGGGGAGACAGATTTATGGGCTGACAGAAAGAGAACAAAGAGGGTTATCAGTCTTCTTTCAATTCCTGTTACATATTTTGTTTCTGTTCTGTACAGATAAGTAAGTGAGTATTAGTGGAGTTATTGTTAGTTAAAAACATTATAAACACCTATACCTAGTTGGGTAGTACTGTGGAAAGAAGTGAGACATCAATTGAACTAGAGAATAACAAGAAACAAGAAGAAATATCTAGAACTGTAGTTTCAGTTTTTCACTGGTATTATAGGTTCTGTATCACCGTGTTACTAGGGTGTGTAAGTGTGATCCTAGCTTAATAATGAACTCAACTAATAGCTAATGAACATAACTAGAATACCAAAGCATGTGGAGAAAGTTATACATCGATTACTACAATAAAAGTGAAGTTAGATAAGGTATTACAAGGACTTGTGTTTCAAAGTTTGAGACTTTTGGATTTCTACATAAATGGGGTTAGGAATATTCCAAGATCTATATTATCATTATACAAGGGTTAAAACACTCCCCACATAGTCATCTAAGGGGGGAATACACATTAGACATGTTATATACATGTTATATAAACTTGTTACATAACTAGCGCTAAAACACTTTTAAAACATTAACTAAGGAACAAAAGACTTAGTTAACATTTAAAACAAGTTGTGAGTGTCCTAGGATTAAGATAAGCCTAAAAAGAGTGCATGTGAAGTTCTAGGAACTAAAATAAACTAAGCATCTAACAACATACCTAGGGGATAACATACATTATAGAGTGTCATCACATAAAATAACAAACTGACACATTGTTTTAATTAACGTTAGGGCCGTAGCGAACACCGACCGGGACTCCGAGTGTGAGACAAGTCGTACTTGCGAAAAAGGTATGGACATGTGTGGTTCGTATGTTGTCGTGTTACACGGCTTGTGTGTTGTGTGCTCTGTGTGAAAGGACCTTAAGATCAAAGCATGAAATTGGATTGCTTGTTTATCGTGTTGTATGATTTCTACATCATTGTTGTATATTATTACACGCACACAGTAGTTTAGTCCCTTCGCGTTTATGAAATTTGAGATGACACGCTGAGAACTATGAAAACAAAGAGAATGCTTTAAAGGGGAACTCCTCTCTAACTATGGAGGACGTACCATGACACCCACTATGGTGTCTATTCATGAATAATAATGAAGAGCGAATCTCAATTGGTGGAACATGAGGATAACCCGGGAAGACGACATCTCGGGCCGCGTGGTATGGAATATTCGGGAGTTGGTATCTGCATCAGATCCTTCGCCCTTCTATGTGGAGCACATCCTGGAGTCCAGAAGCGACTCCGCTTTCCCGGCGCATGACGTCGGGAATGGGGGAGTGACAACTTGGTGGAACTTATCCTGGAGTCAAGAGGCGACTCCGCTTTCTCGGCGCATGACGTCGGGAATGGGGGACTAGCTATGGAGGAGACGTCCTCCAACATGTGGTAACAGAAGAACACACAATTAATCTATGAGAAGCAGTGAAAGATGGGCACCCATACTATATGGTCACGGGATTCAATCTACATCCCCAGACCTGGTGCAAGAAAGAGAAAGAGAAGTACACATGATGGAAACAAAGAGAAAGAGGCGAAAACACTCAACATTGAATGATCCCACTGTGTGGATCATCATTATTCAAATTCTACGAAAAACTCTACTTGTTTTTGCATGCTTGAGACAATTGGTGTTATCTATATGCCTAACATCTTGTGAGTTGCTATGTTGATGTTGTATGCTGCGTGTTACTGCTTTATTATGGCATGAAATTGGACTTAATCATATTCGACCAAGTAGTTGTGTAGCCCGGTAACATGCGGGCTTCACACGTTCATACTCAGCATAGTTTTGCTGAGTCATTTATTTTTACAGGTATGAAACGGGAAGCAAACAGAGAGTAGGCAAGGGTGACTGCCATAGGGGTAGTCCGTACGGGCAAGACTTTTTAGTAGTATGTTGTTAATGTATGGGTTATGACTTTGTATTACTAAACCCTAGTTGTACTTTCGGTTTATGTTGTTGAACCAAGAACTTATGTTGTAGACTCTCGGTACCCGGTTTGTATCTTCTTTTTTGTACTTGGTTCTGGTTATGGTTTATTTCCAGTCATTCAGACCGCGGCTTAGTATTGATGGTGTTGTTATGTCAACCACGTGGGGGGTTAACGTCTGTGACACCCGGTTGAAATTGTGACTCCGCTGTTTAGACTTGCTAGATCATCGTTGGCGCATCGTTCGGACTATTGTTTGGTTAATCGGGGTGTTACAGAAAACTATGTGTTTTGGTATACTAATGTTCTAGGAGAACCCATGTCAAAATTTAGGTAATGTACAAGAAGTTTTAAGTGTTTAGATGAGTTTTGGTGAACTAGGAAGTGTAAGAAGTGACTAGGTATATTATTAGGGAAAGAAAGTGTATTAAGGAGTTTTAGAGTGTAAAAAGAACTTAGGCATTATATTAGAGGTTGTAGAAATCAAATGAGTGTTTTGGGAATACACCAAGTCATTTTGGAAGTGTGTTGTGACTTATGCAAACCTTGGTAAACAAGGAGAAAGTGTAAACTTGTGAAAGGATTTCAAGAATGACATAAGGAGTTGGTTTGTAGGAAATGATGCTTGGGAGATAATGTTATAGTGGTGAGGAAACATTTTAGGCATAGTAGTCATCTTAGGTATGAAACACCACATAGGAACCTAAGGAGAAAACAATATAAGTGTTAGGAATTTTGGTAAGAAGTGAGTAAGTGTTTAAGGAGTTATAAGATGAGATTTATGGATATTGTATGAGGGTTTGAGTGTGCCAAATGGTGTTGGAAAACATTAGAAGCTTGAGGAAAAATTTGGAGAAGGTTTGACAATATTTGGGCAAGTTTTGGTGTCGACCGACCTAGGGGACCGACCCACATTTGGGTCGGACGGCCTCTATAAGACACCAATAAGTGGTTCTGGAACGGTCCGACCCAGAGGACTTGGGTCGGACATGGGTCGGTCGGGAGAGTTTAAAAGACGGTAAAATTTCTGGAATGGTCCGACCCAGAGGATTTGGGTCGGACGTGGGTCGGACGAAGTAGAACTTTTCAAACCTGAGAATTTACTGGAATGGAGCGACCCAGTTGGTGGGTCGGCCGGTGGGTTGGACTGACCCAAAAACAAAAAAAAACATAAAAGAATATGACTTATGCAATTAACCCTAGGGGTATAATGGAGGTAATCATGAATATGTTTGGGTATTAAAACATGTCATACAACCATGTAAAAATACTTAGTAAAATTTAAAGTTAAGTAAGTTAATTAACCAACGTTATTAATCATGTATAGGAGTGACCTACGGTGGAAACCAGTCGAAGCAAGGACCAAGGTATGGTTTTCTTGCAGTCTGTTGCCTACCGGTTTACACCGGCTTGTGTGTTGTTTGTTTTTTCTGTTTGTTTATGACCTTGTAAGACTTAAGCCATGTAATGAGTTTACAGTTGTTAACATTACTATGTTGTTAAGGTGTGACTCATTTCCCTTGTGTGTGTCTAACAAGACTTAACCACTAGTATGGGATTGTTTGTTGAGTTCGACGTTGAACTTCTAACAAGTGCTAACTAGGGAGTGAGGAGTCCGGTAGTTCCGGCCACGCGTGTGAGTATGGGAGTTAATGTCATAACCGGTTCGATTCTCTTTGTATGTTATGGTTGTTTTCCATTTTGGTTTCCAACTTTCCCTTTAGCTTATCCAAGGCTATTTTACTGACTCACGTCGGGCCACAAGGGCATACTATGTTTTGTTCGGTGCGCTTGGATCACCATATCCGACGCACCTTTGTGTTAAGTTATTCGTTCCATTTAACAGGACGGTAACGAGTTATGTAACGAGCTTAGCATGAGTTTGGCAACATCCTCTAGGCTCTCCATGGGAACTAATTATGTTGGTTCGCTTCCTAAAAGGATTCGTTCTTGTATGTTATGTGTGACGTTGTTATGCAACACTCTTGCTATGATATATATATGTTGTATGTTTAAAATGAATGCCATGTCATCTTGATAATTAGTTGCGCGTATCCCGGTAGCCGATGGGCTGCGTGTTAACCATACCAGCCAAGGGTTACTGACCCCCTCGGGGGCTCCATATTTATATTACAGGATGAGGATCGAGGAAGCGGAATGGCTTTAGATCTTAGGTTTTAAGTACTTTTGGCTATTTTTGGATGTTGAGCCCGGGATGCGACTGTGCTCCCGTGGCGTTAAAATTTTGGTACCATTAACTTTGACAGTGGCGGTTGTTGACAGATACAGTGGCAGGTTATAGTATACAGCTTACACGTGGGTGGTTAACGGCGTTGTAGCATCGAACCGTTTAGTTATTATTTAGTTGTTTACTTCCGCTGCGATTGTCGACTAGTTGTTAAGTGAGTAGTAGGGGTGTTACAAAAGAGGGTATCAGAGCGATACTTCGCTCTGATGACTAGAATACCGAGCTTAGAAATATACCGAGTTAGGAAACCTAACCACAGTTACCTAAGTGAGCAGTTATGAAAAGGTTAACCACTAACTAAGTGTGGAGATACCTTAATGTCGAGAAGATGTTACAACCGCCGGACCGACAAATGTGCAAGCACAATGCTAATAAATGTTCGTGTGAATTCAGATGTCAGGTAGACCACGAGGTTGAGGCCACGGGCACGGCATTGGAGATACCGGGAACCAGGGAGAGAACCCTATGGCGTAAATCATGGGCGACGCTGTTGCGGCCGCCGTAGCCCAGATGGTCCCACAATTAGTAGCTGCGGTGCAGCAGGGGCAACAGCCCGAAGTTCAACCACCACCGCCACCGCCTCGAGAGACCAACTGGGTCAAGGCGTTGGAAGATGTGAGACCCCCGTCATTCAGTGGGGAGACTGACCCTCGTAAGCTGGAGGCGTACATCTCCGAGATGAAGACCGCTTTCGAGACCTTGGATGTTCCTGCAGGTGCCAAGGTTCGACTTGCCGCTTACTAATTGAAGGGTTCGGCGCAAAGTTGGTGGAAGCTGGTAAGGGAAGGCAGGGTTGCTGATCCTACCTTCCAATGGAGGGAGTACACGGCCCTGCTGCAAGCCAAGTACTACCTAATTCATGTGCAAGAGGCCAAGCGCCTGGAGCTCGACAATTTGAGGCAAGGGGATAAGATGACGGTTGATGAGTACTACTCCGCTTTCATCGGACTTATCCACCTACTGCCGGATCTGGGTTACTCAGACCGGATTCTAGTGAACCGTTTCTACAACTGACTGAGCTACCGCCTACGCTATGGTATGGGCCAACCGGATATACTACCTTGCAGGTAAAGACCTACAGTGTGATGTGAATAAGTATGTGCAGTGTGTTAATGTAAATGTGAGTTTGAATTGCGGGGCATAACTAACACCCTAAATATAGGAGTGCTATCATGTCGCTGCTATTGTAGAGATCACCATCCGTTTGAGGGACGAGGAGAACGCGCTCAAGCGCAAGGCCACGAGCGAGGGCCAAAGCACGCAAGGGTACGGGGGAGGAAAGAAGAAAAAGCCATACCCCCAGCCCCAGAAAGGACAACAACAGGGTGGCAAAGGCCAAGCCCAGACCACCACTGCTGAGGAACCTCTGCAGCTCACCTATGCATATGCGGCCAAGCCCTTAAGCTCTTACCCGCCCAAGGGTAACTAATAAAATTTGAATACCGAATTCTAGTGTGTGTTGTTATTTTGTGAAGTATGTACTGAGTGTGTGATGTGATGACAGCTAGCACGGGCTCTGGATCCGATCGCCACTACTACTACAAGTGGTGCAAGGGAGACCACCCCGGCAAGGACTGCAAGGGAGACGATGTGCAGTGCCGATTCTGCAAAAAGATGGGGCATCGTGACTACGAATGCTTCCAGAACCCGAATGGCAGAAACTACAGGCCTAAGGGGCAGTGGAAGGGTAAGGCCACCGTGACCACCGAAGGCCCGAAGACGGCTAATCAGCCACCCCCAGATCATAGGTACACGGATTCCCAGAAGGGGAAGGGGTCGGGATCCGGCAAGGCCGCCTTGAATGTGGTGGAATGGTCTGAGGCACCAGAGCCCTCTTCTAGACCAGGTACCGCCTAAACCGTTGAATGAAATAAGTGATTGCATACCGCATTTCATGCATGTGTGTTAGTGAGTCTAAGTAAACAACCAAGTAAGTAAACAGTTAAAGTATAATGTGAGAACACCTAATTAGGTAATGTTAAAACTTAGAAACCTTCAATATTTGCTATCAAATCCCACCCACACCAAACCCTGAAGAAACCACCATCAGCATCACCGAATTTCCCATGGAGTAATGTTAGACCATCCAACCAGGTATGATACTTTTAAATGGATACCTGACACCGGAAGCACAAATCCACATCATCAGACGATGTAATGAACTAGGAATAGCACCTGGAGGTTTCAAAACACCCGAATACCCGAGCGGATCGAAGATGAAATTGAAGATGATGTGCATGGGTAAGGACTGGAATCCTTACACCAAGACATATCAGGACAAGCGAGCTGAAGATGGAGCAACTGTACTGCAGACTGATATTCGTGAGTGGTTAGAACTGGTGTAATTAAAATAAAAGAAAAGGAATTAAAACTCAAAATAACAGTCGGGCTGCAAACAAATCCCGGTCGTAGTAGTATAGTAAAGTGTAAGCGACCGGATATCGAACCGTGGGACTAAGGGAATTATATAGTACCTAAGCGTGTCACAAAAAAGGGGGAATTAATTGACTTGTTTTTATAAATAAAAAGGAAAGATAAAATAACTTAAGTAAATAGGTAAATTAAATGGGACTCTGGTTCAGGTTAATATAATCTGCTCTTTCATGCTATGTCTACTGGTTTAATTATAATTGTTTGGCAAAATTCCTCTTATTATCTTAAGGACTAAATCATAGACTCATAAGAACTCGTTTACCAGAAAATGCAAGGTTCTAATCCAGGTTCAAGCATAACACATGTAAACGGACGGTTTAGATATGAGAAATTATATTTGCATCTGAAAATACTAACTTATTAAATCATAATAAGCTTTGTCCAGATTTACGGCTTAATTAACCTATCTATTTATCACCGGTCTGATCAAAATAGACTTAGCATGCAATTTAATAAACTCATGATATTTATTAAAAAGGCGAGAGATAAACTTTAATCGTAACAACTGTATTTAAATAAAACCAGTAAAACATATTGCATAATTAATACAAACACATAATAACCATTCCCAGAGTGTAAATATTCTAGCCTAACATATTAAATAGATAAACAGAAACAAGAGTAGTAGAAATCATCTGTAGTCACTCCTGCATTCGTTCTGCTATTTTGTATACGTCGGACTAGAAGTGGATATGGTGGAATGAATAGAAAATAAAATGGAGAAGACGGGGGAAGAGAAATGAGGTGGACGTGTGATGTGTGGTGAAGTGGATCGATGATGGAATGTTTTTAGTGGAAGGGACTATCTATTGAAGGCAGAAGGAGCGTGGGTTTATATAGCAGATAGGAAGAGGAAGCAGATAGAGGGAACACCGCGTGAGGAAATTAAGGAATGGATTGGGTGGCTGAACGCGTGAGTACTGTCGGCAGGCGCCTGATATTGTTAATGGCAGTAGATGGATATGTCGCAGGCGCCGTAAAGGAAGAAGCAAGTTGGGTTAGACAGTCGGCAAAGAAAACCAGTCGCGATCTGGGAATTTACTCGCGTCCGCCCTTGTGTCCGCCTAAGGTTATGCGGACGTCACTCACGTCCGCTCCTTGTCCGCCTAAGTTTATGCGGACACAAATCACGTCCGCCTCCTTGTCCGCCTAAGTTCATGCGGACACACCGATGTCCGCTCCCTGTCCGTCCAGTTTTATGCGGACACAAATATGGAGTCTTCTGTCCGCCTCCCTGTCCGGCTAAGTTTATGCAGACACCTATCTCGTCCGCCCCTGGTTAGGCGGACACTGACACGGACACAAGTCAAAGACGTTTTCTTTTACAAACTTTGACCGGCTCTAGATTCTTCGTTTGGACTCCGTTTTCCGAGCCGTTTGCGTCTATGCGTTCGTCTCTTTGTCTACTTTGCTCCCAGCTTGGGTTTCCTCATGTTTAACCAATAAATTTGTGAGATAACAATAAAACATAAACTAGAGGAAAACTAACCAAAGTGGAGAAATGAGCAAGAAAAGTGCTAATATAGTATATGAAATACACCTATAAAACATGCTCATTTGGACACTTATCATGTACCGATTATACCTGAGGAGTTCCTTGCGGTCGTTAACCACGCCGTAGGAATTGCTCAGCAAATTGAATCAGATTCAATACCAAGTGTGAAAGCAGATTTATGTAACGTGAACTTCTACCAGAAAGGTGGACGGTTAGGGTTACACCAGGATAAGGACGAGTCACCCGAGTCTCTAAGTAAGGGAGTACCCGTGGTGTCTTGGTCCATTGGTGATACCGTAGTGTTTGTGTACGGCGAGCAGAAGCGTGCTGATCTCGCAAAGAAGCTAGTGTTGAAATCAGGAGATGTGTTAATCATGGGTGGGCAGTCAAGGATGCTATATCATGGCATCAAGAAGATCAAACTGAATACCGCACCATCGGCAGTGATCAATGCCACACACATGAAACCCGGACGTTTGAATTTGACCTTCAAGTAGTTTTAAAGCCTTGTGTGAATCATGTAATGTGTTAAACCAGTATATGTTAAGGATGTTGTATGTGTTAGATATGTCAGCAATGTGAACCAACGTATGTTGTAAAGAGTGTGTTAATGAATAAAGTGGAGTTGTTTGAAGTATGTCAACCGTGTTATTATCAAATGCTTATTAGTTTGCCAATGAATTAGGATGTGCACTCGGAACGGGAGGTATACTGAGAGTCTACAATGAGGCAGAAGCCGGCAAGAGCGGCATAAGCCTCACCGGTACCTTTCCAGTCAATGGCATGGACGCATCGGTCTTGTTTGACTCTGGAGCCTCACATACATTTATTTTGTTATCTTTTGCGAAGAGGCTGGGATTAGACGGGGAAGAGATGTCTGACTTCTTAGTCACTCTCCCGTCGAAAGAGCGGATCAGGTGTACCCGCTACCACCGAGATGTTGTTGTACGAATCAAAGGAGAAGAGTTTCTGATCGATCTGATAGAGTTCGACGGACTTGGTTTTGATGTGATTGTCGGGATGAACTGGTTGGAGCGGTACAAGGGCAGAATCCTATGTGCCGAGCACCATCTGCTTCTTCGGAGTCTGTCTGGGGTTACCATATCATACCGCCAGAGGCCCAGGGAGCCTTCGATTCAGATCATCACCGCCATGGCCATGTATCGTGAATTACGACGAGGGAATGATGTATACCTCTGCTATGTCCAGGACATAGAGAGAGACCCATAGTTTAGCCCAGATGTGCTTGTAGTGTCGGAGTTTCCTGATGTATTTCCTAAGGAACTGTCGGGCATGCCGCCAGCACGGGAAGTTGAGTTTGAAATTGATTTGGTTCCGGGCACCGGACCAATTGCGAAGGCGCCCTATCGTATGGCTCCAGCAGAAATGATAGAGCTCAAGGAGCAGCTGAGAGACCTACTCGACAAGGGGTTCATCCGCCCTAGCGTTTCACCATGGGGAGCACCGGTCCTCTTCGTGAAGAAGAAGGCCGGTAGTCTCCGCCTGTGTATTGATTATCGTGAGCTGAATGCAGTTACGGTGAAGAACCGTTATCCTTTACCACGCATCGATGATTTATTTGATCAGTTGAAAGGAGCATCAGTATTCTCCAAGATAGATCTACGATCCGGTTACCATCAGATTGCTATCCGGGAAAGTGACATTGAGAAGACCGCATTCAGAACCAGATAGGGTCATTATGAGTTTACGGTTATGCCGTTTGGTTTATCCAATGCACCAGCTAAGTTCATGGACTTAATGAACCGCTTGTTCCAAGATCAGTTGGACAAGTCAGTGGTAATCTTCATCGACGATATTCTTGTGTATTCGAAATCGAAGGGTGAGCATGAAAGCCACCTGAGATGTGTGTTACCAACATTGAGAAGGAATCAGTTGTATGCGAAATTTTCTAAGTGTGAATTTTGGTTGAACCAAGTATCCTTTCTTGGTCATGTGATTTCTGGGGCCGGGATCGTTGTTGATCCGGCAAAGATAGATGTAGTGCGCACCTGGCCTAGGCCGAAGACAGTTACCGACATCCGGAGCTTCCTCGGTCTGGTAGGTTATTATAGGAGGTTTGTGAAGGACTTCTCCAGTGTCTCGAAGCCGATGACTTCCTTGATGATGAAGGATGCTCCATTCGAGTGGACAGTCGACTGTGAGAGTTCTTTCCAGAGTCTTAAGGATGCTCTGACATCTGCACCAGTTCTGACTTTACCAGACGGTCCAGATGGTTTTGAGGTCTACTGTGACGCATCAGGCAGAGGTATGGGTTGCGTGTTGATGCAACATGGGAAGGTCGTAGCGTACGCCTCCCGACAGATAAAGAAGCATGAAGAGAACTACCCTACCCACGACTTGGAATGGGGTGCCATTGTCTTCGCATTGAAGATATGGTGACATCATTTGTATGGGGTAAGCGTGACAATCTATTTCGACCACAAGAGTTTAAAATACTTGTTCACTCAGAAGGAGTTGAACATGAGACAAAGAAGGTGGGTCGAGTTTCTGAACGACTACGACATCAATTTACAGTGCAAGGAGGGTAAGGCAAATGTGGTAGCTGACGCATTGAGTCGCCGAGCACACTCTTTCCATTCGCTAGTCTCTCATACTAGCTTGGTTGAAGAGGTGCGGAGTGTTCAGATGACGGATCAGTATATGTTGGAGATCAGGCAGAAGCTTGTTGATTGCACATTCGAGGGTTAGAAGTATGACTTCCGACTCCACGATGATGACCTGATTAGGATCAATGGCCGACTGTGTATTCCGAGGAGTAGCGCTGAGCTGAAGGAGCGCATATTGAGTGATTCCCATTGTTCTACGACTTCGATTCACCCCGGAGCTTCAAAGATGTACAAGGGTATAAAAAGATTTTTTTGGTGGACAGGCATGAAAAAGGATGTAAATGATTATGTGTTGAGGTGTCTCACTTGTCAGAAGGTCAAGCTTGAGCACCGACGGCCTGGTGGTATGGTGCAGCCAATGCCAGTGCCTGAGTGGAAGTTCCATGACATTTCTATGGACTTCGTAGTAGGGCTTCCGCCTACAAGGGGAGGTCTAAATATGATTTGGGTTGTTGTTGACCGACTGACCAAGGTGGCTCGATTCATACCGATGAAGGACACCTGGAAAGTGGCTAAGCTTGTAGAGCTCTTCGACAGAGAGATTGTACGGCACCATGGGGTACCAAAAACGATTATGTCTGATAGGGATACCAGATTCCTTTCGAGGTACTGGAAATCCACACGGGAAGCACTTGGTACCGAGCTGAAGCTAAGTACAGCGTTCCACCCACAGACAGATGGTCATAGTGAGCGCACCATCCATACACTAGAGGTTATGTTACGTGCATGTGCACTTGACTTTCAGACCAGCTGGATTGACAAGTTACATCTGATCGAGTTTAGTTACAACAACAGTTACCATGCTTTGATCAAGATGTCTCCCTTCCAGGCTTTGTACGCTAGACCATGCCGCACACCATTATACGGGATGAGTCGAGTGAGACGGTCATTATAGGACCAGAGTATCTGGAACAAGTTCAAGCAGAAGTACGCCAAATCTGGGCTAACATGAAGGCAGCTCAGGATAGGCAGAAATCGTACACCGATGTGCGCAGACATGACCTGGAGTTCGCCATGGGCGATCAGGTATTTCTTAGAGTATCCCCCATGAAGGGAGTGTTTCGTTTTGGCCAGAAAGGCAAGTTGAGCCCAAAATATGTGGGGCCTTATGTTGTGACGGAGCGGATCGGCCCGGTAGCTTACAGACTTGATTTACCCGCCTAACTGGGCAAGGTACATGATGTATTTCATGTGTCCCAGTTGAAGAAATATATATCTCATCCGTCTCATGTACTTCAGCCTGAAAGGCTTACCTTAGAGCCGACCATGCAATCGGTGGAGACTCCCGTGCGGATTCTGGACACTAAGACTCGAGACACTCGCCATAAGTCTGTGACACTGGTGAAGGTCTCTGGTCTAACTAGGACATCGAGGAGGCCACTTGGGAGCTGGAAGACAAGATGAAGGTGAAGTACCCGTCGTTGTTTACTTCTTAGTGATTATGTATATAGGGTACGGGGCGTACCCCTTTTTTAAGGGGGGTAGAGCCGTTTCGGTTATGTGTATGTGCGACATGTATTTATATACATTGTCGATGTTATGTTATTATCTTGTTATGTTATTATCTTGTTATGTTACAGACCATTATGTCTGAATGATGTTATGTTGTTTGGACCTTGTGTCCGATGTTATGTAAGTATATTGATTAATGTTGTTATGGAAGTATTATTTTATAAGTATTCCCCGTGTTCTAATATTTAAGATATGTGGGAAGTGTGAACTTTGGGGACAAAGTTCTTTTAAGGGGGGTAGATTGAAATACCCCAAACCTTAGTATGTTGTTTAAACATTAAAGTATGGTATAATAAGGCTAAAAAGTGTCTTAGAAACATTAGTAAACAATTTAAACCATAGAAAACACAAATAAATACCTTAAGGTCAATATGGGCAAAAATGTGCTCTAAGCTTGGGGTAAGTTTGGTTAAGACCTAATAAGCTTACCAAGACTTTATTTATACACTAATGAACATATTAAACCAATTACCAATGAAAACCAAGCTTGAAAACAAGTTAAAACACAAAATGTGCTTTATGGAGTCTTAAAGCACATTTTTGAAAAATTGTCTTGTAAATGGGTTTTGAATGGCTAAATGTCCATCATTACTCTTTAATTAACATGTTTACTATTTAGAATCACATTAGGAAGTCTAAATCAATGGGAAATCAAAAATTTCACAACTATGTGCCTTGTTTTGTGAATAGTAACCAAATTAAGCAAGTTTATAACATAAGTCAATGTAAGCAACTTAATTGGTCAACAAAGACTAAAACACCCCTTGTTATAAATGGGGGCCGGTTTTCTTGATGACTCACCACACATATACAAAAAAATAAACTAAGTTAAGTAGGAAGTACTATTTGCTTTACTACTTAAATATCCAAAACTTGCAAACTTATCTTCATTCTCTTCTTTCCCTCTTCATTTCCCATGCCTCCAACCTCTCTTCTTCCTTCCTCCATCGGTTTTGCTATAGTACCACACACAACACCATCTTCAATCTCTTATATCTCCTAGCTCACTTTGCCAAATCAAAAACAAAGGCCACCATTCTTCTAGTCTCATCAAGCTCTTCAACCTTGTCTTCTCAAAATTCCAAGAGCTCCATTTTGGTGCCAAGAGGAATCTCCATGGGAGGATCTTGAGCTCATCTTTTCACATATTATTGTTCTCCTTTGCTTCTAGGTAAGGAAACTCAAAGAAAAACTCCATTTCCTTCATGTTTGTATGTTGTCCGAAAAACACCATTAATGGTGCCCTTACCTTGCTTGTTCTAGCTTCATTTGAATCTTCCAAGGGCTTGGTGGAGTCCTCTCTTGCTACATATCCAAACTCTCTTTCATATCCAAGGTAAAACAATCATCTAAATGTTCTAAGACAATATATGTATCTAGGGTTTACAATGTTGTGAAGCATAAAGCTTGTATACTCATTTCACTATTTGTATATTGTTTAGAAGTTGACAAGCAATCAAACATCCTTACCGATTTTAATCAAGGAAACAAGAAAGAATTTTGTGAGGAAAAGAGGTAAATATGCTAACCTAATGTAGCTTATAATGTCATAGGATAAATGAGCTTATATTGCTTATTAAAACTACCTAAGGAGCCAATGATGAATGACTTAGTAAAATGTTCTCAAAGAGACTATTAAAGGACATATGTATTGTTGTGTATAATTGCAGGTCAAAGGCAAATATAATGTGGGAAATTCAGTGTTTATGGTTTATGCATTTAAGGGCCTAAGAGCCATGCTATTTAAGGTCCTAAGTGCCAAGCAATTTAAAATTGTGCACTATATTGTGATCTAGTGTTAAATGGGTGAAGTTTTGTGTATATGAATGCTCTTGATGGATCTAAGTGTTCTTGAATGTTTTAATGGTGAAAACTATGTGTTTTGGTATACAAATGTTCTAGGAGAACCCATGTCAAAATTTAGGTAATGTACAAGAAGTTTTAAGTGTTTAGATGAGTTTTGGTGTACTAGGAAGTGTAAGAAGTGACTAGGTATATTATTAGGGAAAGAAAGTGTATTAAGGAGTTTTAGATTGCAAAAAGAACTTAGACATTATATTAGAGGTTTTAGAAATCAAATGAGTGCTTTGGGAATACACCAAGTCATTTTGGAAGTGTGTTGTGACTTATGCAAACCTTGGTAAACAAGGAGAAAGTGTAAACTTGTGAAAGGATTTGAAGAATGATATAAGGAGTTGGTTTGTAGGAAATGATGCTTGGGAGAAATGTTATAGTGGTGAGGAAATATTTTAGGCATAGTAGTCATCTTAGGTATGAAACACCACATATGAACCTAAGGAGAAAACAATATAAGTGTTAGGAATTTTGGTAAGAAGTGAGTAAGTGTTTAAGGAGTTATAAGATGAGATTTATGGATATTGTATGAGGGTTTGAGTGTGCCAAATGGTGTTGGAAAACATTAGAAGCTTGAGGAAAAATTTGGAGAAGGTTTGACAATTTTTGGGCTAGTTCTGGTGTCGACCGACCCAAGGGACCGACCCACATTTGGGTCGAACGGCCTCTGTAAGACTCCAGTAAGTGGTTCTGGAACGGTCCGACCCAGGGGACTTGGGTCGGACATGGGTTGTTCGGGAGAGTTTAAAAGACGGTAAAATTTCTGGAATGGTCCGACCCAGAGGATTTGGGTCGGACGTGGGTCGGATGAAGTAGAATTTTTCAAACCTGAGAATTTACTGGAATGGACCGACCCAGTTGGTGGGTCGGCCGGTGGGTCGGACTGACCCAAAAACAAAAAAAATCTCAAAAGAATATGACTTATGCAATTAACCCTGGGGGTATAATGGAGGTAATCATGAATAAGTTTGGGTATTAAAACATGTCATACACACATGTAAAAATACTTAGTAAAATTTTAAGTTAAGTAAGTTAATTAACCAACGTTATTAATCATGTATAGGAGTGGCCTACGGTGGAAACCAGTCGAAGCAAGGACCGAGGTATGGTTTTCTTGCAGTCTGTTGCCTACCGGTTTACACAGGCTTGTGTGTTGTTTGTTTTTCTGTTTGTTTATGACCTTGTAAGACTTAAGCCATGTAATGAGTTTACAGTTGTTAACATTACTATGTTGTTAAGGTGTGACTCATTTCCCTTGTATGTGTCTAACAAGACTTAACCACTAGTATGGGATTGTTTGTTGAGTTCGACGTTGAACTTCTAACAAGTGCTAACTGGGGAGTGAGGAGTCCGGTAGTTCCGGCCACGCGTGTGAGTATGGGAGTCGATGTCATAACCGGTTCGATTCTCTTTGTATGTTATGGTTGTTTTCCATTTTGGTTTCCAACTTTCCCTTTAGCTTATCCAAGGCTATTTTACTGACTCACGTCGGGCCACAAGGGCATACTATGTTTTGTTCGGTGCGCTTGGATCACCATATCCGACGCACCTTTGTGTTAAGTTATTTGTTCCATTTAACAGGACGGTAATGAGTTATGTAACGAGCTTAGCATGAGTTTGGCAACATCCTCTAGGCTCTCCATGGGAACTAATTATGTTGGTTCGCTTCCTAAAAGGATTCGTTCTTGTATGTTATGTGTACGTTGTTATGCAACACTCTTGCTATGATATATATATATATATATATATTGTATGTTTAAAATGAATGCCATGTCATCTTGACAATTAGTTGCGCGTATCCCGGTAGCCGATGGGCTGCGTGTTAACCATACCAGCCAAGGGTTGCTGACCCCCTCGGGGGCTCCATATTTATATTGCAGGATGAGGATCGAGGAAGCGGAATGGCTTTAGATCTTAGGTTTAAAGTACTTTTGGCTATTTTTGGATGTTGAGCCCGGGATGCGCCTGTGCTCCCGTGGCGTTAAAATTTTGGTACCGTTAACTTTGACAGTGGCGGTTGTTGACAGATACAGTGGCAGGTTACAGTATACAACTTACATGTGATGTTGTAATGTAAATACTCGTTATGTTGATGATGTATATATGGATGTTAGTACCTAATGCTCGGGAGTCTGATCATCAGACCGGTACGCTTGTATTTATTCTGCCTTGTTAACCACGTGGGTGGTTAACGGCGTTGTAGCACCGAACTGTTTAGTTATTGTTTAGTTGTTTACTTTCGCTGCGATTGTCGACTAGTTATTAAGTGAGTAGTAGGGGTGTTGCACCAGGTGGCTGAGAAGTTTACAGCCCAGCAGCATCCACAGCTGGGCCGAATTAGCAAACAAATTTCTGGTAAAATACTATCCCCCGTCTAAGACAAGAGAAAAAATTGCTGAGATCACAAACTTCTATCAAGAACCAGGTGAGTCTCTTTATGATTCGTTGGATAGATTCAAAGAATTACATATATTATGCCCACACCACGGTATGAGTAGCCAGGAACTTGTGTTATCATTATTTAGAGGTTTAAATGATTCTAATAAATTGTTGCAAGGTTCCTCGTCTGGAGGAAATTTTATGAAATTGACCGGAGAAGAAGCAGTTGAACTACTGGATACCATGACTGCCAGCACTAGACAATGGTGTAAAAACAAGGGAAGAGGTGAAGCAAAGAAAGAAACCGGAATGTACAGTATCCCCCCGCAGGATCATGTATCTGCTCAACTAGCTGCACTCACAAAAGTTGTGGAGAAACTAACGCTAAATCAACCACAACAAAAAGTTGTGAAGGCGGTGGCCACTTCCCCATATCTGACTCCCTGTTGCGAAAACTGTGGAGGAGCTCATGAAACCCCAGACTGCGATGGTTCAGGTTTCAACAGGACCCTTGAGGAGGTAAGTTTAATTAACAACAGACCAGGGAATCCTTATCCGAATCAACACCAAACAATTGGAGGAGCAATCAACAACCATGGAGGAATTATGAGCCACAGACGAGCAACCAAGGATTCAACCAAAACCGACAACCTCAATACAACCGACAATAGGAGCAGCCAACCAACTCATAAGGAGATATGGGACAACTGAAAAGCATGATGAATCAGCTTCTAAAACAAGGTCAGGCAAAAAATTTAAAATTTGCTGAGATAGAAGCAAAAGTTGCTGATCAGGCTACCATAACCACAAATTTAGAAAGACAGATAGGTCAGATTTCACAACAACTGGCTCAAAGACAAACAGGGTCACTCCCTAGCCAAACTGATCCAAATCCAAGGGAGCATGCAAAATCAATAACCCTGAGAAGCGGAAAAGAGCTGATATCTAATGCCCCTGAAGTTGAGAAGGAATCTGACGAACAAAGAAATACTCAATCTGACAAAGAAGATGTAACAATTCCCAAGGAGAAGGAGTCTCCTGCATCCCTTACTATTAAACCATCCCAGGTTTCATATGATATTCCAATTCCATTTCCTGATAGATTAAAGAAAAAGAATTTGGATGACCAATTTGGAAAATTTCTTATCATATTTAGGAAATTAACTATAAATATTCCTTTTTCTGATGCCTTAACACAAATGCCTATTTATGCAAAATTTATGAAAGATATTTTGTCTAACAGGCGATCCTTACAGGAAAATGACACAGTAAAATTAACAGAAAGAGTGTCTGCAGTACTCTTAAGGAAACTACCACCGAAATCGGGAGATCCAGGTCTTCCCATCATTCCCTGCGTGATAGAAGACATAAATTGTGGTAACGGGTTGTGCGATTTAGGGCCAGTATTAACTTAATGCCTTTATCCATTTTTCAAAAATTAGGTATAGGTTAATGCTCTCCTACTTCTGTGCAGCTACAACTAGCTGATCGTTCCATAATCTACCCTAGAGGAAATGTTGAAGATTTAGTGGTTTCTGTTGGCAAATTTATTTTTCCTGCTGATTTCATTGTTATTGACATTGAGGAAGATAAAGATGTTCCACTAATTCTGGGTAGACCTTTTATGAGAACTGCCCGTACTTTAATTGATGTTGAAGGAGGTAAAATAATTTTGAGACCTCATGATGAACAGGTAGTTTTTGACATGACCCGGAACATGAAATGTCCTTCGGATACACAAATCTATTTTTCCATAGATACTGTTGACTCTTTAGTACAGGAGACGTTCCTCTGCAAAGATAAAGAAACAATTTTGGAAAGATGTCTCATGGCATCTTGTGAAACTGATGCTGAAAATCCTGATATTGCCCTCATGGCTGAAGAGTTGAATAGGAGACAACCATATTTCCATACCTACCAACAAAAAATCGAGCCAGTAGAAAGGAATGCAGACAAACCAAAGCCTTCCATTTAGAAAGCACCTACAGTAAAAATGAAACCTCTTCCCCCTCATTTAAAATACGCTTTTCTAAAAGAGCCATCTGATTTACCAGTTATTATATCATCTAAATTGACAGATGTGCAGGAGAAGAAACTTTTAGGGGTACTATGCAATCATACGACCGCTATCGGTTGGTCAATAGCAGATATCAAAGGAATAAGCCCATATTTGTGCTCTCATAGAATATATAAGGAAGATGATTTCAGGGCATTGGCACAACCACAGAGGCATCTCAACCCCGTTCTAAAAGAGGTGGTCAAAAAGGAGGTAATAAAACTACTTGACACTGGAATATTTATCCCATTTCAGATAGCAAGTGGGTGAGCCCAGTACAGGTGGTACCAAAAAAAGGAGGAATAACTGTGGTTCCTAACGAAAAAGGTGAGTTGATTCCTCAACGCACCACTACTGGTTGGAGAGTTTGTATTGACTACAGGAAATTGAATACTGCCACACGTAAGGATCATTTTCCCCTGCCCTTTATTGATCAAATGCTGGAAAGGTTAGCAGGTCAGGATTACTATTGTTTTCTAGATGGCTATTCAGGATATTTCCATATCCCAATTGCTCCAGAAGATCAGGATAAAACTACTTTTACCTGTCCTTATGGGACATATGCTTATAAACGAATGCCGTTCGGATTATGTAATGCCCCAGCTACTTTTCAACGGTGTATGATGGCTATTTTTTCTGACTACATTGAAAAATGTATAGAGGTCTTTATGGATGACTTCTCTGTCTTTGGATCAACATTTGAAACTTGCCTGGAGAATCTTGATCTTATCTTGGCCAGGTTTGAAGACACAAATCTAGTACTAAACTGGGAGAAATGTCATTTCATGGATCGAGAAGGGATTGTGCTAGGACATAACGTGTCTTCAAAAGGTATTGAGGTGGATCGCGTAAAAATTGAGGTAATAGAAAAACTCCCACCTCCTACTACTGTAAGAGGTATCCGAAGTTTTCTTGGACATGCTGGTTTCTATAGAAGATTCATTAAAAACTTTTCCAAGATCTTAAAACCTCTCTGTACTTTACTGACAAAAGATGCTAAATTTCAATTTTCTGATAAATGTCTAGCAGCTTTTAATTTTGAAATACCCCAAACCTTAATATGTTGTTAAACATTTAAACTATGGTATGTAGAGGCTAAAAAGTGCCTTAGAAACATCAGTGAACAATTTAAATCGTAGTAAAATGCAATAAAACACTAAGACACAGTTTGAGCAAAAACATGCTCTAGGCTTGGAGTAAACTTGGTTAGGACCCAAAGAGCCTACCAAGACTTAATACTATTCAATTATGATTTAATAAGGCTAATTAAGTCCTTAGGAAACTTTGGTAGACAGTTAAACCAAACAAAACACAATAATATACCTTAAAGTCAATAAGAGCAAAAATGTGCTCTAAGCTTGGGATAAATTTGTATAAGACCTAATGGTCATACCTATACCTTATAAATATGTTAAGGAACATATTAAATCAATTACCAAAGAAAACCAAGATTGAAAACAAGTTAACACATAAAAAGTGCTTTAAGGAGTCTTAAAGCACGTTTTTGAAAAATTGTCTTCTAAATGAGTGTTGAATGGCTAAATGTCCATCATTACTCTTTAATTAATATGTGTACTACTTTGTAACACATTTGGAAGTCTAGATCTATGGGAAATCAAAAATTTCACTTCAATGTGCCTTGTTTTTATGAATAGTAACTTTTATAAGCTAGTTTGTAACATATGTTATTATAAGTAAGTTAATTGGTCAACAAAGACCAAAACACCCTTCTTATTAAATGGGGGCCGGTTTTCATGGTGTGAGTCACCACCCTTGCTAGCACTTATCAAATAAATACATAAAGGATAAAGCAAGTTACTATTTGCTTTTAACAAATAAATATCTTAAGCTAGCTACTTACCTTCTCATTCTCTTCTTCCTTCTCATTTCACACGGTCTTCATTCTCTCTTCTCTTCTTCAAAAATGATGGGCTATAGTAGCCTCTCTTCTCTATCTTCATTTCCTTGCCAAATCCAACTCCATGCTCCAAATCAAATTCTAAGACCATATTTGTCTTAGTCAGACCAAGCTCCACACTTCTATCTTTTCAAATCTTCAAGAACTCAATTTTGGTGCCATGGAGATTCACCATTGATGGAGTTTGAGCTCATATTTTCACACCTTGTTGTTCTCCTTTGCTTCAAGGTAAGGAAACTCAAAGAAAATCCATGTTTCCTCAATGTTTTTATGTTGACCGAAAATCACCATTAATGGTGTAGTTACCTTGCTTTGTTCTAGCTACATTCCAATCATTCAAGGGCTAGGAGGAGACCTCTCTTGATACTTATTCAAGCTCTCTTCCAATTCCAAGGTAAAACAATTACCTTAATGTGTTAAGACAATATATGTGTCTAGGGTTTACAATGAGATGAAGCGTAATGCTTGAATACTCATTCTATTATTTGTACATTGTTTAGTAGTTGACAAACAACCAAACATCCTTACCGGTTTTACAAGGAAACAAGAAAGAATTTTGTGGGGAAAAAGAGGTAAACAAACTATCTCAATGTAGTTTAAATGCCTTAGGAAAATGAGCTTGATTTGCTTCATAAAATACCTAAGGAGCGAAAGGTGAATGACCTAGTAAAATGCTCTCAAGGAAACTATTAAAGGGCATATGTGTTGTTGTATGTAATTGCATGTCAAAGGCATTATTTATGTGGGAAATTCAGTGTTTAAGGTTTAAGCAATTTAAGGGCCTAAGAGCCATGTTATTTAAGGGCCTAAGTGCCAAGCAATTAAGTTTTTGCACTATATTGTGATGTAGTGCAAATTTGGTGAAGTTATGTGTGTAAGGAAGTCCTTAATGGATCTTAGGTGTTCTTGAGTGAAATAAGGTAAAAACCTAAGTGTTTGGATGTGAGAATATACAAGCGAAGCTATGGAAAAATTTGGAAAATGTGTAAGAAGTTCTAAGTGTTTTACTAGGGAAGAAAACATGTACTAAGGTGATTTAGAGTGATACAAGGATTTAGGTATTATCTTGGAAAGTTCTAGGAATTCAATGTGTGTTTTTGAGAATGTATTAAAGTCTTGGAGAAGTTTGTTTAAGGTTTAGGAATGTTGATGTACAAGGAAGAAATGATGTTTAGGTAAGATGTGAAAAGGAGATTTAGTTAGTAAGAAAAGAAGTTTGAGAGATGATGTTAAGGTGTAGAGGAAACACCTTGGTATATGATAAGCCGCAAACTTGTCATATTTTATGCATTAGATTTAGTATTATATTTATCTAAATAAGGTTAAATATATGTTATTTATGCTTATTATGTGTTTAAGTATAATATTTGTACAGATTTATGTTTTTATGTGTTTTCTGTGCCAGGAATGATTTTCTAGGCAAAAGTTCAGTTGAAGCTGGACTCCATGCCGGGTTGTTTCTGCACGGCATAAGCACAGAACAGAAAAGAGGCCTTGCGGACCTAATGCCGGGTAGATTCCATCCGGCATAAGTGAAGAGACGCCACGGTTGACCAAGCGATAGCAGTTATTGACCGTTGGTGAAAAGGATGATGCCGGGTGTGATGCCGGGTATATCCTACCCGGCATATGCACTGTTTCACGCGGAATTGACGTTTTCGACCGTTAACAGTTGGGCGCATTTATCACGTGTGCCGGCTATTGGTGATCCGGCACGACGCCCGGCAACGACACAATTAATGCCTATAAATAGGCCAAGGAAGGCAACAATTTGAAACACTTCAACACCATATTATACTTCATTCATTATTCCATTTCCGCCCACATTCAAAGTGTTGGTGTCCAAGGCATTTCTATGGATCCATCCACGAGAAGAAGAGAAGATCTTGTCAGGGTTGAGGCTATAACCAATCTCCATCTCCCTTATGTATTTCTTCTTTATTTGAGTGGATGGTGAAGTAGAAATCCTTGTTAGTTCTTGGTTAGGGATGAATTCCTTCTTGTAAACACTATGATTATCTCAATATAATTTCAAGCGTTCATTAAGATATTGGTTCTTATTGCAAGGGAATTAGTTGATCCCTCATTCCCTTTGTGCAAATCCTACTTGAGGAAGAAAAGCCCAAGAGTAGGATAGGTTAGACTAATCTCAGTGGTCTTTGATGTTTTCATCTATGATTTAGGGTTAGCATAAGAGATTTCGAATTAACCCATCTTCCCCCATTTCCTTGTTCATTTCGTGGCATGATATATGCTCGATTTGTTAATAGGGATGAGTTTCTTGTTGTCAGACCCGAAGCAAGAGAATGGTTTTCGCACACGAATGTGCCGGGTGCACTGTCGGGTCTCTTGTATCCGGCACATTCAACGTCTTTGAATATGCCGTGCATCTGGTGTCCGGCAGGATGTCCGGCGCTTTCAAGTTGTTTGGTTAAGTTCGAGTTTTGAAGTTCATTGCGTGATCATACTGTTACTTGGTGATTTAATCCCGAATCTAGGACAAATTATTAGTAAGTTAGTTTATTTTCTTAGTTTAGAATCAACCTTTACTTTTCCCCCCTTGTCTTAGAATAGGTATTACCAGATTAGGACTAATTTTCTATAAGTCCCTTGGGTACGATACTCTCGGTCGTAATATATTTACACTATACTCCGACCGGGTTTTATTTTGCTACCCGTAGTAGAGTTGTAGGATTAGTTTAGTATTTTATTCTTTTTATGTATATAGTTTATCCCTACAATTTTCCGTTTAGCAAATTTGCGCCGTTGTCGGGGACTTGGAATTAGTCCAAGTCCTAAATTCGGTAATACGCCCTATTCTTTATTCTTTTTTTTTTGATTCCTTGATTTATTGATTTAAATTTGTACATATTTTAGTTCGGTTGAATATGCCGGGTGCCAGGCCGGATATCTTGTACCCGGCACATTCAACATTTTTCGTTTAATTCTGTTGTTTTTGTTCGCTAAGTTGAACATGCCGTGCAACAGGCCGGATAAAACACGTCCGACATCATGGAAGAAGTCTTAAGCCGGACGGGATTCATCCGGGGCACAATCCGGCAATTAATCTCAACTTTTATTTTTGCATTTTTTTTCCTTTTTCGAATCTTTGATTTATCTATAAATATTCCTTTCCTTTTCTTTTTCAAGTTTGAACACACCGGGTAATATGCCGGGTAAATCCAACCCGGCATTAGTGGAGGAAGTCCACTGAAATATCCCAAACTTATTAAATATGGATTAAATATTTAATCACATTAATTAAGGCCTAAACATGCCTTAAAAGTCAACTGAGATCAACAGCGGTCAACACAAAACAAGATGTTGCACCCTTTGACTGTTAAGGGTAAGTAAATACCCAAATGAACTTCTTAGGACCTAAAAATTTGTCCTAAGTATATTAACATAATATTAAACATATTATAACCGTTGGACAACACTCCAACACAAAGAAAAAGCATTTACATGCTTCAAGGTCAAAAAGGGCAAAAAGGTGCTCTAGGAAAACCTTAAAAATCAAATGACCTCTAAATGATATAAAATTGAATACCATGATCAAGTATCATGTAAGGAACACAACAAAACCGTTTTCAAAGGAAACAGAGCCCATAAACACCTTGCGACACAAAATGTGCACTAAAACTCCTTAAAGCACGTTTTTGTGTAATCGCCTTTTAAATTGGTTTTAAATGGGCTAAAAGGTTATAATTACCTTTAAATATAATAAAATATCATATTATATGATATTAGGAATTTAATTCCAGAAATTTATGAATTTTTACAAATTTAATATTAAAATATTAATAAAACCCTAATGTGGGGCGCGTTTGGGTCAACATTGACTAAGTTGGTCAATGTTGACCATTGACCACGAAATGGACCATATGAAATCAGATAATTAAGTCTCTTAACAGACCAAGGGACAAGAGACATGTGACAATTAAATATATGCCCTTACTTTTGCATAAAATAACAAATAAAGACAAACTTTACCTTATAAAACAAACAAAAGTGGGCTCCACTCACCTTACCCATGTGAGCCAGTGATTTTTGGAGCCTCTTCCCCCTTGTATTTCGTGGCTCCAAGCTGGTACAAGACAAGAGATGAGTCACACATTCATTAAATGAATTAAAGTAACATATTTACTCCATTTTCAATCAAAATTTGAATCAATCAAGCCCTACATCTCTCAATCAAGGATGGCTGCCCCCTCTTGCTTTCTCCACTGATTGAACCTTCAATCATCCAACCCCAATCAGACTTGATGAGTCATCAATTCACTAAAGTCACAAAATATTCAAAAAAATGACTTTAAGGTAATAATAGGTCATCCTCCTTCATTTCTCCTCTTCAGCGAGGTTTCTCTGTCCTTGAGCTCCCTTTGGCTCCTCTCCACCGTAGGTAAGAGTTCCAAGCACCATTGATGAGGTTTCAAGCTCTAGGTAAGCTCTTAAGGCATAAAAATGCCCATTTTCTTCATCTTTCCTTCCTTTTTCGATTGATCTACACTCCAACCTTTTCTATACATCTATTTAGAGTGATTTGGAGGTTAGAGGAAGTGTTGGTTTCGTACATAACCAGATCTAAGGAGGAAAGTTCAAGTCTTGACCATTTAAGGTAAAAATGTGCTTTAAGCTCATAACTTTTGATTCCCTTCAAGTTCGGCTGTGAAACTTTGGTCATAGCCTCATCTTCTTCTCCTTTTCATGTGGAATCTGTTGGTTAGCCATTTGGAGCAAGGGTGGCCGAGATCCAAAGGAAATACCCTCTTTTAAGGCATTTTTCCAAGGTAAAACCTAATAACAAGGTAGCTTGTTGAGATCTAGCTATTTACTATGTCAATATGGTGGATCTAACACCTTGTGGTGTGTTTGATTCAGGTTGAAACCATCTTGAACTCTCCGTGCACTCTTAAGGTAATTTTTGCCTTAAATCTTACATTAAATTACTTCTTATGGTTAGATCTTGCTTGGAGACTAACTAGGCCTTGTTTTCTGTTTGAAAACATGTAAAACAAGCTGTGGAGAATTTCTACATAAGGTGGCCGAACCAAACAAGGATTACCTAAGCTAAATCAAGGTATAAATCACTTAAACATTAACTTTGCTATGTTAAAAATGTTCAAAGCTAATTCTAATACTATTGTCGTGAGTGAAGAGGTGAAATAAGGTCTTGGTTGACCTTAAAATGTTTAAGGAATGGTTTAATAAATTTTATAACTAATAAAACAAGCATAAGTGTCAAATTTAAGACATTATGTGGAAGTTTGGTAATTAAACGAATAATCTATGGTGAGGCCGAAAATTTATATGTATTTTGGTACATTTATGTGTAATTTATTTTGTGAGCAAATGTTGTAATAAGGCCATGTATTTTAGGCCTTTTTATTTATGGATTTACAAGTTTTTATTTAAGTATAGGTGATATTCTATCATTACAGAAAAGAAGTGGGTCTTAGATGTAATTAAATTAAATTTGGGGGCTTTAGAATAATAAGGCCGAAAATTAGAGGTAAAAAGGAGTTAAAATAAAGTTTATAAGATTTTATAAAGTTTTGGGGTTGAATGGTGATTTCTAGAAAGTTTGGGTGCAAACTGTAATTATTAGGAATTAATGGTCAAGGAAATATTAAGGAGGTCAACATTGACCATATGCTAGGTTTTGACCAAAATAAATAAGTTAGATAACTTATTTAAGGTTTTATAATAAGTTATGTATTTAATGGTAATATTTTATAACATATGTGGTAAATATGTTATTACCAAAAATAAAGGGTGTACAATGGTATTTTAAAAACCCATGGGCTATTAGGAATTTTTAGGAATTTATTGGAATGTTTTTGGAATTAAAATAAACTATATATGTATAATATATAGTTATAATGTCATTATGACACTTTGGAGAAAAAAAATAGATGGTGGAATGGTAAATGTTGAAAGTATATGGGTTAATAAGGATATTATAACCCTTTGGTGGAATTTGGAGATTTTTAGAATCATAAGAGTATTAATAAGATATGTGATAATATATGGTTTTAGTGAATTATTGAACTATATGTTATAAATATGGCCAAATGGCAATTATAGAATAGCACAAGGGCTGTTCGGAATTTACAAAAAAATAACCATAGGTTATACTCTTTTATAAGTTAGAAATGTTATATAAATGGTATATATAACATGTAAAAAGAAAGGGGTGATTTTGTAAATAAAGGAAACTATGGTTTATGGAAAAGAATAAGATTTTCTTATGGTGCCTAAGAGGCAATAATAAATAGTTTTGTATAAAAACTATAGGTTATAAGTTAAAGGGAATAAAAATATCACATAGTATGATATTAGTATAAGGTATAACCTTACATAAAGTTATGTGGTCACAACGGAATTTAAATTAAGTTAAGGGCTATACTGAGTTAGTAAGAATTGAAAGATGAATTTTAGACTAAGGTCTATAATGTTATAAATGTTATGACAATGATATGGTTTAGATGAAATTAATATAAGGAAGGGTACTCACATAAAATAATGTGACAAACTATAAATAAATGAGATTTATAAACTAAGGTGTTTATGGAATAAACCTTAGGAGTTGTAATTATACAACCTAAAATGTTACATGATATCAGGATAATAATCTTAATATAAGTTGTATAATATAATACAACTGATTGGAATAATCATCTAATAAAAGATGAAAAAATGTAACATAAAATATAAGAGTTTATGAAACTCATGAGAATTACCTACGTGGTAAAAATATATGTACATACACAAGAATGATGTATATAAGGTGGATATATATATATACTTTGGTTGAAAACCATATGATTTAATGGTGGTGGTTATTTTTTAAAAAAATAAATATAGTTACGAACTATAAGTCATAAATTTTAGAATGCAATATAACATAAGAATGCATGCATACATGCAACTATAGGTTACGTACCTAAACTAGATGTGGATAAGATTAAAAGAAATATAAGGAATTAAACTTAACAGTTGAAATAGTTTTGACGTACGCGTTTTAAGTAACAAAGCCGACTGTTTTAGAAAAACCTGTAACAAACAACTGTAGAAAACAGGGGTGAACTGTCGGGGTTACTTATAATTCGGAGATACCGGATGTAGTTAGTCATGGAGACTGACTTATAGTTTTATTACCGTTTAGAGTATACTTCTGACAAGGACGCTTGACGAGCTAACGGACTGCACGGAGCGTAGGATCTTGCTGATTCATACTCCACCGTAATACAGTCAGGGTGAACGGTATGTAAAGGGGTTTGATCCGAGTTGTCCTAAGGTTGCTCCTTGGGCTCGGATTTGGTTGATATAACTTGTATGTTGTTATGTGTCTCTGGTTGTCTCTGAGGGCTTCCTTAGTTCAGACTTTTGTGTGATCTGTGATAAGATTGTTTGTCTGAATGTGATAATTAATATGCATGAACTGTATATTTATAGCTGCTTATTATTTACTGTTGTTGAGTTAACAGTATTGGTTCGTATATATGAACCTATATATATAAAACGAACTAGCGGCTATGGTGCTATCTTATATGAAATATAAGGAACGTAAATAAAACGTTGTAGCACTATGATAATAACATATACATATTATCTGAGACTTTTATACGGAGCATTGGCCTTTTTATACGCCGCTCTTGTATCTAGCACTGGATCCCGAGTTTACAGACTCCGGATTGGACTAATGACCTTAGTCTGCTGTGCTAGAAAATTTGGTAATGCGATGCGATGGTATAATTAATTAATTAATGGAATGGAAGTAAAGCCAAGAGGACGTGGCTCTTGGTGTAATACCCCGGATCTAAAAATGGCGATTAAATTACTCTAATATGATTATAAAAGGCCTAATGGTGCCTAAAGAGTATTGGTAAAAAGAATAAAACCAAAAGAAAAGAGAAAACGCTTGAAAAGCGAAAAACGCTAAAATGCGCGTTAAATGAGTATAAGAGATATATGATCTCGAGAGGGTCCGAGATGGATTCCTAAGGCTTAGTTAGGCCTAATAAGTATACGGGAATGATTCCCGAAGAAAACGGATCCAAATAATGGATTAAAACGCTAACGGAGTTTAAAGCACGTTTTTCGAGAAAAACCAGAAAACATGACTTTAAGTGGTCAAATGGACCCGTAAAAAATTATAGTTGATTATATAACTATAATTAAGTATTAATGGAAGCTTAATAGCCATTAAAAATAAAGAAACGAGAAAAATCCGAAAAACGGGCCCGGTTAGTGAATAGTGTCAAACCGGGTAAAATAACGAGCGTTTTCTGTCAGAAACCGAAAAACGCTCCAGCTTAACTAGCTAGTGGGGGCCGGTTTTATTAAATAAGAAGCCTCCCCCCCTCTCTTGTTTATTAGTTAGCAAATAAAGAAAGAAAGAAAAGGAGGAGAGAGAAAAGTAAAAGCAAAAAGCATTTAACACCTCCCTCACTCTCTTTCCTCTCACCTTCCCTTCTTCTTTCCCCCTTCTCCACGGTTCCTTCCTCCCTCTCTGTGTGCTGTGCGACATGGAAGCTCCAAACATGGCTTCTCCACCTTCTTCTCCTTGCCCAAGCTTCATCCTTGCTCCGAATTGAAAAATAATTGTATATTTGAACTCCTCTCATCAAACCCTACACTTCCCTCTTTTCAAAACTCAAAAAGGTTGAGTTTCATTTTCATGGGTGTTGCCCATTTGAGGAGAAAAGCACATAATCTTGAAGCTTGAAGCTTCCTCTTCCTAACAAGGTAAAAATATCCAAAGAAGAACATATTTTTCCCCACTTCCTTGTGTTGGCCGATTTTGGCATATGTTAATGTCTTGTTTCTCCTTGTTTTGAGCTATCCTCCAAGTCTCCAATGGTGGGTTGGAGCTCCTTCTTTGATTCTTGGCAAATCAATTCTAGGGTTTCCAAAGGTAATGTTCAAATTTAATGCTTTGAACCCTCCTCTTGAATTCATGAGTTATTTTCATAGTTAGGAGAACTAATGAGTACTCCTTATATCCATTGGTATATTGGTCTAGAGAATTGGGCTAGTGATTGGCCATGACCGATTTTGGATGAAGAGAAGAGGAGAAGAATGTCTAAAAGAAACTTAAGGGAAATTAAGGTAAGAAACCAACCCTAATGTGTATCCTATGTGTTTTAGCATTTGGGAAGGGTTAATTAAATGAATGAACCCCACTTGAGATGTGGTGATAATGTGCTTGCTTAGTAATAATGCAAGTGAGAAAACATTTGTGAGTTAATGTTTGTTTGAGAGCTATATATTTGATGAATTATGCTATATGGTGTAATGAGTTTTGCTTGATTAATGAGGAGATATTGAGTGCTGATAGAACCCTTGTGGTTTGGCTAGTTTTAGGATGATTTAGATGGTGGTATGAGTTTTGGGCAATGTTGGAGAAGTAGCCAAGTTATGGCAAAATTTATGTGGAAACCTAAGTGGTTTAAGTGATGTTTTGTGTGGAGAATAACCTAGGGTTAGCTAGGTGTTGTTGGAGTTTGAATTGGGTAAATGATCACCCAAGAATATGAGAGAATGTTTGTGGTGAGATGTGCAAAAATCTGTAGCAAAAGAGGTTGTGTAAGTGCCTTAGGAGTTTTTGGAAAACAAAGAAGATTTTAGGCTTTAAGAGTGAGTCTTGGAACTTGGTATGAGGTGTGCATTATCTTAGAAGTTTTGGAATGGTTAAATGAAGAAAGAACAATAATGCAAGTGTCAAGAGGGGTTAGAAAATGCACAAGTGTGCATTAGTGCAAAAGGGAGAATGCAAATTTGTGATTTCGGGCAAGAATTTGAGTAAGGGTTTAACCCATGATTTGAAGAGTTTTAGAGCATGTTTTAAGGTGATTAAACATTTGGAAAACTTGTGGAAAGTTTATGGAAAGATTAAGGGTGGTTTAAGGATTGATTTGGAGTGGAAAAATCAAGTTTGGAGCAGGTTTTAGCAGGGTCCGGGACTTGGTCCTTGGACAAAGTCCGGACCACACCTAAATTAAGGCCGAGAGTGCAAGAGCTGCTTTGGTCCGGGACTATACTCCAGGACAAGGTCCCGGACCATGTGTAATTTTCACCCGAGAGTTAAGTTTGCAATTGGTCCGGGACTTAGGGTAAGGACCAAGTCCCGGACCACCCCCAGAATCATGCCGTGAGTGTTTTAAAGGTTGTAAATGATGGGGGTTTGAATGTTAATGATGTTATAAGATGTTAAGGCCTTGTTTGGTGACATGTAAAGGCCCTAGGAAGTGTGAGAAAGTGTTAGAAGTGATTGAGAAGTGAGAACTCAAATTAATAAAAGTAATACCGAGAAACGGATAACGGGGTAAGTACGGGAGTAGCATTTAATAATGTACCGTATGAGCTTAGTATTAATAATAATGTTTGAAACATTATCAGAGAATCGTGCGTGACCCGAGCATGGTGAGATGACACGGTAAAAGTAAAAACCCCGGTGAAAGGTATGATTTTCTCATGCCCCGTATGCTAACCGAGTTACTCTGATTTGTGTGTTTGTGTGCCGGCTTAATCAAGATTAAAGCATGAAAATAATCCCTTGTTTGATTATGCATGCATTGTTGTATGTTGTATGAGCTAACATACTTGTATGCCGGTGTGGTCTAACGTAGTGCATAGACCGACTCTTAGTGAGTATTGATTGACTAGAAACCCGTTGAACGGGTAGTCACATAACCAATGGAAGTATGCAAACACACATAAACTATCGATTTAAGTGTAATGATAACGCAAACATATAAACTCCCTAGAATGTGAGGAGATGTACGGGTTGAGTAACTACCCGATAACGGTTAGGAAACCTTATTGCAACAATCCACGAAATAAATATGAGTGGAGGGATAAACGAACCTCCATCGAGAGGATCGAAGTTAGTCCAATAATGTAAACATATAAGAAAGGTAAAAGAGACCTAAGGGACTATGTGACTCCCTTGAGATACGGTCGACCTCTTATATGAGGATTTTACCCGGTATAAGAAAATATCCTAATGTATAAGCATATGATTGTGAGGGTAACCCTTAAACCTAAGATTACCCGAATTTAAGTAAAGTTCCCAAAGTCATTAGAAACATCGAGAATGACGCTTCTAGACTAATATACATGATATTATTATAACTCCGAGAGAGGAGTGTATGGGAACGAGAGTAGTCCGAGAGTAGTCGGACCTAAGTAAAAGAGATAGGAACTAAGAGAGAGTTCCGTGAGCTAGTTGAACCTTCCCACCATGCTAGACCCAGAGTAGGGTCGAAACCGGGGAAGTAAGACTATGCTAGAGAGCCATGAGTTTTGGCTTAAGTATGTAATAAGAGTAACAAGCGTGACGTAGGAGACCTGTAGTGTCTCGAGAATCTACAAGAGCTTGATTATGAATAACCCAAGAGTGTGGGTGAGATAATGAGTATAAATAACCCGAGAGAAAGGGGTGAGTATATGTATGAGTAACCCGAGAGAGTGGGTAAGTATAAGAATGAGTAGCCCAAGAGAATGGGTGCGTATACGAATAAGTAACCCGAGAGAGCGGGTGAGGCATTGAATAAGTAAACAAGGCATAGTGAGGAATAACCCTCAATGCCTAAGAGTAACCAGTTACCACTAACAACATTGTTATGTTAGTTAGGAATCGTGTTCCGTGATTGGATGTAGATTCCTTGTGTGATATACATATATATTGTATTGCCATGATGCATGTTGTTTGATTAAAATGAACTCCATGTATATCCGACCCAAAGTAGTCGGCGTACCGCGGTTAGCACGCGGTATATGCGAATTTCATGCGCAGCGTAAGCTGACCCCCTAGGGGGAACGTTTTTAGTGTGCAGGTACTTGAAGCTGACCACCGTTCGAGAGAGTAGGACGGGGACTGCTGTGAGCATGGGTAGCTAAATTGTAATTACTTATGCGTTTGAATGAGGTGTAAGTCCGAGTATGTTATCGGCATCCGTATATTGTAGACTCGGTATAGTAGAGATATGAATTGAGTATTGTATTGTATGAAGTACTCGGTTGTTCCAGTTCATCAGACCGTTACGGTATGTAAGAAAGGCCTGGTTAGCCACATGGGTGGCTAACGGCGTTGTTTCACCCCTCGTTGTAATTAGAGTTCCGCTGCGTGAGTAGAAGTAATTATTAACAGTTTAAGAGGTAATGACGAGATTACGGTTGGGGTGTTACAAAAATGGTATCAGAGCGAAGTATCGCTCTGATGACTGGAAATACCGAGCCTAGGAAATACCGAGCTAGAAATAGAGACTTAGGGCTAAGGGTTGAGTGGTAGCGTGAGAGATGCGCTAGTTAGGAACTTCCAGTATGATCTGGATACCTACAATACCAGACCCGCCTTCCACAACCCCCGCATTAAAAGCTTGGGAAAGAACGCCAGAGAGAAGGGGAAGCCCAATCTGGCAGTTACTAAATATCTCAATATGAACCAGAACCTGTCATGCGGTAAGTCCCGAGAACCGGAAAGCCCGGAGACGGATCCCGCTGGAATGACAATAACCGCACATAATGGCGAGAGATCGAGAAATCCTAATCCAAGGAGACCGAAATCTGTGGCAACTTGGGGCGACATGCTTAGCAGTCGCGAGAACCTAGCTGGCCGAGCAGTAGCAAGAAGAAAGCACTAACTGTGCAAGAAGGCGGATTAATGAGAAGCAATGATAATAACAAAAACCGAGACACATGTCTATGGACCGCCATAACTAAACGATACCATCAACGGTACGCTAACCGACTAAGAATCTAGTCAAGAGTAGATACACCCACCCTGCCACACCCGAAGAGGTTGCAATACCTAACGGGCACAGCTTAGACAGCTACAAGCATAACTGCGGGATACACCCAAATAGGACTACAGCAGTAGTGCCTGAATGACTTAACCCTCGTTAACCACAGTAAAGACGTGGAACGAACGACGAGGTAGAACCTAGAACTAAGTAAATAAGGAACTCCAAGAGTGGAGAAACACCTAAATGAATGATAGTCATGTCAAGATGAATGAGAAGCAACTCTAAGGAGTAGTTATCCAACTAAAGGATCAAGGAAGAGCCAACGAGGCTACCAAATACAACGTGAACAGTACCGTGACCGGTATGAGTTAACCCAAAAACCACCTGTACCGCGCACTTGCCACGGCAAGTGCAGTAATAGCGGGATTATTAAGAGGAACCTTTGCAATAAGAAGTACTTAGCAAGTACCAAGACGGCAAGAGAAGCCAATGTAGCACCACAAACCCTAAGAATTCTGAAACGAAACCTTGGAAAGGCCTAAAGGCCTGACCACTGTATAAAGAACATACCGGCCAGCAAGAAGCTGGACTGGGTAAGAATCAGCTGGCATTGAAATGTCATGAGGAGCTTGCTTTTAAAACTCGAATTTTCTTTCAAACATAAAATTTTCCAAAAACCCCCGAGTTTTTAAACCAAACCAGAGAACCATGGTAAATTATCATAGGACGATATAAGAAGAGTTGGCAACAGAATACTTCACTTAGGCGTGTGACCGACACTACGGTGTACTAAACGAGACATGGAACAACCGCACTCCAAAGGAGCTTGCGGGCCTGACAGACCAGTTATGAGTTAGTCGGGTAAGTGGTAACGTATCAATAAGATACTCCATGTATGTATACAAGTAGTGTACGGTACACGGGAAGTAGCCCACTCCATACTACGGACGAAAGAGCCAATTCAAACCGAGACAGTTAGACACTTCGAATGATCGAAGAACACAAAGAAGCTGACTAAGCTAAAGGAGTCAAGAATCCAGTAGGATGATGGAGCTAAGAACATAACGTTATGAAGTGCGAGAAGCACAGAGTATTAAGTACAGACATTGGATATGTCTCAGGAAATACCTAATAACTGGGTGAATACCAGTGTAAATAATACGGCGAATGCCTAAATGAACTTATTAATGTACGATAAACGGGATAGAATTCCCACTTTATACCTCACTGAAGAGAATAATGACCAGACCTAGAAGGTATTAGAAGGTACCAAGGGTCTACCCAATAATGGGAGACATTACAACCCTAAACGGGATAGTCAAGGACATAGCCGCAAGGCGAAGTCACAACTGAACATAACCATGAGTACAAGCCAGATATTATGGCATTACTCAGTAACACCCAGGAGCAATCCGAGAAGGGTGCCGGAGTCAACAGTAGTTGAACGAAACATCGTGTTGAGAACACAAGTGTTTAAGCAAACACTCGGGCAGAACCCGAAGGGATCCCTCGTAACACGGGATACCCTAAAATGCTAGAGGGCATGAATTAATACCTAGTAGAAAAGGGCCTTCCATGTATGGAAGTGTGTTGAGACAACCTTATCGAAAAACCCAGTAATACCTCCAAACCATTGAATGGTGTACGGAGAAGAAGAAACTTGTATAAACAGCCCGCATAGAGCATTACTCGAGGAAAGGTGGCTTGTAAGCCGATAGAACCAACTACAACTTGTAGATCCAAACGTAGTAAAACATATGCATAAAGGCGTAAGAGTTATTGTGGAGCGTGAACCACCACCTTAGAGTGGGGACACCACTTATTATTGTGGAGCCTATGGAGCGGCAATTGCGTGAATCCTCCAGAGAAAGGCTACCATCTAAGTGAAATGTGAAACCGCTAGAGCGGTGTAGTAAAACTAGAGCATGTGTATATTGCCAAGGAGCATATGAACTATAGTAGTGTGTAAAGAGGAACCTTGATAGCAGTAAAAAGGAAACCGATAGAGTAATCGGATGAGTAGTGAACACTGTATGTGTACAGTATGAACTGCAGAGTAAGCAGTGCGCAAGCGCGCAGAGAGATTTAAAGAGTAACGTATTTCATTGAGCCAAGTGAATGGCAAGCCATAGTATAAATGGCGGGAGTACATGAGCAGAAGCTAAAGTAGTAGCGGATGCCATGTAAACAAATGTTGTAACGAGTAGAACAAGGTACGCAGTAAGCGACCATTGTAAGAGTATATTCGGGTAGTGATTAGAGTTGATGAAGAAATGTAGTAAAGGAGACATGTTCATTCCTATCTCATGAGAGATTTACTGCCAAGGGTTTACGCTTCTGCACTCTGTATGACTGAGTGTTTTGGTATTGCACTTGTGCGGTAATGATCAAGTGAGAGAGCCAGGAATTGAGAAATGTCAACGAAGCTTGTTGAGGGAGAATCTAGAGAGATAACCGTGCGGCCATTGGCCAAGATGCACAAAGAACGTGGGCAGTAACCCACAGGGCCCAGGATCGATATGTGGAAAAACGCAGGGTAGTATGAATGAAAAACTCTGGTACAGAACCAAGAAACAAACATAAACCAAGAGCCACTATTAAACGAGGAAGCACTACATGCTAAGTAGTAGCTTGACCTCAACCGACAACAAGTCGGGAAAAATAAGTGAATAATCACAAAGGTATACAGTGTTATACGAAGTAGATTCCCAGAGAACTGGAGAGACAATCTGAAATTCATCGAATTCGCATACGGTAAGAGATACCAAGCGACGATTGAAATACATTGAGAACACCAAAGAGCGAGTTAAGCTCTAGTTATCAGGTCACGCAGCAGAAGCTTGTGGACCGTGATTCAGGGTTAAATATACCTATGTCATAAACCCCTTGAAGCCTTAGAGGCTAAAACCGAACCCGGTTATGAGTTAATTAACCGTACTGAAGTTAAAACACTTCATAATACTCGAATTAATGAACCAATGTTCAATGATAACATATGGTTGGTTACGCGGGCGTAACCCCTTTTAAGGGGGGTAGGGCGAGAAACCGCTTAGAGTATGTTTTACGTATTGGTGCGTAAACTACTATGTGCATAGCACAAAAAGAAATTGTTTTGATGATTGGAACTTATGCTACATAAACATATGTACCCATTCATTGTGTAATAATGATTATTGTGCATGAGTGATGCAAGTAACGAGTATGTAATATTTATGAAAAGAGGAGTAGAGAGACTCCTAGGGAATGAGAATCCCTATAGTATGTGTCTAGTGAGATTAGACATGAGTTATGATAAGTATGAATCGGCATGAAACCGATGTGTAACCTAAGAGGGAGTGAGTTCCCTAGGTGATTTTATTTGAGAATGATAGATGGAGTGAGTTCCATCCTTTGGAGTTGTATGTTATGTGTTTTAAATTGAGCAACAATTTGAGTAAAAGAAGCCATAAGTATGGAATACCTAGGTAAAGTAGTGAAGCAATGAGAATGACAAATGACCTAAGTACCAGGAACTAGAGATTAATTGAAACGAATTGTTTCGTGAATATGACTAGAAAGAGTAAAAGATAGAAAACGAAAATGTTTGTCTATCTGATTGTTTGAAACTGACGTGGGAGGTGGAACTTGGTCTGCTAGCGATCAAGGGAAACCGAACACAAATTGGGGTGGAAGGATAGTTCAACACTGATGCTGATCACATCAGGGTTGGATGATTCTTGAAGCTCCCTATAAGTGGTCACAAGTAATCATGCTAAGAAAGATACAGCTACCATAAATGTGATTTGGAGTTGTGTGATGTTTTAAAAAGAATTTTCAAACAGATTTTGAAAAAGAATTTTCTTCAAGTATGAAGATGGAAATGAAAACTGGTTTTGAAACCGCTATCACCCGCCGATGGCTGAGCCTTAAGTCTTGATGACCGGTAGAACGGTGGGCGTGTATTAGTTTTGAAACCATTGCACCGTACGTGCGGCGGTCCTAAGTGACCGGTTGGGGCGGTGTCAGTGTGAGATTTTTCCAAAGGCAGCGGGACGGGGAGAGTACCCTGAGATGTTCCTGTGTTGAGTGAGTCAACCAGAGTGCCTGAGGATATATATATATATGTAATGTTTTGATCAGAACCGAAGGGACCGTGGGCCAGGGAGAGTAAGTGCCCATTTGTCATGAAACGGCCATGAACCAGAAAGAGTAAGTGTTCAACGTGACCGGTACCTGAGGGATCAGTAGTATATCACTCAACATGGATTCGAGGACTGTAGTGCCTTCTTGTCTTCGGACCGATTCCATGGAGAGAGTAAAAAGAGTATTTTTGATTGCTATACATGCTGTGATATGTGTGTGGTATGTGTAGTATGAAATGAGACTGACTTGTGGAGTCAGTAGGGTTATACATGTACTATAACCTTGGAATTGAATGCCATGAGAGTAACCACCTAGATTCATCAACTTTGAGGACAAAGTTCCTAAGGGGGGTAGATTGTAATACCCCGGATCTAAAAATGGCGATTAAATTACTCTAATATGATTATAAAAGGCCTAATGGTGCCTAAAGAGTATTGGTAAAAAGAATAAAACCAAAAGAAAAGAGAAAACGCTTGAAAAGCGAAAAACGCTAAAATGCGCGTTAAATGAGTATAAGAGATATATGATCTCGAGAGGGTCCAAGATGGATTCCTAAGGCTTAGTTAGGCCTAATAAGTATACGGGAATGATTCCCGAAGAAAACGGATCCAAATAATGGATTAAAACGCTAACGGAGTTTAAAGCACGTTTTTCGAGAAAAACCCGAAAACGTGACTTTAAGTGGTCAAATGGACCCGTAAAAAATTATAGTTGATTATATAACTATAATTAAGTATTAATGGAAGCTTAATAGCCATTAAAAATAAAGAAACGAGAAAAATCCGAAAAACGGGCCCGGTTAGTGAATAGTGCCAAACCGGGTAAAATAACGAGCGTTTTCTGTCAGAAACCGAAAAACGCTCCAGCTTAACTAGCTAGTGGGGGCCGGTTTTATTAAATAAGAAGCCTCCCCCCCTCTCTTGTTTATTAGTTAGCAAATAAAGAAAGAAAGAAAAGGAGGAGAGAGAAAAGTAAAAGCAAAAAGCATTTAACACCTCCCTCACTCTCTTTCCTCTCACCTTCCCTTCTTCTTTCCCCCTTCTCCACGGTTCCTTCCTCCCTCTCTGTGTGCTGTGCGACATGGAAGCTCCAAACATGGCTTCTCCACCTTCTTCTCCTTGCCCAAGCTTCATCCTTGCTCCGAATTGAAAAATAATTGTATATTTGAACTCCTCTCATCAAACCCTACACTTCCCTCTTTTCAAAACTCAAAAAGGTTGAGTTTCATTTTCATGGGTGTTGCCCATTTGAGGAGAAAAGCACATAATCTTGAAGCTTGAAGCTTCCTCTTCCTAACAAGGTAAAAATATCCAAAGAAGAACATATTTTTCCCCACTTCCTTGTGTTGGCCGATTTTGGCATATATTAATGTCTTGTTTGTCCTTGTTTTGAGCTATCCTCCAAGTCTCCAATGGTGGGTTGGAGCTCCTTCTTTGATTCTTGGCAAATCAATTCTAGGGTTTCCAAAGGTAATGTTCAAATTTAATGCTTTGAACCCTCCTCTTGAATTCATGAGTTATTTTCATAGTTAGGAGAACTAATGAGTACTCCTTATATCCATTGGTATATTGGTCTAGAGAATTGGGCTAGTGATTGGCCATGACCGATTTTGGATGAAGAGAAGAGGAGAAGAATGTCTAAAAGAAACTTAAGGGAAATTAAGGTAAGAAACCAACCCTAATGTGTATCCTATGTGTTTTAGCATTTAGGAAGGGTTAATTAAATGAATGAACCCCACTTGAGTTGTGGTGATAATGTGCTTGCTTAGTAATAATGCAAGTGAGAAAACATTTGTGAGTTAATGTTTGTTTGAGCTATATATTTGATGAATTATGCTATATGGTGTAATGAGTTTTGCTTGATTAATGAGATATTGAGTGCTGATAGAACCCTTGTGGTTTGGCTAGTTTTAGGATGATTTAGATGGTGGTATGAGTTTTGGGCAATGTTGGAGAAGTAGCCAAGTTATGGCAAAATTTATGTGGAAACCTAAGTGGTTTAAGTGATGTTTTGTGTGGAGAATAACCTAGGGTTAGCTAGGTGTTGTTGGAGTTTGAATTGGGTAAATGATCACCCAAGAATATGAGAGATGTTTGTGGTGAGATGTGCAAAAATCTGTAGCAAAAGAGGTTGTGTAAGTGCCTTAGGAGTTTTTGGAAAACAAAGAAGATTTTAGGCTTTAAGAGTGAGTCTTGGAACTTGGTATGAGGTGTGCATTATCTTAGAAGTTTTGGAATGGTTAAATGAAGAAAGAACAATAATGCAAGTGTCAAGAGGGTTAGAAAATGCACAAGTGTGCATTAGTGCAAAAGGGAGAATGCAAATTGTGATTTCGGGCAAGAATTTGAGTAAGGGTTTAACCCATGATTTGAAGAGTTTTAGAGCATGTTTTAAGGTGATTAAACATTGGAAAACTTGTGGAAAGTTTATGGAAAGATTAAGGGTGGTTTAAGGATTGATTTGGAGTGGAAAAATCAAGTTTGGAGCAGGTTTTAGCAGGGTCCGGGACTTGGTCCTTGGACAAAGTCCCGGACCACACCTAAATTAAGGCCGAGAGTGCAAGAGCTGCTTTGGTCCGGGACTATACTCCAGGACAAGGTCCCGGACCATGTGTAATTTTCACCCGAGAGTTAAGTTTGCAATTGGTCCGGGACTTAGGGTAAGGACCAAGTCCCGGACCACCCCCAGAATCATGCCGTGAGTGTTTTAAAGGTTGTAAATGATGGGGGTTTGAATGTTAATGATGTTATAAGATGTTAAGGCCTTGTTTGGTGACATGTAAAGGCCCTAGGAAGTGTGAGAAAGTGTTAGAAGTGATTGAGAAGTGAGAACTCAAATTAATAAAAGTAATACCGAGAAAACGGGATAACGGGGTAAGTACGGGAGTAGCATTTAATAATGTACCGTATGAGCTTAGTATTAATAATAATGTTTGAAACATTATCAGAGAATCGTGCGTGACCCGAGCATGGTGAGATGACACGGTAAAAGTAAAAACCCCGGTGAAAGGTATGATTTTCTCATGCCTCGTATGCTAACCGAGTTACTCTGATTTGTGTGTTTGTGTGCCGGCTTAATCAAGATTAATGCATGAAAATAATCCCTTGTTTGATTATGCATGCATTGTTGTATGTTGTATGAGCTAACATACTTGTATGCCGGTGTGGTCTAACGTAGTGCATAGACCGACTCTTAGTGAGTATTGATTGACTAGAAACCCGTTTAACGGGTAGTCACATAACCAATGGAAGTATGCAAACACACATAAACTATCGATTTAAGTGTAATGATAACGCAAACATATAAACTCCCTAGAATGTGAGGAGATGTACGGGTTGAGTAACTACCCGATAACGGTTAGGAAACCTTATTGCAACAATCCACGAAATAAATCTGAGTGGAGGGATAAACGAACCTCCATCGAGAGGATCGAAGTTAGTCCAATAATGTAAACATATAAGAAAGGTAAAAGAGACCTAAGGGACTATGTGACTCCCTTGAGATACGGTCGACCTCTATATGAGGATTTTACCCGGTATAAGAAAATATCCTAATGTATAAGCATATGATTGTGAGGGTAACCCTTAAACCTAAGATTACCCGAATTTAAGTAAAGTTCCCAAAGTCATTAGAAACATCGAGAATGACGCTTCTAGACTAATATACATGATATTATTATAACTCCGAGAGAGGAGTGTATGGGAACGAGAGTAGTCCGAGAGTAGTCGGACCTAAGTAAAAGAGATAGGAACTAAGAGAGAGTTCCGTGAGCTAGTTGAACCTTCCCACCATGCTAGACCCAGAGTAGGGTCGAAACCGGGGAAGTAAGACTATGCTAGAGAGCCATGAGTTTTGGCTTAAGTATGTAATAAGAGTAACAAGCGTGACGTAGGAGACCTGTAGTGTCTCGAGAATCTACAAGAGCTTGATTATGAATAACCCAAGAGTGTGGGTGAGATAATGAGTATAAATAACCCGAGAGAAAGGGGTGAGTATATGTATGAGTAACCCGAGAGAGGGGTAAGTATAAGAATGAGTAGCCCAAGAGAATGGGTGCGTATACGAATAAGTAACCCGAGAGAGCGGGTGAGGCATTGAATAAGTAAACAAGGCATAGTGAGGAATAACCCTCAATGCCTAAGAGTAACCAGTTACCACTAACAACATTGTTATGTTAGTTAGGAATCGTGTTCCGTGATTGGATGTAGATTCCTTGTGTGATATACATATATATTGTATTGCCATGATGCATGTTGTTTGATTAAAATGAACTCCATGTATATCCGACCCAAAGTAGTCGGCGTACCGCGGTTAGCACGCGGTATATGCGAATTTCATGCGCAGCGTAAGCTGACCCCCTAGGGGGAACGTTTTTAGTGTGCAGGTACTTGAAGCTGACCACCGTTCGAGAGAGTAGGACGGGGACTGCTGTGAGCATGGGTAGCTAAATTGTAATTACTTATGCGTTTGAATGAGGTGTAAGTCCGAGTATGTTATCGGCATCCGTATATTGTAGACTCGGTATAGTAGAGATATGAATTGAGTATTGTATTGTATGAAGTACTCGGTTGTTCCAGTTCATCAGACCGTTACGGTATGTAAGAAAGGCCTGGTTAGCCACATGGGTGACTAACGGCGTTGTTTCACCCCTCGTTGTAATTAGAGTTCCGCTGCGTGAGTAGAAGTAATTATTAACAGTTTAAGAGGTAATGACGAGATTAACGGTTGGGGTGTTACACTTGGTGCGCGCTGTGATCACAAAAACAATACCAGGATATCCGCGTACGGGTCCGTAAGTATCAAGAAAATATCCCGTGAGCTAGAATGGCTCGTTGGTCGGAGACTCTACCGTTGGAGTGGCTACTGCCGTGGGTGACCCGCCATAATATATGGGTAACTAGAGACATGTCGTTTTAACGAGACATAGTCACTAGGTATAACTGAACAACTAAAACAATTGAGACTTATACAGTGGCGAACAATACCATGGACGAGACTTAATACTTGTTTATTATTCTCGTTGTTTCGCTTTGTTGTTCATTGGTTATACTTGCGGTTATTTTATTGTGTGTTGATGGATGGATGGAGCCTACAAGGCTAAGGTAAAATAAATATGAAAACTGTACGCTACGACGAATGTACATTGTACATTATATTGTTATTACTCGATACGTTCGATATATAAATGTTGTATGGAATATTAAATGAATGTTTGGATTGGATGGATGGTTAAATGTTTATGGATATCTGGATGGTTGATTATGTATATTATACATTTATGCTTCAGTTTTGATTATAACTGTAAAAGAAAAAGCATGAAACCAATCTAATAATACGATGGTTAAAATGACAAGTGACCATTAGGGTCTAGGCCCGGCATACTCAGCGTCTATCGCTGATACTACACCATTACAGGTTGTTGATCATTGTCGGAGCTGAAGAGCAGGTACAAAGTAATTGGAGTTTTGCTTTTGCTACTACACATGGAGATGTTGTGTAGCATTGAGGATGGTGAATTGTAATATGGTGAGGTTGTGTATATTCAGGTTTGGTAGACGCTCACTTGTCGATGTTTATGATTTATGGATTTAGTATGATGTATAGGAGTTTCTCGTTATCACTGTGGTTAGTAGTTTATTTGTATTGGAAGTTGGATGTAGTTTGGCTGCGTTGCTCGCATGGGCGAGTAACGGCCGGTGACACCCGAGTGAGTTTTGTAATGGTTATTTGCTTTTCCGCTGCGAGACCTTTTATTTATTGCTATGTGAGAGATTATATTGTGATTATTGAGAGGGGTGTTACAAAAGTGGTATCAGAGCGGAGTACCGCTCTGATGACGAGTTAATAGGTTAAGACAGTGATCTTAGGACTTGGGAAATTATGGGAAACATTTGGGAAGTACGGGACGATTCGTCTTAGAAAGATACTGTGTCTAGTAACGCAAATTGCGTGACAGGTTAGCCTTAAGGCAACTTGATATCTATTGGTTGTGTACGGTCATTTACCGAGTATTTATGTGACATACTGTACTACAGATGTCTGGTGGAACTAAAGGGCGTGGTACTGGAAGAGGTGGAGGCGGTGACCCCGGCATTACAGGAGTTGCTGAGACGGTTGCAGCCGTTCTTGCACAGCTGGGTACTTAGATAGGAGGAGCACCAGCCCACCCGCCACAGCCCAGGGAAACGAACTGCCTGAAGTCAGTTGGCGAGACCCGACCACCTACATATTCCGGGGAAACAGACCCCGTAGCCTTGGAGCGTTACATTATTGAACATGAGAAGGCCTACGAAGCTTTACAAGTACCTGACGACAAGAAGGTCGCCACTGCTGCTTTTCATCTGAATGATGCAGCCAGCACTTGGTGGAGGTTGGTCAAGGACCATCACCTGGCTACGCCCGACTTTTCGTGGGCTGCCTTTGTCGAGTTGCTGAAAGGGAAGTACTACCCAGCACATCTCGAACAGAAGAAGCGCCTGGGGTCCGAGACACTGACCCAAGGAGGTCTAACCGTGGACGAGTATTACGCCCGATTCATTGGTCAGCTGGACTTCATTCCCGGTGTGGATTACTCAGAGACCGTGAAGGTCAAGAAGTTCCGGGGAGGACTATTATTTCGCATTCAGATAGCGATGGGTGCTACCCTCTACACTACCATCCAGGTGCTAACATGAAAGCCATAAAATTCTTTACTTACTACATTACCAATTAACTTTGTGAGAACTTACCAAGGAGATTCCAAGAGTGTTATGAGGCTGCCTCGAGGACGGAGCTAATGCTCCAGACTCGAGAAGAGACTCTCGGGGCCAAGAAAAGGAAGAACCTTGAGGGAGAGTCTGAGGGTGGAGGAGCATCTCCAGAAGAAGGCCAGAAAAAGGGAAAGTAAGGACTTATCCCACTCTAAATTGTTTACCATACTAAATATCTTATAAATACTGACCCGAAACATTTAAACATGAAGTTTTTCCAAAAGAAAGGGCAACAGGGTCACAAGGGAAAAAAGGGAAAGAGCCTATCCTTCAGTTGACCGGCCCAGCTATTGATGCTAAGCCTCTGAGATCTACACCTCCTAAGGGTGAGAACACCTACCTCTTAAATTCAAATATAATCTTAAGCTCTATATCAACAGATTTTAACTTAAACTTAAATACTACTATCAGGCACCGGACAGCCCCAGCGCCACTTTTACTGTAAGCGTTGTGGGAAGGACCATCCTGGGGTCGACTGCGAAGGCCGCAAGGTCGAGTGTCGGTGCTGCCACAAGGAGGGCCATAGGGAATTTGAATGTTGGATGAACCTAGAGAGCCGTAATTACAGGCCACCAAAGAATACTCAAAAGACCTCAGCTGGAGGATCTGGAGTACCACGAGGCGGTCAGAATGGCCATACATCTACTGATGCTGGAGCCTATAGAGGCAAGGGAGTAGATAGGGCATGAGTACCCTAACTCCATGAGACCGCTGGTGGAAGACTTTGTTTACTTACTTTGTTATGTACTTACCTTGGATGTTAAACAGACTTATGTTATTAGTATATGGGAGTGTGTCGGGGACCACTCGCCATTGTGTTTGACTTTTGAGATTATGTGTACTCAGTACCAGTAACTTTAAACCTTGACGGAAAATATATATGAACAGGATGTTAATGCTTACATTATCATGTAGCGATACTCAAATGATGAAGAGTCAATAAGACCGGGAATTACGAACCAGAATTTCCACCTGCATGGCGCACTTGCTATTGCAAGCGCTATGACAATAAACTACTGAAATTTCCATCTGCCTTGCGCACTTGCTACAGCAAGTGCAGCGACAGCAACAGTAACAGCTACTGCAAATGCAACTACAACAACTACTACTCTTTTAACCTTTTATAAAAAAAATGTTTTTCAAACTTTTCATACAAACCTTGAGATTAGAAACTTAGCAACTATGGAAGGACCGTTAGTCCAACCACTGCAACTGGGGAAACTATACAGCCACTATGACTGTAAACCACACCAGTTTAAATTGTTGGGAATTTTGAGACAGGGCTTATAGCCAAATACCAACAGTGTATACCGGCATTTAATGCTAATCACTACCAGTGAAAGTTTAGTCCTCATGGACAAGCATACCCTTTGTAGATGCACCACCGTCAGTAAGGATGGTTGGGAAGTAAAGAGCCAAGTTGCTCAAGTTGTTATGCAATCTGCAATACATCCATTTACATGGATGAGGGGACGAATATGAACTATGGATGAGATATGATAAAAAAAAACAGGAAAAAAAAAGAAGAAAATGTGTTGTACTCAATGAGATCAAAAAAAAAGGAGAAACAAGTTTGCTAATATAGCACTTATTACAGGATAACTGATAACATGAACTATTACACAAAAAAAAACAAGCAAAAAGAAGAAGAAAAAAAAGGAAGAAGGAAGAAGAAGAAGAAAAAAAAAAGGGATATCCATCAAAGGGAGATTGACAAAAGAATACTTCACAACAACCGTGTGACGGACATTACCAGTTTACTAAACGAGACATGGGACGACCGCACTCCGTTAGGAGCATGTGGGCCTGACAGACTTACTTATGAGTTAGTCGGGTAAGTAGTAATGTATCAGTACGGTACCCCATGCAAGTAGACAAGTAGTGTTAGGAACGCGAAGATGGACGAGAAGAGCCGCAGTTAAACCAACGGGCTAAAGAAATAAAGAAACTCCAACAGAGAACAGTAGACAGTATACAGTGAAGACAGGAAACGATTCAACGACAGGAACCAAAAAAAAAAAATAGGAAAACCCATTATGGACGAATAATATGTAGAAGTCTCATAAGGATCAAGCAAATGCTTGCAATCCAGAGGAAATCTACCAGATGATATGGACATAAACGCGTGATTACGCACAGAGAAAAGATAAAGCTGTATGGTAGCAGATACCTTAAGCAAGGAACAGTGGATTCGGAATGTACCACTCATAGGATAGTTCGCACATCTTTTCTATTTGCCTCATTGGATATTAGCTGTTGAGCGTTTACGCCTCTGCACTCTGTATGACTGAGTGTTTTGGTATTGCACTCGTGCAGTTATTAATCTAATGGAATGCAGAAAGATAAAGTGGATATCAACAAGTGTGTGTAAAAAAAAATACAACAGTGTGTTACTCTGGAACAAAACCAGGAGACATGGATGACAAACATCATCCTTGTGGACATATAGGCTGGTACGTCTTAGTATTACAAAGACAAGTGCAAAGAGCACTAAGTACTAACAGTAGCCAATGTCATATTACATCTCAAACTGAATGTCAGTGAGAGAAGACACACGCATATATGCTAGTGATCCAAACCAGTGGATTCACAGCAATAAAAAAAAAAGGAGGCAAATTGATCCTTTGTTCATGGGTCTACACCTCATACGGAGCAAGTGGGCCCATAAGAATGAACTTGGGAGAGAGCACAAAAAGATCAGTGCCTCACCTTCTATATATTGTGGAACCCTGAAGGGCTAGAGTCATACCCGTCTCTCTGACATGAGGATAATCCACGAGTTGGAGAACTCTTTGAGAGCCAAGTATCCAGCGCTCCTTGTTGAGCGACTGTTGTATACTTGTGGGGTACGGGGGGCGTAACCCTTTTTAAGGGGGGTAGAGCCTCTTGGCTGTGCACATGTGTGCACTAAATTTTGTTGTTTTCGTATGCATTGCATACAAGGAATTGGTGGTGTGCGGGGCACACGAGGTTTGTTTGTTTAGTATGCATGACATACAGTGAATTGTTTCATATGCATGGCATACAGTGAATTGGTTTTGTTGGTTATGGTTGGTACGCGGGGCGTGCGTTGTTTGGTTTGTTGTGTGTGATGTGCACTGGTATGTGTGTCTCACACGAGATACTGTTTGAAATGTTGTATGTACACCATGTGTGTAGTACCTTTCTTATGCTATTTGTGATATGTATTCATATTGCTCTATAGAATGGGTACATATGGTATATCTATTATTAGATATGGAATGTGGAACAATGGAATGTTATGGACACCTCAGAAGGTTGTCAGGACTTGTAGAACTGATAGGAAATGATGGTGCTGATGGATCACCTATATCCATATATGATTGAACTAATGCCACGACGTGATGGCTATGTGATGTATAAGTGCAATACGATGTATGTAAATGATTTATCACATAGATATACATTATGGGAATAATGGGTAGTTATATTTTATATATACATTTACCTATTTTATTAAGAGACTTCGGGACGAAGTCTTTTTAGGGGGGTAGATTGAAATACCCCAAAACTATTAAATATGGATTAAATATTTAATCACATAATTAAGGCCTAAACATGCCTTAAATGTCAACTGAGATCAACAGCGGTCAACACAAAACAAGATGTTGCACCCTTTGACTGTTAAGGGTAAATAAATACCCAAATGAACTTCTTAGGATCTAAAAAATTGTCCTAAGTATATTAACATAATATTGAACATATTATAACCATTGGACAACACTCCAACACAAAGAAAAAGCTTACATGCTTCAAGGTCAAAAAGGGCAAAAAGGTGCTCTAGGAAAACCTTAAAAATCAAATGACCTCTAATGATATAAAATTGAATACCATGATCAAGTATCATGTAAGGAACACAACAAAACCGTTGTCAAAGGAAACAGAGCCCAGAAACACCTTGCTACACAAAATGTGCACTAAAACTCCTTAAAGCACGTTTTTTATAATCGCCTTTTAAATTGGTTTTAAATGGGATAAAAGGTTATAATTACCTTTAAATATAATAAAATATCATATTATATGATATTAGGAATTTAATTCCAGAAATTTACGAATTTTTACAAATTTAATATTAAAATATTAATAAAACCCTAATGTGGGGCCCGTTTGGGTCAACATTGACTAAGTTGGTCAATGTTGACCATTTACCACGAAATGGACCATATGAAATCAGATAATTAAGTCTCTTAACCGACCAAGGGACAAGAGACATGTGACAATTAAATATATGCCCTTACTTTTGCATAAAATAACAAATAAAGACAAACTTTACCTTATAAAACAAAAAAAAGTGGGCTCCACTCACCTTACCCATGTGAGCCAGCGATTTTTGGAGCTCTTCCCCCTTGTATTTCGTGGCTCCAAGCTGGTACAAGACAAGAGATGAGTCACACATTCATTAAATGAATTAAAGTAACATATTTACTCCATTTTCAATCAAAATTTGAATCAATCAAGCCCTACATCTCTCAATCAAGGATGGCTGCCCCCTCTTGCTTTCTCCACTGATTGAACCTTCAATCATCCAACCCCAATCAGACTTGATGAGTCATCAATTCACTAAAGTCACAAAATATTCAAAAAATGACTTTAAGGTAATATTAGGTCATCCTCCTTCATTTCTCCTCTTCAGCCGAGGTTGCTCTGTCCTTGAGCTCCCTTTGGCTCCTCTCCACCGTAGGTAAGAGTTCCAAGCACCATTGATGAGGTTTCAAGTTCTAGGTAAGCTCTTAAGGCATAAAAATGCCCATTTTCTTCATCTTTTCTTCCTTTTTCGATTGATCTACACTCCAACCTTTTCTATACATATATGTAGAGTGATTTGGAGGTTAGAGGAAGTGTTGGTTTCGTACATAACCAGATCTAAGGAGGAAAGTTCAAGTCTTGACCATTTAAGGTAAAAATGTGCTTTAAGCTCATAACTTTTGATCCCTTCAAGTTCGGCTGTGAAACTTTGGTCATAGCCTCATCTTCTTCTCCTTTCATGTGGAATCTGTTGGTTAGCCATTTGGAGCAAGGGTGGCCGAGATCCAAAGGAAATACCCTCTTTTAAGGCATTTTTCCAAGGTAAAACCTAATAACAAGGTAGCTTGTTGAGATCTAGCTATTTCCTATGTCAATATGGTGGATCTAACACCTTGTGGTGTGTTTGATTCTGGTTGAAACCATCTTGAACTCTCCTTGCACTCTTAAGGTAATTTTTGCCTTAAATCTTACATTAAATTACTTCTTATGGTTAGATCTTGCTTGGAGACTAACTAGGCCTTGTTTTCTGTTTGAAAACATGTAAAACAAGCTGTGGAGAATTTCTACTTAAGGTGGCCGAACCAAACAAGGATTACCTAAGCTAAATCAAGGTATAAATCACTTAAACATTAACTTTGCTAAGTTAAAATGTTCAAAGCTAATTCTAATACTATTGCCATGAGTGAAGAGGTGAAATAAGGTCTTGGTTGACCTTAAAATGTTTAAGGAATGGTTTAATAAATTTTATAACTAATTAAACAAGCATAAGTGTCAAATTTAAGACATTATGTGGAAGTTTGGTAATTAAACAAAGAATCTATGGTGAGGCCGAAAATTTATATGTATTTTGGGACATTTATGTGTAATTTATTTTGTGAGCAAATGTTGTAATAAGGCCATGTATTTTAGGCATTTTATTTATGCATTTACAAGTTTTTATTTAAGTATAGGTGATATTCTATCATTACCGAAAAGAAGTGGGTCTTAGATGTAATTAAATTAAATTTGGGGGCTTTAGAATAATAAGGCCGAAAATTAGAGGTAAAAAGGAGTTAAAATAAAGTTTATAAGATTTTATAAAGTTTTGGGGTTGAATGGTGATTTCTAGAAAGTTTGGGTGCAAACCGTAATTATTAGGATTAATGGTCAAGGAAATATTAAGGAGGTCAACATTGACCATATGCTAGGTTTTGACCAAATAAATAAGTTAGATAACTTATTTAAGGTTTTATAATAAGTTATGTATTAATGGTAATATTTTTATAACATATGTGGTAAATATGTTATTACCAAAAATAAAGGGTGTACAATGGTATTTAAACACCCATGGGCTATTAGGAATTTTTTGGAATTTATTGGAATGTTTTTGGAATTAAAATAAACTATATATGTATAATATATAGTTATAATGTCATTATGACACTTTGGAGAAAAAAATAGATGGTGGAATGGTAAATGTTGAAAGTATATGGGTTAATAGGGATATCATAACCCTGGGTGGAATTTGGAGATTTTTAGAATCATATAAGAGTATTTAATAAGATATGTGTATAATATATGGTTTTAGTGAATTATTGAACTATATGTTATAAATAGGGCAAATGGCAATTATAGAATAGCACAAGGGCTGTTCGGAATTTACAAAAAATAACCATAGGTTATACTCTTTTATAAGTTAGAAATGTTATATTAAATGGTATATAAACATGGTAAAAAGAAAGGGGTGATTTTGTAAATAAAGGAAACTATGGTTTATGAAAAGAATAAGTTTTCTTATGGTGCCTAAGAGGCAATAATAAATAATTTTGTATAAAAACTATAGGTTATAAGTAAAAGGGAATAAAAATATCACATAGTATGATATTTGAAATACCCCAAACCTTGATATGTGGTTTAAATATCAAACTACGGTATGTAAAGGCTAAAAAGTGCCTTAGTAACATCAGTGAACAATTTAGACCATAGTAAATGCAATAGAGCATTAAGACACAGTTTGAGCAAAAACATGCTCTAAACTATGAGTGAACTTGGTTAGGACCCAAAGAGCCTACCAAGACTTGATAACATTTAATTATGATTTGATAGGGCTAATAAGTCCTTAGGAAACTTTGGTGGACAGTTAAACCAAATAAAACACAAGAAAATACCTTAAAGTCAATATGAGCAAAAATGTGCTCTAAGCTTGGGATAAATGTGTATAAGACCTAATGGTCATACCTATACTTTATAAATATGTTAATGAACATATTAATCAATTACCAAAGAAAACCAAGCTTGAAAACAGGTTAAAACACAAAATGTGCTTTAAGGAGTCTTAAAGCACGTTTTGAAAAATTGTCTTGTAAATGAGTTTTGAATGGCTAAATGTCCATCATTACTCTTTAATTAACATGTGTACTATATAGTATCACATTGGGTGGCTATATTAATGGGAAATCAAAAATTTCACTTCTATGTGCCTTGTTTTAGTGAATAGTGATTTTTATAAGCTAGTTTGTAACATATAATGTTATAAGTAATTAAATTGACAAATAAAGACTAAATACCCTTCTAACTAAATGGGGCCGGTTTTTCAAGGAGTGAGTCACCAAGTTGTAAAAGAAATCAAATAAGTAAAGTAAAGCTTAAAGTAAAGTACTATTTTGCTTTATAACATAAATATCTCCAAAAGCAAACTCATCTTCTCATTTCCTTCTCTTCTTTCTTCATTCACACGGTTTCACCTTCTTCATTCTCCCTTCTTGCTGTTCTCTCTCCGGTAATACACAATACCACCATGGAAGTCCATCTTTGACCACATGTAAAACCTAGCTCACTTAACCAAATCAAAAACAAACACCACCATTCTCTTCCTCTCATCAAGCTCTTCATTTCTATCTTCTCAAAATTGTAGATCACCATTTCGGTGCCATGGAGTTCCACCATTGATGGAGCTTGAGCTTGTCTTTTCACATTATTGATCTCCTTTGCTCCTAGGTAAGGAATCTCAAAGAAAAATCAAGTTTCCTCCATGTTTTGTGTGTGACCGAAAATATTCATTGATGGAGCTCCTTGTGTTGCTTTGTTCTAGCTCCATTTGAATCTTTCAAGGACTAGGGGAGTCCTCTCTTCATAGATATTCAAACACCCTTCAAAGATTAAGGTAAAACAACTACATTAATGTTTTGAAATAATGTAAACTAGGGTTTACAATGAGATGGAGCTTAAAGCTTGAATACTCATTATGTTGTTTGTATAATGTTTAGTAGTTGGCAAGGAACCAAATGCCATACCGGTTTTGTAAGGAAACAAGAAAGAAATTTGGGAGGAAAAGAGGTAAATATGCTATCTCAATGTGGTCTAATGCCTTAGGAGAAATGAGCTTATGATGCTTGTTGGAACTACCTAAAGAGCAAATGGTGAATGACTTAGTAAGGTGTTCTCAAGGAGACTAGTAAAGGAACATATGTCTTGGTGTGTGTAATTGCAGGTCAAAGGCTTATGTATTGTGGAAATTCAGTGTTTAAGGTTATGCAATTTAAGGGCCTAAGAGCCATGTTGTTTAAGGGCCTAAGAGCCATGTTGTTTAAGGGCCTAAGTGCCAAGCAATTTAAGCTTATGCACTATATTGTGATGTAGTGCTAAATGTGTGAAGTTTGTGTATAAAAAGTGTTTGATGGATTTTAGGTGTTCTTGAATGAAATAAGGTAAAAACCTAAGTGTTTGGATGTGAGTAAATACAAGAGAAGCTATGGCCAAATTTGGGAAAATGTGTAGAAGTTCTAAGTTTTAAATGGTCTTGGTGAACTAGGAAGTGTTAAAGGTGAATAAATGTTTACTTGAGAAGAAAACATGTATTAAGGTGATTTAGAGTGATGCAAGGATTTAGGTGTTATCTTGGAAGTTCTAGGAATTCAATGTGTGTTTGGGAATGGATTTAAGTCTGGAGGAGTTTGTTTAAGGTTTAGGTAATGTTGATATTCAAGAATAAGTGATGTTTAGGTAAGATGTGTAAAAAAAGAGGTTTAGTTAGTAAGAAAGAAGTTGAGAGACGATTGTTAAGGTGTAGAGGAAAACACCTTGGTGTAGTGGTCATTATTGGTGAACTACCACTTAGAAATCTTAAGGAGAAAACATCCCAAGTGCTAGGAATTTTGTAAGAAATTTGTGAATGATAAGATGGTTTTGGTGAGTGATTTAAAGAGTTTAGCACATGGCTAAGGTGTGTTTGATGGGCCAAATGATGTTAGGAAACATTATGAGGCTTAGGAGAAGTTGGTGAAATGGTTAAGTGTTTAAAGACTTGAAAATTGAATGTTTTGCCGTGTCCGAACTTCCGTCCGGACATGGAAGTTCGGACAGGCTCTGTTGGGTAAAGGATTTTCTCATTCTCGAACTGTGTTCGAACTTGGGAAGTCCGGACACAAGTTCGGACGTGACTGTTTCTATCTGGGATTACTCTCGAACTGTGTCCGAACTTGGAAGTCCGGACACAAGTTCGGACGTGGGTATGGTTTTCAGTATTAGGTCGCGGCTTGTGTCCGAACTGGGAAGTCCGGACACAAGTTCGGACAGGCACTGTATGGACCAAAATTGTTGTTTTAAGGTATGGAAATGATGTGTAATGATGGGATTGATAGGTAATGATGTTATAAGGTTGTAAAGGACGTGTAGGTGAGTTTTAATGCCAATTAAGTGGGATAAAAGTTGTATTAAGATGTGAGAGAGTAAAACATGTTAAAAAAGTGAAGTTATGTAACTAAGTTAACGGGGAAAAATTATAAGCATTATACCAAAAAATTAACATATAAGCATTAAATAATCAAGCAACCCCGATGTTAATAAAAACACATGTGATGGTAACAGTTATTCGAGAATTGCTCGAGGAACATAAGGGGACATGATAAAGTGGACTCCGGTGACAGGTATGGTTTTCTTGCAACCTGGTCCACCGGATTACACCGGCTTGTATGCCAATGTGTTTTTCTGTATGTTGCCACGTTGTAAGATTAAACATGTAATGAGTTTACAGTAATTCATTTATGTGGCGTGTACAACTCCGATACCATGTAACCTCGGAAGTGTTAACCTAGTTGACTGAGTCTAGGATCACATGAGAGTTCGGTATTCGGAGTAAACGACCCGAACCATGGGACGTTCTAACCACGGCTATGCGTGTGTTAATTGTGTGATATGTGTATGTGAATGTAGAGATCTCCCTTGTATGTTAACCCAGTGTAATACTGTATGTGTTGTCATGTGATAGGCTCCATAGTGGGGTTCTAACTAATATCTAAAAGTAAGTATGTACTAACAGTGGTGAGGAATCCGGTTTGGCCGGTCGCGCGTTGTTTGGGAGAGGGTATCCTTTTTAGCCTTACCCTTCTCTTTGTTATGGTTGTTTCCCTCACGGGTTATGATCTCCCATTAGCTTACTCCAAAGCTAGCTATTCTGACTTATGATCGGTTTAGGGGGAACATGTGTTTGTGTGTGTGTTCGGGCCTCCAAACCCGAACCGCCTTAACTTAAGTTACTCGTCCAACTATTAGGACGGTAATGAGTGTTGTTGTTATGTATAACGAGCTTATCATGAGACTGGCAACATTCTCTAGGCTCACCAGTGTATAAACAATGTTTGGGTCGGTTCCTAAGAGAACCACTCCCGTTATGTTATGTATTTTTGTTGTGATGCCAATCTATTGTGGTATTATGTTGTGCACGTGGAAGGGTGCAAAGTGCTGTTAAGTGTTGTATGTAGTGTATGTTGTAGGTTGTATAATGTGGAGTGTGTGGATCATGGATATGGTTCCCAGTTTGTGTTAGGAGGCGTTTAAGGATAACCCGATTTAAAGGGTATGTGTCTATTAAGGAAGTAGCTCCATTAGAGGAGGAACACTCTAGGGATAATGAATACCATGAGTGACTTATTAAGTAAGGATATATTATCCGTTTGTTGAGCCCGTCGAGGCGAATGATTATGTGTTGTGTGTTTACAGCTGCATGTATGATTTAAAAATAATCAACCGCATGCTAAGACGACAATTAGTTGTGCGTGGCCCGGTAGCATGTGGGCTGCGGGATTACCATACCAGCAAAGGTGCTGAGCCCCTTGGGGGCCACCCTTTCTCTTCTTTTCCTATTTCAGGTACGAAGTGCTGGAAGCCGTTCGAGAGTAGGACGGGTAGTCGTTGTACATGGGTAATCATTTAAAGTGTATGTATACAGTAGGTGTAGTAAGACCGAAATTGTTGTCGGCATCAGTTTATAAGTACTCGGTATAGTTGAAAGGTGTACGTTGTTGTTGTTGTTAATGGAAAGGGATAATAATATGTAGTTGCTCGGGAATTTAGCCCAATCAGACCGGTACAATGTGCATGGATTAGCCTTGTTAGCCACGTGGGTGGCTAACGGCGTGTAACACCAACGTGTTAAGTAATGTGATGAGATTTATATTTCCGCTGCAGTTAATTTGTAAGTGTGTTAATGTGGATGGGGTGTTACAATATTAGTATAAGGTATAACCTTACATAAAGTTATGTGGTCACAACGGAATTTAAATTAAGTTAGGGGCTATACTGAGTTAGTAAGAATTGAAAGATGAATTTTAGACTAAGGTCTATAATGTTATAAATGTTATGACAATGATATGGTTTAGATGAAATTAATATAAGGAAGGGTACATACTCACATAAAATAATGTGACAAACTATAAATAAATGAGATTTATAAACTAAGGTGTTTATGGAATAAACCTTAGGAGTTGTAATTATATAACCTAAAATGTTACATGATATCAGAATAAATCTTTATATAAGTTGTATAATATAATACAGCTGATGGGAATAATCATCTAATAAAAGATGATAAAATGTAACATAAAATATAAGAGTTATGAAACTCATGAGAATTACCTACGTGGTAAAAATATAGTACATACACAAGAATGATGTATATAAGGTGGATATATATATATACTTTGGTTGAAAACCATATGATTAATGGTGGTGGTTATTTAAATAAAAAATAAATATAGTTACGAACTATAAGTCATAAATTTTAGAATGCAATATAATATAAGAATGCATGCATACATGCAACTATAGGTACGTACCTAAACTAGATGTGGATAAGATTAAAAGAAATATAAGGAATTAAACTTAACAGTTGAAATAGTTTTGACGTACGCGTTTTAAGTAACAAAGCCGATTGTTTTAGAAAAACCTGTAACAAACAACTGTAGAAAACAGGGGTGAACTGTCGGGGTTACTTATAATTCGGAGATACCGGATGTAGTTAGTCATGGAGACTGACTTATAGTTTTATTACCGTTTAGAGTATACTTCTGACAAGAACGCTTGACGAGCTAACGGACTGCACGGAGCGTAGGATCTTGCTGATTCATACTCCACCGTAATACAGTCAGGGCGAACGGTATGTAAAGGGGTTTGATCCGAGTTGTCCTAAGGTTGCTCCTTGGGCTCGGATTTGGTTGATATAACTTGTATGTTGTTATGTGTCTATGGTTGTCTCTGAGGGCTTCCTCAGTTCAGACTTTTGTGTGATCTATGATAAGATTGTTTGTTTGAATGTGATAATTAATATGCATGAACTGTATATTTATAACTGCTTATTATTTACTGTTGTTGAGTTAACAGTATTGGTTCGTATATATGAACCTATATATATAAAACGAACTATCGACTATGGTGCTATCTTATATGAAATATAAGGAACGTAAATAAAACGTTGTAGCACTATGATAATAACATATACATATTATCTGAGACTTTTATACGGAGCATTGGCCTTTCTATACGCCGCTCTTGTATCTAGCACTGGATCCCGAGTTTACAGACTCGGATTGGACTAATGACCTTAGTCTGCTGTGTTAGAAATTTGGTAATGCGATGCGATGGTATAATATTTAATTAATGGAATGGAAGTAAAGCCAAGAGGATGTGGCTCTTGGTGCGCGCTGTGATCACAAAAACGATACCAGGATGTCCGCGTACGGGTCCGTAAGTATCAAGAAAATTTCCCGGAGCTAGAATGGCTCGTTGGTCGGAGACTCTACCGTTGGAGTGGCTACTGCCGTGGGTGACCCGCCATAATATATGGGTAACTAGAGACATGTCGTTTTAACGAGACATAGTCACTAGGTATAACTGAACAACTAAAACAATTGAGACTTATACAGTGGCGAACAATACCATGGACGAGACTTAATACTTGTTTATTATTCTCGTTGTTTCGCTTTGTTTTCATTGGTTATACTTGTGGTTATTTTATTGTGTGTGATGGATGGATGGAGCCTACAAGGCTAAGGTAAACTAAATATGAAAACTGTATGCTACGGCGAATGTACATTGTACATATATTGTTATTACTCGATACGTTCGATATATAAATGTTGTATGGAATATTAAATGAATGTTGGATTGGATGGATGGTTAAATGTTTATAGATATCTGGATGGTTGATTATGTATATTATACATTTATGCTTCAATTTTGATTATAACTGTAAAGAAAAAGCATGAAACCAATCTAATAATAAGATAGTTAAAATGACAAGTGACCATTAGGGTCCAGTGAAATACCCCAAACTTAGATATGGTGTTTAAATGATAAACTAAGATATAAGGAGGCTAAATAATGCCTTAGAAACATTAAGAAACATTTCTAATCAAAGAAAATATAAGGAAACACCAAAAGAGCAGTTTTAACAAAAACGTGCTCTAAGCTTGGAGAGACTTGGGAGAGTACCCAAATATTGTTCTAAGACCTTAGTAATATCCTAATGGTCATTTTAAATCAATTACCCAAGAAAACCAAGCTTGAAAACAAGTTAAAACACAAAATGTGCTCTAAGAGTCTTAAAGCACGTTTTTGAAAAATTGTCTTGTAATGAGTTTTGAATGGCTAAATGTCCATCATTACTCTTTATTAACATTTGTACTATATAGTATCACATTTGGAAGTCTATATCAATGGGAAATCAAAAATTTCAAAATAATGTGCCTTGTTTTGGTGAATAGTGAATAAAGTAAGCTAGTTTATAACATAAGTCTATATAAGTGAGACATTTGGTCAACAAAGACTTAAGTACCCTCATTATTAAAGGGGGCCGGTTTCTTAGGAGGTGAGTCACCACCTTCATGAGTCATTAAGTAAATAAGAAAGCAAATGAGAGTTATAAAGTAAAATCACTATTCACCTTTTACATAAATATCACACTTTATTAGTTCTCTCTCCTCACTTCTTCATTCTCCTTTGTTTTCCCACGGTTTGAGCTGCTCTCTCCCTTCTCCATTCACGTAGAACTCAACCTCCATGAAAGCTCCATCTTTCCATGGTCACATCTTACTCATTTTAGCTCCAAATCCAAACAAAATACCATATTCTTCTAGTTAGCTCAAGCTCCTTCTTTCTATATTTTCAAAACTTCAAGAGCTTCATTTGGTGCCAAGTCAAACCACCATTAGAGGAGGAAATTCAAGTTGGAGACTCCATTGGCATCTCCATTCTCTAAGGTAAAGAAAGTGTAAGAAAATCTAGGTTCCACCATTTTCTTCACATGTCCGAAAATATATACTCATGGAACTCCATGTTTATGCCTGTTCTAGCTTGTTTTCTACTCTTCAAAGGAGAGACGGGTCCTTCTTGCTTCATATCCAAGCTTGTCTGAGGAACTAAGGTAAAACAATCAATTCAAAACCTTAAAACACATTTTAACCTAGATTTATTCCTTAAGGTAAATGTGTTGTTTAGTGCTCATTAGAGTTATTGGACATTGTTTAGAACATTGGCAAGGAGATACACATTGGTGACCGAGATTGAACAAAGAAAAACCTAAGGAGGAAAGCTTTTAAGCTTGTAAAAGAACAAGGTAAATTACTTACCTTAAGGTGTTTTGTTGTGTTTAAGGAAATTGGATTTAGGTATATGATGAGTTAGTTGTAGAGCTTATATGGGAAGGTGCTATAAAACCTAGGAGAAACAATGACTATACTTGTGAACTTGTGACTAAGGAGCAAATGAGAAAAAGAGATAGTTAAGAATATAAAGGTGAAGTACAAGAAGCATTTTATTTCAATGGGAGCCCTGTTGTGTGTATTCGCAGGTTGAAGGCAAATATATGCGGAAATTCAGTGGTTAAGATTATTGCCATTTAAGGGCTAAGTGCCAAGTTTTTAAGTTAAGCACTATATGATGATGTGGTGAAGTTTTAGTGTAAATTGTGTGTTAAGGTGTTGATGAGAATTTGGTGATGTTGGTTTTTGTTGATGGAGAAAAACCATGTGTTAGGATGTACTATGTACTAGAGAACTCATGGAAAAATTTAAAGGAGAACTTAAGTGTTTAAGATATTCTAAGGGGATTTAAGGACCAAGAGGTACTAGGATGTTCTAGAGATTGTCTTGATGAAAAAGGGTGAGAATAAGGTGTTCTAAGGACTTATAATGACTTAGGTATTAATATGAAGGATTTAGGAATCAAGAGAATGACTTTGAGTATTTAGGACTTAGGCAAATGTTGGTGAACAACTAGGAAGGAAATAATGTGTTGATGATGGAAGTTTAAACTGGTGAATGAACATTAAGAAAATGCATAAGAGAGTCTTAGATAGTGAAAGATGCTTGGGAGATGATGTTATAGTGGTGAGGAAAACATTTGGCATAGTGGTTACATTAGGTATGAACCACCACCTAGAAACCTAGGGGAAAGCATTACAAGTGTTAGCTATTACAAGGAAATGCATAAGGACTAAGGTGTATCTTGGTGAATGATTTAATGTGTTTTGGGAGGGCTTAAGGTGTATTTGAGGTGCCCAAATGAGGTTATAACATATTAGGACATATGAGGAGAAGTTTGGAGATGAATGGGAATTTAGAAACAAGGTTCTGGAGCCGACCGACCTTAGGGACCGGACTTGCAAGGTCGGTCGGGCTCAGTTTACACTACCGGAAAATGTTTCTGGAATCGACCGAACTTGGGGACCGGACTTACAAGTTCGGTCGGGCTTGTGTTTTGTGAAGGAATTAAGTCTCTGGAATCGACCGAACATGGGACCGGACTTGGCAAGTTCGGTCGAGCTCAAATTTCCCACGGGGGAAACTCTCGGGAATTGACCGACCTTGGGGACCGGACTTACAAGGTCGGTCGGGGTAGAATTTCAAACGTGTGAAGTGTTCTGGAATGGACCGACCTTAGGTAAGGTCGGTCGGAAGTCGGTCGGACCTAAAAATATAAAAAAAAAAGAAATTTGAATTCTAAGAATGGTATAGGTAATAAGGTATACCCTTGGTAGGGTGGTAATGATTGGGACCCTAAGAACTTAAGAAATTAAGTTAAGATTAAGTATAAGTTTTAATGTTTAAAAATAAGTTTGTGAGCTAAGTGGCAAGACTTTAGAGGTTATTAAATGGGAATCTTTAGGAACTAAGTGAGTTAAGTAAGGTGCAAATAACTAATAACTAAAAATGAATGAATGTTTTAGGTTTGTGAATTGGGACCCCGAAGAAGGTTAAACAAACAACGATCGACGGTGAACGGTACAATCCTTCTTGTGACCTGCTTGCTAACGAGGTGTCCCTCGGCTTGTGTGCTATCTGTTTATTGCTATGACTAAACAAGATAAAGCATGCAACCGGTTATATTTATTTCTGTTGTGTTTGTGTTACCCTTACACTAACCCGCGAGACTTAGATGGTACTAACCAAGTTTAGTACTTACTGAGTTAAGAATAAGTGTTAAGTTTGATGGTTGTTGGTTAATGCTCGTTAAGGCTTAGCTAGCACATGGTGTTTAAGATGTCTACTAACTGGAACTTGAGTGAGGAAACCGGGACCGATCTCCGGTCATGCATGCTAAGGAAAAAGGGGGACGGTATCTGAATCAGATCCGCCCTCCGCTTAAGGACTTGTCTTCGGACTTGTAGCCTAGGGCCGGTTGCCGGCTCAGCTACGCTGGACTCCCGTCCGGAGTAGGTGGCATTAAGATGGTGCGGTGGGATCACCTAAATCCCAGGTTCGAATTAAGCTACAACCAATCCCTTCCAGGAAAGGTTTGTATACTGAGAGTAAGATAAGATTAAGATTGAGATAAGGTAAGGAAATGAGATTAAGGAAATGAGGACTAAGGAGGGGGTTACTAACCCACTTGATAAGGGAACGCTTGAGTCGTTCATTGTTTGTGAACTATATATGTTCATCTGTGGTTATTGTTATTGCACTTCATATTATGCTTGTGTATGTAATCAATTTCCATGCTATCGACAATTAGTCGTCGTAGCCCCGTTAGCTTGGGGCCATGAGAGGGTGTACCAGCATTCGTGCTGACCCCCTCGGGGGCTATTTGTACACTTGCAGGTAAGAGGCCATGAGGACGCACTACGAGAGTAGGAGCGGTTAGACTTAGGGTGGGACATTTATTTTGAGTTCGGGTTGCGCCTGTGCACCCGACTGTTTATATTAAACTGATGTAAGTTTGGGATCATGTTTAAGATACTATACTCGGTTGGTTGTGGCATTAGGATGGTGATGTTTTGAGTTGGATAAGTATTTTGGTTAAGTATTGTAAATGTTAAAGCCGGTATATTCTAACGATCAGACCGTGGCAAGGTCCAGGTGCTTATTATCTCCGCTGCGACATATTCGTTTAAGTGTTCAGTTTTATGATAACCACGATTGGCTTTGGAAGGGGTGTTACAAAAAGTGGTATCAGAGCGTAGTTACGCTCTGATCAAGAAATACCGGACATAAGTAACCACCGAGTTAGGATATAAGTTAAGGAATAAGTGTTGGGTAAGGGTGTGTGAGAAGTTAGATGAGTAGAGTCAGATGACCACTAATAAGTGTGGATCGTCTTTATCGTCTACGGACGTTATAATTTACTAACCGTGACAGTGGTGAATACAAACTAATGTGAGTTATGCTTGTTCAGATGGCAGGACGTCCTAGGGAGGCCGAGGTCGCGGCCGGGGGAGGATACTTCAGGGATACCTGGAGGGCAGACGATCGCAGAGATCGTAGCTGCCGCATTAGGGCACATGGGCTATCAGCCTGGTGTGGGTGCACCACCTCCACCGCCACAACCTAGGGAACCAAACTGGGTGAAGAGTCTAGCAGATCTTCGACCCGCGCATTTTAAGGGGGAGACCGATCCCGCCAAGCTTGAGGCGTACATCTCCGAGCTGGAGACCGCCTTCGAGACCCTTGATGTCCCTGCTGGGATCAAGGTGCGCTTAGCTGCTTTCTATCTGAAGGGGGCGGCAGGCGATTGGTGGAAGCTGGTGAGGGCCGAGCATGTGGCCAATCCAGAGTTCGGCTGGGAGCAGTACACCGCCTTGCTACGAGCAAAGTACTACCCCGCCCATGTCCAGACGAAGAAGCGCTTACAGTTGGATGCGCTTAAGCAGATGGACAAGATGACAGTGGACGAGTATTACTCAGAGTTCACTGCCTTGCTCCGTCTTCTGCCAGGTCTTGATATTCTGACCAGATCTTGGTGGACCGCTTCTATGGCGGGCTTAGCCATCGACTCCGCTACGGCATGGGGCCGACGAGTTACACTACCTTGCAGGTAATAAGAATGATTGAGATTTGAGTAAGTGATGAATAAGATTTAGATTATGAGAAATAAGTGAGACTAATACTATGGAAAAGCAGGAGTGCTATCATGCCGCTGCTAAGGTTGAGATTACCGTCCAGCTGAGGGACGAGGAGAATGCAAAGAGGAAGAGTGCTGGTAAGAGCTCAGAAAGTCAGGGGCAAGGAGGGTACAAGAAACAAAAGTACCAGCCTCAGGCCCAGAAAAATCAGAACCCAAAGGGGAAGGAGGAAAAGGAGAAGGCTTCGGAAGAGCCATTGAAGTTGACATGTATTGCTATTGCAGCTACACCCCTGCGCTCTAAGGCGCCAAAGGGTAAGGAAACAACAATGAATGAGTTAAGAAATAAATTAGTAACCGTTTGAGATATGAGAATTGAGAATTGATATTGTGAATCATCAGGATCTGAGACTGAGAGGGGAGCCGGTGGTGGCTACCAGCGACGCTTCATCTGTAGATGGTGTCACAAGGACCACCCGGGGCTCGACTGTAAGGGAAACAAGGTGGAGTGCAACTTTGTGGAGTCCACGGGCATCGAGCGTATGAGTGTTACCGGAACCCTGCTAGCAGAGCCTATAGGCCCGATACCAGGGGCAAGGGCAAGACCGATCAGGGAGCTGGATCTGACGGTCAGAGGAAAGTGCAGCAGCCGGTGGACAAGAACCCACGGGTGACCCAGAAGACGGGACCCACTCTACATATGGTGGACCGGGACGATGAGCCTGAACCCTCATCGAGACCAGGTACCACTATAACCATTTAGTAATAAAAACTACCTGCTTACCGCATTATCATGCATGTTTGGTGAATAAATGAGTTAAGTAAGAATAAGATGAGATTAGAACTTAAGTGAGATATAACCTACTACCACTCTAGGAAGATTCAACATTTGCTACCCAATACCATCTACATCTAACCCGGAGCACACCGACATCGAAACCATAGACTTTCCAACCGAACAATGTCAGGTTATCCGCCCAGGTATGATTTTATTAAGGGGATACCTGACACCCGAAGCACAAATAGCCATCATCAGGAGATGCAATCAACTAGGAATGGGACGGGAGGTTTTTACACACCGGAGTACCCAGGGGGAGCAGGAGAAGGATGAAATAAAAGATGATGAGCTTGGGCAAGGATTGGAATCCGTATGCCAAGAATTACCAAACCATGAGGGAGCAAGATGGAGTCTCACCACCGGAATACCCGAAGAGTTCCATCCAGTTATTACACAAGTCGTGGAAATCGCTCAGCAGTTGGAGGCTGAACCGATTCCAGACATCCAAGCAGACATTTGTATTGTAAACTTCTACGAGAAGGACGGGAAACTGGGACTACACCAGGATAAGGACGAGACAACGGAGTCTCTCGAAAGAGGGATACCCGTGGTGTCTTGGTCCATCGGAGATGATGCGGAGTTTTTATACGGCGAGCAGAAGCGTGCGGACCGTGCAGATAAGATAGTACTTAAGTCAGGTGATGTATTAATTTTGGGAGGAGAATCAAGGATGTTATACCATGGGATTAAGAGAATCAAGCTGAATACAGCACCATCAGCAGTAGTCAATGCGACGCATTGAGACCAGGAAGATTAAACCTAACCTTTAGACAATATTAGCCATGTAATGTTAGAATGAGATGAGAAATGAGATGTAAGATTGAAGCACATGTTGTAAACAGGATGGTCATGAATAAAATAACAGTGTTGTTCATATAAATTGATTACGACTCTTGTTATACCATCAATACTCATGGAGCTTGTGAACACAATTAGGTTATGGACTCGGTACGGAAGGTGCACTAAGCATACTCACAGAGGCACAGGCCGACGCCAACGGTACTATCCTCACCGGCACCTTTCGATCAATGGGATTGAGGCATCAGTTCTCTTCGACTCAGGGGCCTCGCATACCTTTGTCTCTGCATCATTTGCGAGCAGGTTGGGGCTAGACACTGATGAGCTACCCGACTTCACGGTTACGCTCCCGTCTAAAGAGAAGGTTCGTTGCACTCGTTAATACCGAGGAGCCATTATCAGAATTAAGGGAGAAGACTTTCCAGTCAGTTTGATTGAGTTCAGTAAGCTAGGATTTGATGTTATCTTCGGGATGAACTGGTTGGAGCGGCACAAGGGACGTATCCTCTGCGCCGAGCATAGATTGCTGCTCAGGAGTCCGTCTGGGGTAACAATATCATACCGCCAGAGGCCCAGAGAGCCTTCGACTAAGATCATCACCGCCATGGCAATGCATAAAGAGTTAAGGAGAAAGGAAGAAGTATACCTCTGCTATGTACAGGACATAGAGAGAGACCCTGAGTTCGACCTCGACTTACCGGTAGTGTCGGAGTTCCCTGACTTATTTCCACGGGAACTGCCCGGCATGCCACCCACTCGGGAGGTAGAGTTCACCATTGAGCTGCTACCTGGTACCAGACCGATAGCCAAGGCACCATACCGTATGGCTCCGGCAGAAATGACTGAGTTAAAGGAACAATTGAAAGATTTGTTAGATAAAGGATTCATTAGACCAAGTGTGTCACCATGGGGAGCGCCAGTCCTCTTCGTGAAGAAGAAGGATGGTAGTCTCCGCCTCTGCATCGACTACAGAGAGCTGAATGCAGTGACAGTGAAGAATAAGTACCCACTACCCCGCATTGACGATCTGTTCGATCAGTTGAAGGGAGCATCTGTGTTTTCCAAGATTGATCTCAGATCGGGGTGGTATCATCAGATAGCCATTAAGGAGGGAGACATTGAGAAGACGGCATTCCGGACACGATACGGCCACTATGAGTTTACAGTGATGCCGTTCGGTTTGTCGAACGCACCGGCAAAGTTTATGGATCTGATGAACCGCTTGTTCCGGGAGCAGCTGGACAAGTCGGTTGTGTTTTTATTGATGACATTCTGATATATTCAAAGTCTAAGGTTGAGCATGAGGAACATCTGAGGAGGGTATTGGAAATATTGAGGGAGAACCAGCTATATGCTAAGTTCTCCAAGTGTGAGTTTTGGCTTGACCAGGTCTCTTTCCTAGGTCATGTCATCTCAGATGCTGGGATCGCAGTGGATCCAGCAAAGATTGATGTCGTACGTACTGGCCAAGGCCGAAGACTGTTACCGACATCCGGAGCTTTCTCGGTCTGGCAGGTTACTACAGGAGGTTTGTTATAGATTTCAGCAAGGTCGCGAAGCCGATGACCAGTCTGATGAAGAAAGATGCACCATTTCTTTGGACAGTTGACTGTGAGAGATCATTTCAGCGCTTGAAGGACTCACTGACCACTGCACCGGTACTGACCATTCCAGACGGTACAGAGGGCTTTGAGGTTTATTGTGATGCATCCGGCAGAGGGCTGGGTTGCGTGCTCATGCAATATGGCAAGGTGGTGGCATATGCCTCACGCCAGTTGAAGAAACATGAGGAGAACTACCCCACACATGATTTAGAGCTGGGAGTTGTAGTCTTCGCTTTGAAGATATGGCGCCACTACTTATATGGGGTTAGTGTCACGATCTACACCGATCACAAAAGTTTGAAATACATATTCACTCAGAAGGAGTTAAATCTTCGACAGAGGAGATGGTTAGAGTTTCTGAAAGACTATGACATTGACCTCCAATACAAAGAGGGGAAGGCCAATGTTGTAGCAGATGCCCTGAGCCGTCGAGCACACTCACTCCATTCGCTAGTTTCTTTCTCCAGCTTGGTTGATGAGGTGCGAGAGGCTCAGAGGACAGATGAGTATATGAGAGAGGTCAGACAGAAGCTGACAGATGGTACCTTTGAGAGTCAGAAATACGACTTCAGACTTCATGATGATGATCTGATCAGACTTAAGGGCCGATTATGTATACCACGAGGCAACACGGATCTGAAAGACCGTATACTTAGAGAATCACACTGTTCTTCAGTTTCCATCCATCCGGGAGCCTCTAAAATGTATAAAGACATGAAGAGATACTTCTGGTGGTCGGGGATGAAGACAGATGTTACCGAGTTCGTCTTGAGGTGTCTCACATGCCAGAAGGTGAAATTCGAGCACCGATGACCGGGCGGAATGGTACAGTCGATGCCAGTTCCGGAGTGGAAGTTCCATGATATCTCCATGGACTTCGTAGTTGGACTTCCACCTGCTAGGGGAGGTCTCAACATGATATGGGTGGTGGTGGATCGCTTACCAACGTAGCCCGATTCATACCGATGAAGGATACTTGGAAGGTGACCAAATTAGCTGAGTTATTTGAAAAAGAAATCATGAGACATCACGGCATACCAAAGACCATAGTGTCAGATAGAGATACCAGATTCCTTTCGAGGTACTGGAGAGCTACCAGAGAAGCGTTAGGTACAGAACTCAAATTGAGTACCGTGTTCCATCCTCAGACAGATGGTCAGACTGAGCGTACTATTCAGACACTCGAGGACATGCTGAGAGCATGTGCCTTAGACTTCCAGGGCAGTTGGATTGACAAATTGCATCTAATCGAGTTTTCATACAACAACAGCTATCACGCTTCGATTAAGATGGCACCTTTTCAAGCGTTGTACGGTAGACCATGTCGTACACCGCTCTGCTGGGATGAGTCGAGTGAGACGGTCATTATAGGACCAGAGTACTTAGAACAAGTTAAGGCTGAAGTTCAGCAAATCAGGGGAGAACATGAAAGCTGCTCAAGATAGGCAGAAGTCGTATGCTGATATTCGACGACGGGACCTGGAGTTCGCAGTGGGCGACCAGGTATTTCTGCGAGTTTCACCAATGAAGGGTGTATTCAGGTTTGGGCGGAAGGGCAAGTTAAGCCCGAAATTTGTTGGTCCTTATGAGATTACGGAGTGGGTGGGCCCGGTTGCTTACAGGTTAAATTTACCTGCTGAGCTGGGTAAAGTGCATGATGTTTTTCATGTTTCGCAGCTAAAGAAAAAAATACTGCACCACCCCTCCCATGTGTTAGAACCTAAGAGGCCCACTTTAGAACCAAATATGAGATCCGTGGAAACTCCTCAGAGAATCTTGGACAGCAAGACTAGGGACACTCGCCACAAGTCAGTGCGACTGGTGAAGGTTCTCTGGTCTAACCAGGATGTCGAAGAGGCCACGTGGGAATTAGAGGATAAGATGAGGGCGAAGTACCCTTCTTTATTTAGACTAGATCGTCTGTATAGGGTACGGGGCGTACCCCTTATTAAGGGGGGGTAGAGCTTCCTCGCTTTTGAGTTAGGAAACGATCATGTTTGTCGTTGTTTGGTTGTTTAAGATGTAAATTTGTGTAAGTTGCTACACTTCGGTGTAAGTTTTGAGTTATGTATAATACTTATATATTGTATTTGAGATTGACCTTTGAGTCTTGAGATGTATGAATGTGAATATAAGATGTGGTATTAAGATTAAGAGAACTGTGTACCGTGAATGGTTAAGCACATGTGTGAACTTTGAGGACAAAGTTCTTTTAAGGGGGGTAGATTGAAATACCCCAAACTTAGATATGGTGTTTAAATGATAAACTAAGATATAAGGAGGCTAAATAATGCCTTAGAAACATTAAGAAACATTTCTAATCAAAGAAAATATAAGGAAACACCAAAAGAGCAGTTTTAACAAAAATGTGCTCTAAGCTTGGAGAGACTTGGGAGAGTACCCAAATATTGTTCTAAGACCTTAGTAATATCCTAATGGTCATTTTAAAGCAATTACCAAAGAAAACCAAGCTTGAAAACAAGTTTAAAACACAAAATGTGCTCTAAGGAGTCTTAAAGCACGTTTTTGAAAAATTGTCTTGTAAATGAGTTTTGAATGGCTAAATGTCCATCATTACTCTTTAATTAACATGTGTACTATATAGTATCACATTTGGAAGTCTATATCAATGGGAAATCAAAAATTTCACACCAATGTGCCTTGTTTTGGTGAATAGTGAATAAATTAAGCTAGTTTATAACATAAGTCTATATAAGTGAGACATTTGGTCAACAAAGACTTAAGTACCCTCATTATTAAAGGGGGCCGGTTTCTTAGGAGGTGAGTCACCACCTTCATGAGTCATTAAGTAAATAAGAAAGCAAATGAGAGTTATAAAGTAAAATCACTATTCACCTTTTACATAAATATCACACTTTATTAGTTCTCTCTCCTCACTTCTTCATTCTCCTTTGTTTTCCCACGGTTTGAGCTGCTCTCTCCCTTCTCCATTCACGTAGAACTCAACCTCCATGAAAGATCCATCTTTCCTTGGTCACATCTTACTCATTTTAGCTCCAAATCCAAAACAAAATACATATTCTTCTTAGTTGGCTCAAGCTCCTTCTTTCTATCTTTCAAAACTTCAAGAGCTTCATTTTGGTGCCAAGTCAAACCACATTAGAGGAGGAAATTCAAGTTTGGAGACTCCATTGGCATCTCCATTCTCTTAAGGTAAAGAAAGTGTAAGAAAATCTAGGTTTCCACCATTTTCTTCACATGTCCGAAAATATATACTCATGGAACTCCATGTTTATGCCTTGTTCTAGCTTGTTTCTACTCTTCAAAGGAGAGAGGAGGAGGTTTCTTGCTTCAATATCCAAGCTTGTCTTGAGGAACTAGGTAAACAATCTTCAAAAACCTTAAACACACATTTTAACCTAGTTTTATTCCTTAAAGTAAGTGTTGTTTAGTGCTCATTAGAGTTATTGGACATTGTTTAGAACATTGGCAAGGAGATACCATTGGTGACCGAGATTGAACAAAGAAAAACCTAAGGAGGAAAGCTTTTAAGCTTGTAAAAGAAAGGTAAATTACTTACCTTAAGGTGTTTTTGTTGTTTAAGGAAATTGGATTTAGGTATAGATATGAGTTTAGTGTAGAGCTTATATTGGGAAGGTGCTATAAAACCTAGGAGAACAATGACTATACTTGTGAACTTGTGACTAAGGAGCAAATGAGAAAAGAGATAGTTTAAGAATATAAGGTGAAGTACAAGAAGCATTTATTTCAATGGGAGCCCTGTTGTGTGTATTCGCAGGTTGAAGGCAAATATATGCGGAAATCAGTGGTTAAGATTATTGCCATTTAAGGGCCTAAGTGCCAAGTATTTTAGTTTTAGCACTATATGATGATTGGTGAAGTTTTAGTGTAAATTGTGTGTTAAGGTGTTGTGATGAGAATTTGGGTGATGTTGGTTGTTTGTAGAGAAAACCATGTGTTAGGATGTACTATGTACTAGAGAACTCATGGCAAAAATTTAAAGGAGAACTTAAGTGTTTAAGATATTCTAAGGGGATTTAAGGACCAAAGAGGTACTGGATGTTCTAGAGATTGTCTTGATGAAAAAGGGTGAGAATAAGGTGTTCTAAGGACTTATAATGACTTAGGTATTACTATGAAGGATTAGGAATCAAGAGAATGACTTTGAGTATTTAGGACTTAGGCAAATGTTGGTGAACAACTAGGAAGGATATTGTTGATGATGGACGTTTAAACTGGTGAAGGAACATTAAGAAAATGCATAAGAGAGTCTTAGATAGTGAAAGATGCTTGGGATGATGTTATTGGTGAGGAAACATTTTGGCATAGTGGTTACATTAGGTATGAACCACCACCTAGAAACCTAGGGGAAAGCATTACAGTGTTAGCATATTACAAGAAAATGCATAAGACTAAGGTGTATCTTGGTGAATGATTTAATGTGTTTTGAGGAGGGCTTAAGGTGTATTTGAGTGCCCAAATGAGGTTATAACATATTAGGAGGACATGAGGAGAAGTTTGGAGATGAATGGGAATTTAGAAACAAGGTTCTGGAGCCGACCGACCTAAGGGACCGGACTTGCAAGGTCGGTCGGGCTCAGTTTACACTACTACCGGAAATGTTCTGGAATCGACCGAACTTGGGGCCGGACTTACAAGTTCGGTCGGGCTTGTGTTTTGTGAAGGAATTAAGTCTCTGGAATCGACCGAACATGGGACCGGACTTGGCAAGTTTTCGGTCGAGCTCAAATTTCCCACGGGGGATACTCTCGGAATTGACCGACCTTGGGGACCGGACTTACAAGGTCGTCGGGGTAGAATTTTCAAACGGTGAAGTGTTCTGGAATGGACCGACCTTAGGTAAGGTCGGTCGGAAGTTCGGTCGGACCTAAAAATATAAAAAAAAAAAAAAAATTTGAATTCTAAGAATGGTATAGGTAATAAGGTATACCCTTGGTAGGGTGGTAATGATTGGGACCCTAAGAACTTAAGAAATTAAGTTAAGATTAGTATAAGTTTTAATGTTTAAAATAAGTTTGTGAGCTAAGTGGCAAGACTTTTAGGTTATTAAATGGGAATCTTTAGGAACTAAGTGAGTTAAGTAAGGTGCAAATAACAAATAACCTAAAAATGAATGAATGTTTTAGGTTTGTGAATTGGACCCCGAAGAAGGTTAAACAAACAACGATCGACGGTGAACGGTACAATCCTTCTTGTGACTTGCTTGCTAACGAGTGTCCCTCGGCTTGTGTGCTATCTTTTATTTGCTATGACTAAACAGATAAAGCATGCAACCGGTTATATTTATTCTCGTTGTGTTTGTGTTCCCTTACACTAACCCGCGAGACTTAAGATGGTTACTAACCAAGTTTAGTACTTACTGAGTTAAGAATAAGAGTTAAGTTTGATGGTTGTTGGTTAATGCCCGTTAAGGCTTAGCTAGCACATGGTGTTTTAGATGTCTACTAACTGGAACTCGAGTGAGGAAACCCGGGACCGATCTCCGGTCATGCATGCTAAGAAAAAGGGGGACGGTATCTGAATCAGATCCGCCCTCCGCTTAAGGACTTGTCTTCGGACTTGTAGCCTAGGGCCGGTTGCCGGCTCAGCTACGCTGGACTCCCGTCCGGAGTAGGTGGAATTAAGATGGTGCGGTGGGATCACCTAAATCCCAGGTTCGAATTAAGCTACAACCAATCCCTTCCAGGAAAGGTTTGTATACTGAGAGTAAGATTAAGAATAAGATTGAGATAAGGTAAGGAAATGAGATTAAGAAATGAGACTAAGGAGGGGGTTACTAACCCACTTGATAAGGGAACGCTTGAGTCGTTCATTGTTTGTGAACTATATATGTTCATCTGTGGTTATTGTTATTGCACTTCATATTATGCTTGTGTATGTAATCAATTTCCATGTTTCGACAATAGTCGTCGTAGCCCCGTTAGCTTGGGGGCCATGAGAGGGTGTACCAGCATTCGTGCTGACCCCCTCGGGTATTTTTACACTTGCAGGTAAGAGGCCCATGAGGACGCACTACGAGAGTAGGAGTGGTTAGACTTAGGGTGGGACATTTATTTTGAGTTCGGGTTGCGCCTGTGCACCCGACTGTTTATATTAAACTGATGTAAGTTTGGGATCATGTTTAAGATACTTATACTCGGTTGGTTGTGGCATTATGGATGGTGATGTTTTGAGTTGGATAAGTATTTTGGTTAAGTATTGTAAATGTTAATGCCGGTATATTCTAACGATCAGACCGTGGCAAGGTCCAGGTGCTTATTATCTCCGCTGCGACATATTCGTTGAAGTGTTCAGTTTTTATGATAACCACGATTGGCTTTGGATAGGGGTGTTACATCCAGGCCCGGCATACTCAGTGTCTATCGCTGATACTACACCATTACAGGTTGTTGATCATTGTCGGAGCTGAAGAGCAGGTACAGAGTAATTGGAGTTTTGCTTTTGCTACTACACATGGAGATGTTGTGTAGCACTGAGGATGGTGAATTGTAATATGGTGAGGTTGTGTATTCAGGTTTGGGTAGACGCTCACTTGTCGATGTTTATGATTTATGGATTTAGTGTGATGTATAGGAGTTTCTCGTTATCACTATGGTTAGCAGTTTATTTGTATTGGAAATTGGATGTAGTTTGGCTGCGTTGCTCGCATGGGCGAGTAACGGCCGGTGACACCCGAGTGAGTTTTGTAATGGTTATTTGCTTTTCCGCTGCGAGGCGTTTCATTTATTGCTACGTGAGAGATTATATCATGATTATTGAGGGGTGTTACATCCACTGCCGGATACGCAATGCTCGGCACCATGTCCGGCACGTTCAAGATTTTTTTTTTATTATTTTATTTATTTTTCGTTAAGTGTTAAAGTTCTTTATAAATTCTCTTTGTTTTCTTTACTCCCTCATAATACTCCCGATTCGTTGATCCTCTTATTTTTGCTTTCGTATTGATTAGGCTGGGCTTGGCGCCGGGTAAATATAACCCGGCATGCATGGAGGAAGTCCATGCCGGGTAGCCTACACCCGGCATGGTGCCCGACATTTGTTTTTTTTTTTTTTGCTTTGTAAATTTTATTATTTACCTTGTCTTTATTTTTAGGACCAATTTTTTAATTATTATTAGTTTAAATTCTTTATGTATTTAATATTATTATTATTTTTATTATTATTATTTATTTTTTGCAAAATTATATTGTTTGTGTGTTACTCCTCCAAAGAAAATCAGGTGAATGCACTTCAAGCACACTCCCTACACAAATAATCAAATACCGCAGGCGAATGGCCATAAACTCTCTTCCTCAGCAGACGAATGTGGAAAATTGCACGACCACACACCCATGCTCCGAATTGCCAGATTTTATACCACCTGAGGAAGCGGAACTTGCAGAAACATCGATCATTCGCATGGAGCATAGGTCATTGCAGTTGCAAATACAACAACTTTTTGATCAACTATGACCACTTGGTCAACTCCTGTCTCCAGCACTAAATTGATCAACGGGAGTATGCGAGATCGATCTTCGTTTCTATCGAGATCTCTGATCACTCGGCCAGTAGCCAAAGGCTAAGTGTAGGGCAGCCCCACGCATCTGGTCTTCTTTCACCGCAGGGGAGTCACTTCCTTTCCTTATTTCTTTATTTTTCTTTTGAACACTAGGGACAGTGTTCCTGCCAAGTGTAGGGCAGGGTCCCCCTTAAAAAATATTTTTATTTTAAATATATATATATTATATAGAAAATAAATCACTAGTATATTTGATATAATAAGTTTAAAGATTATCAATGTTTTACTAAACTTTTGCATGTTTTTGATTGAGATGAGATTAGGAATGAATAAATGCTTGTTCTCTTAAGAGGTAAGCTTTCTAATGACTTGTAGATTCCTGTTTTTAACTTTTGATTCTCTTTATTAACATGAGTATATGATCTTTCTCCTAATTCTTTCCTTTATGTACTTCTTGGTATTTATTTCTTATCTTTTCAAATTATGAAACATCTTTTGGGTGAAAATCTTAAATAGGGTTTTTGTGAAAAAAAAAGAAAAGAAGAAGAAAAAAGAAAATCTTCTTCCAAAGGAAAAGCATTATATTCCTTGAGGTTGCAAAAATGCCTCAGAATAAAAGCAAGAAAAGAGAGTTTTTCCTTTTATTTTTCTCCTAAATTCCCCGTTCTTCAATGCAAAAAATCATGGTTGATGATCAGAAACTCTTGCAAAATAGGGCTGAATAATAAAAACCATTGATGAGAGTCTTGGCCACATTCAGAAACTCTTGAAAAATAGAGCTGAATTATGGAAAAACCGGAAAAGGAGAGATTACAAAAATCCCTTATGCAAAATAGCCCCAATTTTTGATCGATTTTGAAGATCTTTTTATACCCATTAGTATGTTTTGATATAATAAGGTAGAGTAAGTGATACTTATGAATTAGAGTCCTATAGTTGGGAATATTTATCTACATTTCATTCTAGAGTTTATTTGTTTTGTGCATAAGTAATTAGTCCTTTCTAATCTTGTTTTGCTCGAGGACTAGCAAAAGGTAAGTGTAGGGCCTTGATAAGCCGCAAACTTATTATATTTTATGCATTAGATTTAGTATTATATTTATCGAAATAAGGTTAAATATATGTTATTTATGCTTATTATGTGTTTAAGTATAATATTTGTACAGATTTATGTTTTTATGTGTTTTCTGTGCAAGGAATGATTTTCTAGGGCAAAAGTTCAGTTGAAGCCGGACTCCATGCCGGGTTGTTTCTGCACGGCATAAGCACAGAACAGAAAAAAGGCCTTGCCGGACCTAATGCCGGGTAGATTCCATCCGGCATAAGTGAAGAGACGCCACGGTTGACCAAGCGATAGCAGTTATTGACCGTTGGTGAAAAGGATGATGCCGGGTGTGATGCCGGGTATATCCTACCCGGCATATGCACTGTTTCGCACGGAATTGACGGTTTCGACCGTTAACAGTTGGGCGCATTTATCACGTGTGCCGGCTACTGGTGATCCGGCACGACGCCCGGCAACGACACAATTAATGCCTATAAATAGGCCGAGGAAGGCAACAATTTGAAACACTTCAACACCATATTATACTTCATTCATTATTCCATTTCCGCCCACATTCCAAGTGTTGGTGTCCAAGGCATTTCTATGGATCCATCCACGAGAAGAAGAGAAGATCTTGTCAGGGTTGAGGCTATAACCAATCTCCTTCTCCCTTATGTATTTCTTCTTTATTTGAGTGGATGGTGAAGTAGAAATCCTTGTTAGTTCTTGGTTAGGGATGAATTCCTTCTTGTAAACACTATGATTATCTCAATATAATTTCAAGCGTTCATTAAGATATTGGTTCTTATTGCAAGGTAATTAGTTGATCCCTCATTCCATTTGTGCAAATCCTACTTGAGGAAGAAAAGCCCAAGAGTAGGATAGGTTAGACTAATCTTAGTGGTCTTTGATGTTTTCATCTATGATTTAGGGTTAGCATAAGAGATTTCGTATTAACCCATCTTCCCCCATTTCATTGTTCATTTCGTGGCATGATATATGCTCGATTTGTTAATAGGGATGAGTTTCTTGTTGTCAGACCCGAAGCAAGAGAATGGTTTTCGCACACGAACGTGCCGGGTGCACTGCCGGTTCTCTTGTGTCCGGCACATTCAACGTCTTTGAATATGCCGTGCATCTGGTGTCCGGCAGGATGTCCGGCGCTTTCAAGTTGTTTGGTTAAGTTCGAGTTTTGAAGTTCAATGCGTGATCATACTGTTACTTGGTGATTTAATCCCAAATCTAGGACAAATTATTAGTAAGTTAGTTTATTTTCTTAGTTTAGAATCAACCTTTACTTTTCCCCCCTTGTCTTAGAATAGGTATTACCGGATTAGGACTAATTTTCTATAAGTCCCTTGGGTACGATACTCTCGGTCGTAATATATTTACACTATACTCCGACCGGGTTTTATTTTGCTACCCGTAGTAGAGTTGTAGGATTAGTTTAGTATTTTATTCTTTTTATGTATATAGTTTATCCCTACAATTTTCCGTTTAGCAGTATAGTGGTTATTATAGGTGAGATACCACTTAGAAATCTTAAGGAGAAAACATTCCAAGTGCTAGGAATGTTGTAAGAAATTTGTGAATGATAAGATGGTTTTGGTGTGTGATTTAAAGAGTTTAGTACATGGCTAAAGGTGTGTATGATGTGCCAAATGATTTAGAACACATTAGGAGGCTTGAAGAAAAGTTTGGAGAAAGTTTGACAAGCTTTGGACAAATTCTGGTGTTGTCCGACCAGTGGTCCGACCCAGGGTGGGTCGGACATCTCTGTTAATGCAATCATTGGAGTCTCTGGAATGGTCCGACGCAGAGGTCTTGGGTCGGACATGGGTCGGACAGGTGTATTTAAAAGACGGGAAAAGTTTTTGGAACGGTCCGACCCAGTTGTGGGTCGGACGGTGGGTCGGTTGGCCCAAAGTATGTAAAAAAAATTTGATTAAGGCTATAGGATGATGGGGGTTATTAAGTAATGATGTTATAAGATTACTAAGGACATGTTAAATGAGTTATAATGACAATTTAGTGGGGGAAAAGTTGTATTAAAATGTAAAAGTAAAACAAGTTAAAATGTGAAGTTATGTAACTAAGTTAACCGGGAAAAGTTATAAGCATTAGACTTTAAACAATCATGTTACCCCGATGATAATAAAAGTACATGTAATGTATCAGTTGTTCGAGAATTGCTCGAGGAACATAAGTGGACGTGATAAAGTGGACTCCGGTGAAAGGTATGGTTTTCTTACAACCTGTGTCCTACCGGATTACACCGGCTTGTATGCCAATGTGTTTTTCTGTATGTTTGCCACGTTGTAAGATAAAACATGTAATGAGTTTACAGTAATTCATTTATGTGGTGTGTTCAACTCCGATACCATTTAACCTCGAAAGTGTTAAACCTTAGCTAACTGAGTTTAGGATCACATGAGAGTTCGGTATTCGGATTAAACGACCCGAACCATGGGACGTTCTAACCACGGCTATGCGTGTGTTAATTGTGTGATATGTGTGTGTGAATGTAGGGACCTCCCTTGTATGTTTAACCCAGTTGTAATACTGTATGGTGTGTGTAGATGTGATAGACTCCATAGTGGGGTTCTAACTAATACCTAAAAGTAAGTATGTACTAACAGTGGTGAGGAATCCGGTTAGGCCGGTCGCGCGTTGTTTGGGAGTGGGTATCCTTCTTAGCCTTACCCTTCTCTCTCTAATGGTTGTTTCCCTCACGGGTTATGATCTCCCATTAGCTTATTCCAAAGCTTAGCTATTCTAACTTATGATCGGTTTAGGGGGAACATGTGTTTGTGTGGTGTGTTCGGGCCACAAACCCGAACCATCTTAACTTAAGTTACTCGTCCGACTATTAGGACGGTAATGAGGGTTGTATAAAGGAGCTTACCATGGGTGTCGTAATTCTCTAGGCTCACCAGTGAATTAACTATGTTTGGGTCGGCTCCTAAGAGAACCGCACCCGTTATGTTATGTGTTGTTGATGTAATGCAATTTCTATTGCGATATTGTTGTGTGCACGTTGAACGTGAAAAGTGTTGTTATGTGTTGTTATGTGATGTATGATATATGTTGTAAAATGTGGAGTATGTGGATCATGGATATGAATCCCAGTTTGTGATAAGAGGCGTTTAAGGATAACCCGAATAATGGGTAGTTGTCGTCTATTAAGGAAGTAGCTCCATTAGAGGAGAAACACTCTAGAGGTAATGAGTACCATGAGTGACCTATCAAGTATGGGTATGCTATCTGTTCGTTGAGCCCATTGAGGTGGAATGTTATGTGTTGTGTGTTTAAGTTTACATGCATGATTCAAATAAAATCAACCGCATGCTAAGACGACAAATAGTTGTGCGTGGCCCGGTAGCGTGCGGGCTGCGGGATTACAATACCAGCAAAGGTGCTGAGCTCCCTGGGGGCCACCCTTTCTCTTCTTCTCCTATTTCAGGTACAAAGAGCTGGAAGCTGTTCGAGAGTAGGACGGGGTAGTCGTTGTACTTGGGTAATCATTTAGTTGTATATATGCAGTAGGTGTAGTGAGACCGAAATTGTTATCGGCATCAGTTTGTAAATACTCGGTACAGTTGGAAGGTATGTGTATGTTTGTTATAAATGGAAAGGGATAATAATGTGTAGTCGCTCGGGAATCTAGTCCATCAGACTGGTACAATGTTTATGTAATAGCCTTGTTAGCCACGTGGGTGGTGAACGGCGTGTAACACCAACGAGTTAAGTAATGTGAAGTAGTATATTTCAGCTGCAGAGTGTTGTTATGTGTTTGATGTTGGATGGGGTGTTACAAAAAGTGGTATCAGAGCGATGTATCGCTCTGATGACTGAATTACCGAGCTTAGGAAGTACCGAGTTAGGATTTTAGTACTGTACTTTGGTTAAGGGTTGAGTGATAGCATGAGAGATACGCTAGTTAGGAGTAACCAGTGTGTCCTGGAAACCTACAGTATCCATCCCGCCCTCCACAATCCATGTTTTATGACTTTGGAAGGAACGCCAGAGAGATGGAAGACCTCTCTTACTCGGGAATGCCCGATCTGGCTGTTATTAAATACCTCTAAAGGTACGGAGAACCTGTCATACGGTAGATCCCGAAAAGTGGGAATCCCGGAGACGGTCTCCATCTGAACAATGTTAACCGCATTTAATAGCGAAGAATGAAGAATCTTGTGTATAGAAGAATGGAATTTCTGACAACCTGGGTCGACATGCCGAGCAGTCGAGGATAACCAGCTTGCAACGCACCGACCGTGCACCAGGCAAGAAGTGGATTAATAAAACCCGAGACGAGTGTCTACCGGACCATAGTTGATAAATAATACACCAACGGTATACCAACCGATAAAGGAACTACAACGTAGTGCCCAAACAAGAGACAAGTCTCAGTAACCACGACAAATACGTGGAACGGGCTACGAAGAGGAAATAATACAAAAGAAAAGGGGGTCTCCCAGAATGGGAAACACCCTAGTTGATGATTATCATGTGAAGACAGTGAGAAGTCACCTAGAGGAGTTATTGTCAAGACAGTAAGATCAGTGAGGGCCAACAAGGCCACTGATGACAGTGCGGGTAAAAACAATACCACAACCGGTATGTGTTAAACCGATAGCCAGTTAGCATGGCGCACTTGCCATAGCAAGTTCTGCTATAACAGGGCTGTTCGGGAAATTTATAACCACTACAAGTACTTGGTAAAGTACCATAAAGTTAAATGTGATCGTCATAACAGTGGAAGGGCCTGTTAGCCTAACCTCTGTAATTGTAAGTACACCAGTCAGCAAGAAGCTAGACTTGGTTAAGGTAAGAAGATGTTGTGAAACCATGAAAATTTTCTTCCAACTCAGTTTTATTCCAAACTCTTTCCTTTCAAGAACCAAGTTTTCTTTCAAACCAATACTTCTTTCTAACCTTCTTCTAAACCAAACCAGTAAAACCAAGGGCAGTTGACAAGATACAACAGTGGATAAACTTTCCCTCGATTAAGTTCGGGAAGCACGGAACGCATATTGTCATGGGACAATATAAGGGAGTTGACAACAGAATACTTCACCTAGGCGCGTGACAGACAATACGAGTGTACCAACTGAAATGTGGGACGATCGCACTCCGATAGGAGCTTGTGGGCCTGACAGACCTACTTATGGGTTAGTTGGGTAAGTAGTAATGTATCAGTAGGGTACCCCACATATGTATACAAGTAGAGTTCGGAACACGGGAAGTAGTCGACTCTGTACTACGGTCAGCAGTGTAAGTCAATCAAGAGCAAAGGATTACCATGAATGGTTGAAGTACAGGAACAAGTCAAGTTAACGAGACTAAAAGAATTAGTGAATTCCTTTCAAGGAAATGTTTAAGAGTCAGGGAATACGAAGTGCACTAACTGTTATGTAAAGACATAGCATATGTACTAAGGATCCCAGGGATAAACACGATAACAGGAATGGTGACCCAGCCTGTACATGGCAAGCAGATGCCTAATGTGGACACATTAATGTGCAATGAATGGGATGAAACTCCCAGAATAAGTACCTACACTACCAGGAAGTGTTGATCTTCACAGAAGAAGATAATAAGCCAGTTGAGAACGCCAACGGCATGGCTAACGGAATGTACCAATAAGTGTGAACCAGATGTAAAGGCATAACTTAGTAACACCCAGGAACAATCCTTAAAGGGTGTTCGCATCAACAATTGTTGCACGAAATCACATGATAGAAGCACAAGGGTTGAAACTAACACCCAGTTTAGATATAAGTTGTCAGGAGACGGACTGACAAACCTAAGGGGCATCCCATGAAAGGAAACGGAATGCAACGACCTTGTCATGGAGCTCAATATAATATCCAAACCACGTAATGTTGTACAAAGAAGTACATGTAGGTGGACAGCCTACAATGAGCACAGCTCAAGGCAATGAGGCTTATAAGCCACAACTAAGGTATGATATGTAAATTTGATCGATTGTAAAAGTTTGTGTTGTATAAGTGAATAGAGTGGTAAACGAACCACTGCATTAAGAGTGGGGATACCTCTCAATATATTGTGAGACCGAAGGAGCGGTAGTTATGTGAATCAAGTCCAAGAAATATGTTAAGGATGGACGATATTGTTATTGAAAGAGAGTAGTTAGCTTAGTAACATGTGTGTATAAAGTGAAGTACCGAGCTGAATAACGCCGGGTTGTGACTCGAGTGATTAACGCTCAAAGAGTATTCAGTAGTCATCCAAAAGAATGACAAACCACAATACGAGTGATGTAAGTATATGTGTGGAAGTTAATGTGACAGTAAATACCCTGTAAGTTAGTGTTATACAATAAGCACGGTGCGCAGTAAGCGACCGTTGTATAAGTGTTATTAAATAATGATATGGTAGATAAGAGCAATTATGAATTAAATTCAGGGGTGATGCAAGGTAAGTGATGATAAACAAACTCGGCAGTAAGCCAGTAGCCAGTATTACGAGATTGGAGTCTCAATGAAACACAGTGTGAATTCCATGGCGAATTGCATAAGAGATTTACTGTCAAGAGTTTACGCCTCTGCACTCTGTATGACTGAGTGTTTTGGTATTGCACTTGCACAGTAATGATCGAGTGGGATAGCTAGGAAATGCGAACATGTTAATAATAATGTTATAATGGCCGATGCATAGAAAATGCAAAGACATACCATGAAAAAGTACCTGTACAGAATCAAATGTGGAGGCATGATTAAGAGTAAGTGACTACAGCAGCACTAAATACCAAATATCGGTATGGAATATACCTCAAGTGTGGGAAATAACCGAGAGAGCACTACACATTAGGTGGTAGTTCAATCTCAACCGATAGTAAGTCGGAAGAATCAAGTCAATCATTGTGAAACACAGAACAGTATATACAGTCAATTATTGTGGAAGTGGATAGAGAGTTTATAACTCACCGAATTTGCGCACGGTCAGAGATACCACGCATCGGTTGAGAAACCGTTATTACCAAGATAAGGTGAAAATTGGTGATGTACAATACAGTAAGAATAACAAACGGGGCAAATTAAGCTCTACAGTTATTAGAGTTTTGCAGCAGAAACTAGTGAGCCAGTGATTCAAGTATTGAATGTGCATGGTGAACATGAGTGAACGGCTAATTATTAATGCCTGGAAGCCTCACAGGCCAGAACCGAAACCAGTTAAGAGTTTAAACAAACCCCAATGAGAATTCTTGGTTTAGGGACTAAACCGCCAATATGGTTAAGATTCTCTAATCGGAATGCATTGTATAATAGACCGCGTGGAAGTTAAAACACTTCACGACGGCAGAACATTTTAAGCGAAGGTTTAGTGATTGATTACGTGGGCGTAATCCCTTTTAAGGGGGGTAGAGCGCAAAACCACTTAGTGTGTAATACCGTACAAGCGTACGTGACTTATGTTGTGCATAGCACAAAATAATTTGTTTTGATGATTGGCGTGTGTGTTACGTAGACATATGCATCCATTCATGGTTTAATTGTTGTAGTTGCGCACAGAAGATGCGAATACCATTGTGATAAGTGTGTTGATTTGTTAACAATTGTGTGTGATAGTACAAATGCGGGGAGTAGAGAAACTCCCGGGGGAACAAAAAACCCCGACAGTGTATAAATGTGAAACTGTGTGTTGTATTTTGATAAAATATATGTGTATATATATATTATATAGTGATTCATGAAAGGGCATGATACCGACATAGAACCTAGTGAGAATAAGATTCCCCAGGTAACAACATTAAACTGAATGGAAATAACTGATAGATGAAGTTCTATCCCTTGGAGATGTTATGATCATGATTAGAATGATCAAAAAGATAGAAAATTGGAAATGAGTGATCTATTTGATGCTTGAAAATGAAGTGGGAGGTGGAACTTGATTTGCATGCGATCAAGGGAAGCCGAACACAAATTGGGGTGGAAGGATAGTTCAACACTGATGCTGATCACATCAGGGTTGGATGACTCTTGAAGCTCCCTATAAGTGGTCACAATTAACCACGCTAAGAAAAGAAGCAAAGAGCATAAGTTGGACTTGGAGTTGTATGTATTTTCAAAAAGGATTTTGAATTGGTATTTATAAAGCGTCGATAAATACTTTACATAATTAAAGTTTTCTTACTTAACCTCACAAAAAATTTATTTTTTTTCAAAATTAAGTGATTGTTTTGATCTCCCAAAGGCACGGGGACGGAAGGTGTCCATTGCGACCGGGTTCTGCGGGATCACAGTGTATGTAAAAGATATTTTTGGTTGCCATACATGCTAAGACATGTTGTGTGGTATGTGTAATAAATATTATTTTGACCTTGAGTTCCAAAAGTGTATGTTATCAAGACCTATGAGTCTAAATGTTGTTGTGTTACATAGACCTATGTGTCTAAAGGCTGTTATGTTATCAAGACCTATGTGTCTAAATGTTGTTATGTTACCCAAGACCAGAGAGTCTAAGGGTTGTTATGTATGTGCCAATATTGTTAAGATACCCGAACCATTGAGTCCGAGGTTATCATGTGAATATGTTATGTTATGTATGGATGTGAATGCGTTACCCGGACCATTAAGCCCGAGGTAGTGATGTAAAATATGTTTGGTTATGGAAGTTTTATTTTTATAAGTAATCCTCGTATTCTAATCTAATGATGTGTGGGAAGTGTGAACTTCGAGGATGAAGTTCTTTAAGGGGGTAGATTGAAATACCCCAAACCTTAATATGTTGTTAAACATTTAAACTATGGTATGTAGAGGCTAAAAAGTGCCTTAGAAACATCAGTGAACAATTTAAACCGTAGTAAAATGCAATAAAACACTAAGACACAGTTTGAGCAAAAACATGCTCTAGGCTTGGAGTAAACTTGGTTAGGACCCAAAGAGTCTACCAAGACTTAATAATATTCAATTATGATTTAATAAGGCTAATTAAGTCCTTAGGAAACTTTGGTATACAGTTAAACCAAACAAAACACAAGAATATACCTTAAAGTCAATAAGAGCAAAAATGTGCTCTAAGCTTGGGATAAATTTGTATAAGACCTAATGGTCATACCTAAACCTTATAAATATGTTAATGAACATATTAAATCAATTACCAAAGAAAACCAAGCTTGAAAACAAGTTAAAACACAAAAAAATGCTTTAAGGAGTCTTAAAGCACGTTTTTGAAAAATTGTCTTGTAAATGAGTTTTGAATGGCTAAATGTCCATCATTACTCTTTAATTAATATGTGTACTACTTTGTAACACATTTTGAAGTCTAGATCAATGGGAAATCAAAAATTTCACTTCTATGTGCCTTGTTTTTATGAATAGTAACTTTTATAAGCTAGTTTGTAACATATGTTATTATAAGTAAGTTAATTGGTCAACAAAGACCAAAACACCCTTCTTATTAAATGGGGGCCGGTTTTCATGGTGTGAGTCACCACCCTTGCTAGCACTTATCAAATAAATACATAAAGGATAAAGCAAGTTACTATTTGCTTTTAACAAATAAATATCTTAAGCTAGCTACTTACCTTCTCATTCTCTTCTTCCTTCTCATTTCACACGGTCTTCATTCTCTCTTCTCTTCTTCAAAAACGATGGGCTATAGTAGCCTCTCTTCTCCATCTTCATTTCCTTGCCAAATCCAACTCCATGCTCCAAATCAAATTCTAAGACCATATTTGTCTTAGTTAGACCAAGCTCCACACTTCTATCTTTTCAAATCTTCAAGAACTCAATTTTGGTGCCATGGAGATTCACCATTGATGGAGTTTGAGCTCATATTTTCACACCTTGTTGTTCTCCTTTGCTTCAAGGTAAGGAAACTCAAAGAAAATCCATGTTTCCTCCATGTTTTTATGTTGACCGAAAATCACCATTAATGGTGTAGTTACCTTGCTTTGTTCTTGTAACACCCCATCCAACAACAAACACATAACAGCATCCTGCAGCGGAAAATATACTACTTCACATTAAACAACTCGTTGGTGTTACACGCCGTTAACTTCCCACGTGGCTAACAAGGCTATTACATATACGCTGTACCGGTCAGATGGACTAGATTCCCGAGCGACTACCCATTTCTGAACCTCCATTAACAATAGAAACAACATACACCCTCCAACTGTACCGAGTATTCACAAACTCATGCCGACAACAATTTCGGTCTTACTACACCTACTGTATATATACAACTTAACTGATTACCCATGTACAACGACTACCCCGTCCTACCCTCAAACGGCTTCCTGCTCTTTGTACCTGAAATAGGAAAAGAAGAGAAAGGGTGGCCCCCAAGGGGCTCAGCACCTTTGCTGGTATTGTAATCTCGCAGCCCACATGCTACCGGGCCACACACAACTAATTGTCGTCTTAGCATGCGGTTGATTATATTTAAATCATGCATGCAACTGTAAACACACAACACACAACATTTCGCCTCAATGGGCTCAATAAACGGATAATACATCCTTATTTGATAAGTCACTCATGGTATTCATTATCCCTAGAGTGTTTCTCCTCTAATGGAGCTACTTCCTTAATAGACGACACTTACCCGTTATTCGGGTTATCCTTAAACGCCTCTTATCACAAACTGGGATTCATATCCATGATCCACATACTCCACATTTTACAACATATAACATGCATCCCATAACAACACATAACAACACTTTCACGTTTCAACGTGCACATAATAACATCGCAATAGAAATTGCATTACAACAACATCACATAACATAACGGGAATGGTTCTCTTAGGAACCGACCCAAACATTGTTAATACACTGGTGAGCCTAGAGAATGTTGCCAGTCTCATGATAAGCTCGTTACATAACTCGTTACCGTCTCGTTAAATGAATGGATAACTTAACACAAGGTGTCTCGGATATAGTGATCCAAGCACACCGAACAAACATAACATAGTATGCCCCTGTGGCCTGACGTGAGTCAGTAATAGCCTTGGTTAAGCTAAAGGGAAGGTTGGAAACCAAATTGGAAAACAACCATAACATACGGAGAGGATCGAACCTGATATGACAACGACCCCCATACTCACACGCGTGGCCGGAACAGACCGGACTCCTCACTTCCCCCGTTAGCACTTGTTAGTAGTTCAACATTGAACTTTATTAAACAATCACAACATTGGGTTAAGCCTTGTTAGACATACACAAGGGAAGAGAGAGTCACACGTTCACACACAAACATTACACACAAACATCACATGACTAACTCACGCATAGCCGTGGTTAGAACGTTCCTTAGGTCGGATACGTTATCACCGGATACCGTTCTCTTACGTTCACCTAATGGTGGTTAACTAGCCCTTCAAGCGCATTCGAGGTTACTGGTATCGGTACGTAAACATACAACAACAATAACGACTGTAAACTCTTTTCATGATTTATCTTATAACGTGGCAAACACACAGAAAAATACATTGGCATACAAGCCGGTGTAATCCGGTAGGACACAGGTTGCAAGAAAACCATACCTGTCACCGGAGTCCACTTTATCGTGTTCACTTATGTTCCTCGAGCAATCCTCGAACAACTGATAACATTACATGTATTTTTATTAACATCGGGGTATCATGACTGTTTAAAGTCTAATGCTTATAACTTTTCCCCGTTAACTTAGTTACATAACTTCACTTTTTAACTTGTTTTACTTTTACATTTTAATACATCTTTTCCCCCACTAAATTGTCATTATAACTCACCTAACATGTCTTAAACAACCTTATAACATCATTACTAATCAATCCCCATCATTACATATCATTTTATAACCTTAAACAATGTTTTTGGTCCGACCGACCTTACCGACCGACCTTACACAAGGTCGGTCCATTCCAGAACACATTACCGTCAAAATTTTCTACTCCGACCGACCTTGTAAGTTCGGTCGCATGTTCGGTCGATTCCAGAAACTTAATTCGTTCACAAAAATACAAGCCCGACCGACCTTTCAAGTCCGGTCCCCAAGGTCGGTCCATTCCAGAAACCAATTCTCGCAGGGTAAACTGGGCTCGACCGACCTTGGCAAGTTCGGTCGCAAGGTCGGTATGCCCCAGACCCTTATTTTTCCATTGCCCATTTAACTCCAAACTTCACCTAAGGCCTCCTAATGTTTTCTAACATCATTTGGTACACTTATATCCTCATACAACATCCATTAAACTCATTATCTATCACCTTAAGCACTTACTCATTTCATACCGAAATTCCTAACACTTATGTTATTTCCTCCTTAGTTTTCCAAGTGGTGTTTCATGCCTATGATAACCACTATGCCCATAATGTTTTCTCCTCATTTTAACATCATCTCCCAAGCATCATTTCTTACCAACCTAAACCCTAGTTGATGTCTAAGTCCTTTTGTTTACCTAGAACATCTTAAGACATTATTTCTCCTCACTCAAAAGGCTTAGGCATTTCCAACACTTCTAGTTCACCAAAACTCATTTAAAACACTTAGAACTTCTTACACATTTTCCAAATTTTGCCATAGCTTCTCTTGTATATTCTCACATCCAAACACTTAGGTTTTTACCTTATTTCATTCTAGAACACCTAAAATCCATCAAGAACTTCCTCACACACAAAACTTCACCAAATTTACACTACATCACAATATAGTGCATAAACTTAAATTGCTTGGCACTTAGGCCCTTAAATAACATAAACCATAAACACTGAATTTCCACATTTAAATGCCTTCAACCTGCGAATACACACAACAATGCTCCCATGTCCTTTTAGTCCACCTTGTGGATAGTTTCCTAGCTCATTTTTTTTCCATTGGCTCTTTAGGTTATTTATTAAGCAAATATAGCTCAATTCCCTAGTACAATAAACCACATTAAGAGGGGTTATTTAACTCTTTGTTTTCCAAGTTTTCTCACTTGTTTTCTCTTGTTTTTCTTGATTGAAAATCGGCTAGGAGCTTTTATCACTTGTCAACCTTCTAACCAATATACATATAAGGGTAATGAGCATTAATTTTAATACTCAAACTCATAATTAAACCCTAGGTTTACATAAGTGTCTTAAAACACTAAAATTGATGTTTACCTTTGGAATTTGAAAGAGAACTTGAACAAGTGGCAAGATAGGACTCCTCCTAGCCCTTTGAAGTTTGGATTAAGCTAAGAAGATAGCAAGACAAGGCACCATTAAGGGGTGAATTTTCGGCTATACACAAAAATGAAGGAAACTTCCATTTTCTTTGATTTTCCTTACCTTGAATGAGAAAAGAAGCAAAAGAGCTCTTCAAACAGAACTTTCCCCCTTCAATGGTGT